>VUYV01000064.1:1019487-1376992 GCA_008711295.1 Anarhynchus alexandrinus | reverse complement strand
GCGCGCTGTTGGAGCCCAAAAGCTGCAGTAATTCACAAGCATTTCCTATCACGTCATCTTCAGGTTTAATTTTGATTCTTATATTTCTTTGTTTTTCAATGCAAACTTCCAAAACTTTTTACAGTCTGATTAAAAGCATGCATATGTTAATATGTGGTTTTCAACTAACTTTAACAGACTCTGGGCCATAATTTGTGCACTGGGATTGAAGTAGGTGGACTGTGTGCACATTGGGTGTACATGGCTGACATTAAGCTTTTTGAAGAAACTTTGCATCACTGACACATCAGGTCAGGATGTACTAATGTAGACGAGTTGTCTAATGTGGCCCAACTTTTTGCAAATTATATTTCTTGCTTGTTACTCCTCAACGTCTCAAATACTGTGAATTGGTCTCAAACTCCTAAACCCGTTAAACCACTTCCTGGAAAAATATATCGCTGCTGGAAGTGCTGCTGTTGTGGGTTTCTTCTCCTCCTCTGTTCTGTGCTGTTCAGAGCAAGGCAGGCTTTAGCAGGGAAGGTGATATCTTCTTACTAGAGCGTCTGATGTAGTGGGTGCTGGGGAGAAACAGCCACGGTTTTGAGCAGAAAATACCAAACTTGACTGTTTTCCCTTTTGCTGACATCAGTTGTTCCACCTGGAACCTTGTCTAGCACTTGTGCTCACATCATCATTGCTATAATAATGCTACCTGTAGTGAATTCATATCGGTTCAATATTCTCCGTATGAGAGAGTGTGATTAATTCCTGCCTAGATTTTTGTTGTTGTTTTTCCCCTGTGAAAATACGAAATCGGTTTTAAATTGCAGCTGATGTGAATGTCCAGGGAATAATGGAGCAGCTAACGCTGCCAGCCTGCGCTCTGTGGGGATCACTTGGTTTGCGAGCTAAAGACTGGGATGGGATGTGATGCTCAAATATTTCCAGGTTACTTATCTATAAAGCTCTGTTTCTAAGTATATAGCACCTGCACTGTCTTCTTTCTCAAGAAAGAATAGTATCATTACACCAAAACATTCTCTTACCACCACAGCCCCTACAAAAAACAGATACTACTGTTTTATTTTTTTAAAAAAAGACTTTGTTAATTCCCAATATCTGTTACTTCCAAGGTGTGAAAAGGTTCTTATTCACGTAACAGATGAAGTGATGATATTGGGACGCTCTTCCAGATGGCAAGGTTTCTCTCTTCCCTTTGCAAGAAACTTGGTTGGAGGAATGTGGGGAGTGAGGAGAAACGAAATAGGTCGGAGCGTTTGTGATCTGCATATGGTTGTGTGTACGTGTGGCTGTTCTCTCTCTCCCCGTGTCAGGCGTTCAGTGGGTAAGGAAGCATGACAGAGACGTGTTAAATGTCAGTCATCCCCAGAGCCTCCAACAACGAACAAGGATTAAACAAGAAGCTGTGGAAGAGGAAAAGAAATCCTTGTGCAGGTTTTAATAATTCATAAACGTTGCATCTATTTTACTATTCTCTGCATTTAAAAACAAGGCCCAAACTATGCCTGCAAGCATACCTTTCCCTTTACAGTAAAAGGGTTTGAATTCATTATGGCTAAATTCCGGTTGTATCACTTATTTATTTATTTTCTTTTTTGGGTGATGGCTAACTTGCATTTATGGATGGACCATACAGAGAATCTTATGTCCAAACCATTCTAAACTTCATGTTTTTCATAAAATTGCTCCTACCCTGAACCCGAAATGGTGACAATTTGCAAAGCTTCAGTATTAATGTAGCTTTGTCAATCTTCATTTTAATATATGGACCAAACTATGATTATTTATCAGTAAACTCAGCGGTGTCCAATGTGTTTCCATGACAATGTCCAGGATAAGAGAGACAGATTAGGATTATTTTCTTGAGGTCAACGAGATTAAGTGATGTTGGAAGAGTGTGAAAGGAAGGTTTGTTCTCTCTCTCATCATCATATGATACAGCACAAATGTCTTTTACTTTTGGATCTGGAACGTAGCAGTGTCAGTCTTGGAGGTATTTTTGGTGTTCATGGCAAAGAGCTTTCCAATGCTGTTAACGTTCCCCATAAAAGCTCCAGGTGACTGCTGAGTTGAGTAATCGGAGTGAATTGAATCCTGTTCATGTACTGATTCAGCAGCTGAGAGCACGAGAAGTGTCAGTGAAGGTAAGTGAGTAAAGACAAACCTTGTGATTGCGCAGCATGGTGTCCGGAGATGGGACTGTGTCACCTGAGCCGGGACTTTGCCAAAGCCTGTCCCTTTCCCCACTGCCATCCCATAGTTTGGCTGGTGCCCTCCTTCCCTGCAATGCGGGTAACAGCAAGGGCTGTTTCAAAGCCTTTTAAGGTGATGTCTGTAACTTCAATGCTGTAGTAACAGAAGCGGGCTGCTAGCCCAACAAACGGGCCACTAGCCTAACAGAGGGGAGTGTGTCCCCGTTACAGCGATGGGTGCTGAGCTCTGTGGTGGAGCTGCTCATCCAGGTTTACATCATTTTCATGTTTTTTTGGTGGTTGTGGTTTTTTTTTTTGGTGGTTGTTTTTTTTAGGCTATGGACCTACCCCCTGGCTTTCACCTTTCTGGGGCATAATACCCTGAAAGGGAAGGATGCCCACGCTAGTCGTTCATCTAGTCTATCTGGATTTTTCTAACTTGTCAGTCTTTTAAAGCTAACCCTTAATTATGTCTTTTAAAATAATGCTATTGCCCTTTGACGTTTAACTGCTGCTGTCACCTGGATCATGAAAACAGTTCGCTTTTAATTGTTCAGCAGTGGAAACTCCTTGCAAAGCAAACCAGCTTTGATGAGCTGGGATTTATGACCAGGAATGTTCCAGGCTGGCCAGGTAGCTTGCCTTGCTTGTCAAGATCTCTCTGAAACCTTAAGGTAAATGCCGTAGTTTGGGGTAGTGTGTTGTGTAAATGTGATTGTATAAATTGCTTTAAGATGAGTAGTTATTTTGTAGTTCCATTACTATAGGCAAGGGGGACAAATGTCTTCAGTTGTCAAATTCATTCAGGGGCTTGTGTATAAAGAGGTATATATGTATATACACCTCAGTGTATAAAGAGGGAGTTTTAGGCACAACACCTCTCAAAACCTGCAATAAGACCTTTAATTGCCACTTGAGCAAATCTCTGGCAGTAGCCCAAAGGAGTCACTTGAATCAGGTGCTCTAAGGATGTTTCTGCCTTGTTACTGGGCTGCCCTAACTGACATCTAAAATCTGATCTGGCTTGAAAGGCTTCTTATCCAGAATAAATACAATGAAATTTGGTGGTATTCTTAAGAAAAAAGCAGACAACACTCCTCTGGGCAGAGCTGGAAAAGTAACAAGGAGGTCTCTGCTTCTGATCCCTTCCCCCCCACCCCACCCCNATTGAAGCTTCTGAAAACCAACCAAACAAATGCCAAACAACTGAGTGGTAATGAGAATAACTGTGTTTTCCTACTAGCATTTTAATAATTGACTTGCAAAAGGCTACAAAAATTAGGAATACTGTGTTGCTTCAGTCTTCGTGCCCTCTCACTGGAAGTTTGTCCCCGCCGTTGTGCAGCAAACCCCACTTCCCTGGCTGTCAGCACGCTGGCATCTCCCGTCGGAGCTCTGGCGAAGGTGGTGCTGGATGGTCCCTGTTCCTCCCCGCACTGGTCACTCTGCCTTTGCGCCACCGCACGCGCTAAGCAGACACAAGGATTTGGGATTTTTGTTTTCCTGGGCCTGTATTGTGAGCAACGTTGTTGAAACAACACGTGTGGAAACAATTACAGACTGGTCAGGGCTGGAAGGGCCCTCTGGAGCCCCCCCAGTGCCACCCCCTGCCAGAGCAGGGGCACCTCCAGCAGTGGCACAGGACGGCGTCCAGGCAGCTTTGGAATGGCTCCAGAGGGGGAGACTCCCCCACCTCTCTGGGCAGCCTGTGCCAGTGCTCTGCCACCCGCACAGGAGAGAAGGCCCTCCTCAGGTTCAGATGGAACTTCCTATGGTCAAGTTTGTGCCCGTTCCCTCTTGTCCTGTCACTGGGCACCACTGGAAAAAGACTGCTAGGTTTTAAAATTGGTAATTAATCCGCAACAAATATACAAGGCTGCACGTGAACACCTTAATAGAGTAACATTATCTTTCAGAAAAAGCTTTTATTTTTCCAAAATATTACCTTTTTTTTTTGTTGTTGTTAAGGTCTGGTGGAACAAAAATCAGCTTGAGTGTTCCTACAAGATAAATGATGCTACTCCTGCTTTACATTTATATTCCTCTTAGGCAGGCAGGATGGCCTCCTCGTTATGTAGCCTTGGTACTACCACGTGAGGTTTTCCATTCTCATCACTTCGGTTTATTTTCGTTGCACTTGCTTGTGGTAGATCTTCATGCACTGAGTTCTTGTTGTTCAAGATGTTCAAGAAAGCTTAGAAACTGTCTCAAAAAACATTTTCTGAAGGAGAGTTAAGAACCCCGAAGTTACATTTCAGGGCTTGAGCTTGTTTCCTCACGGTACGTGATGACCAGGGAACAAGAAAATCTAGTGCTAAAATGGCAGCCTCAGTCATAGTAAAAAAAGTTGATTTTTGGTTTTGTTTTGTTTCCATTTGGATCTGAATTCACTTTCTGTTTCTGACTGTCTTTTGGAAACGTGAAGAAAATCTTGAAAGGAGGTACTGAGGAAATGGTAACTGTTTTCTATTCCTCTAATGTCTGTTCTTTGTCTTGTGTCCACCCCGCACCCCCTGGCAAGATCCCTACTTTGTTGAATTATTTTTGCAAATGTGCTGTATTTTTTTTCATGCACATAAAGCCAAAGAAGTTTGGAAAGAAAATGGAATTGTATTTAGAGATGGATAGTGATTCATTGATAAGTAATTGCTGTCAGGACTGTGGGGTCTGATTCAGGTCACTGTTAATTTAACATAGTTCAAAAGGGAATGGATACTTTTTATTCACGTATATTTAATCAAACAGTCCCTGGGGAGGAACAGAAAGGGAACTGAGAAGTGAGGATCAGCTGAGAATACGCAGGGTTTTGAAGTGACAGAATTATTTTGTTCTTTCTGGGAACATTAGACTCTTTCATACTCTTGTTTTCTTACAAATAAAACCAGAAAGCTTCTCAGAAGGGTAGAGCAGAGGCTGCTCATCCAGTTAAGCTGATAAAAGCTCATTCAGGTGCTGCTGGTGAGGCGTTTCCAAGTGTCACTGACAACTCATGGTGACTTTTCAGTTGAAAACACTTGTAGTTCCTAATTTCCCGCTTTTGATTTTTCTCCCATGGCTTTTCACTTATTGTGATATTTGTACCCAAATTGTCCCCCACCCCCCCACTGCCTGGAAGGTCTTTGGAAGAGGACAGACCCCAGGATGTAAGCTGATAGAGATACATCCTGCTGACCGCTGTCTCGTTTAGGTAAGAGCAGTTTTCCCCATATTGCNGAGGACAGACCCCAGGATGTAAGCTGATAGAGATATATCCTGCTGACTGCTGTCTCGTTTAGTAAGAGCAGTTTTCCGCATATTGTAGAAGTTCAACACTAACAAGTGATGCTGTTTGGATCTCTTGTGATCTTAGAAGTATCACGGTATCTCCAAATATTCCTGTGCTGGAAAACCATTTGCAAAAAAAGAAATAATGGAGAATTCTGAATAAGAGTAGGATTTTCTCAATTGCTTTCCCCTCTCTCTTCCCCTGATGTATGGGATCCTTTACCTCACTGCTGTTCACCCCATCCCCTTCAGACCCCACAAGCAGTACACCTCTAAGCTGCTGTGACCCTTTTTGGGGAAAGGAGAGAAGAAACAATGTCGGAAGGTGGGTGTGAAGTTCAGCAAGCTTTCAGCCCATGCTTCTCCTTCCACCGCAAGAGTAGCAGATAAAAACTGTTTAGGCTCTGGAAAGATGAACAGGATTGGGGTTGGGAGGTGTGGAGCGGGGCTGGGTTGGACCACCCAGGCCAGCACGGAGCAGGGCACAATAGCACTATTCTAACTGGCCGGTAGCAGGGGGATTGGGTTCTTTCAGAATCGTGATGCTGCCATGGTATTGGTGAGTCACCCCATCAGTAACATTTAGCACCTCATCAGATCAGCCTTGTGAAATGTGACGTTTCTGGTTGCACACCGGTGCAGGTGGTGTTCTTGAGCTGGAGAGTACATTATGGGAATTTCATGGCTCCCAAATATGCTTCAGTGTAGAAATAGGTGCTTGGCAGGGATCATAGCGTTGGGATTTATGCATATAAAAGGATTTATATATTACATTGTGAATCTGATCCTGAAAGTGAGGGATTGACAGCATTGGTTATAACTTGGCCTGGTAAAAGCTTTGTTCCTCCTTCTATACTTCTGTAACTCTACTTACTATCTCGCTGTAGTACCTCCGTTGCTATACCTCTGTTAGAAGGCGTTTGAGAGTTGTGCTGGATTGCACGACTGCCAAATGAATGTGGCTTTGGCCAAATGTCCACTAAGCATTAGGACAAAATTGTCAAACTTGGTCTTGCTTTTATGATCTATTCTAATTGGTGGGTCCAACTCAAAACTCAGCAGTAGAAAACAGTGTGGCAGGTCATGAAGCCGCTCATTTTTCTGTCTATAAAGTGCTTACTGGGGAGGAATTGCCCATATTGAACGACCAGCTCGAGATGGTCTTGGTGCTGTCTGATACTTGGGTAAACTTCCACCTAGTTTTCTACCTGCATGTCGATCTTGAACTATATTATTGCTTTTCCTTGAAACCTGTGAAATCAGTTTTGCTATCTAGTATTGGGTATTGATCTTGATATAAAGGGGAAATAGTCTCCTCCTCCTGAAATGGCAGAAAGAAATTTGGAATCGGTATGTTAGCTTAAACTGAAGAATTTTAATAAGTGTGAAACCACAGGCAAAAGGATTTGACAAGAGTACCTCCTCAATCAGGAAAAAGGAAGGTTAGGAGAGAGCTGAGGGTGCCCTTCTTCTGTGGATATCCACTCCTGCGCTCTCAGATGAATCTTTCCTGGGATCTTAATGTTTAGTTCAGGGTTCAATTTTGTATCTTGCAACATGTCTCATTAAAATATATATTGGGCCTTTATGAATATTTAAAAACAAGCACTTAGTAAAGATTTCATAATAGCCTGTAGTAAGCTTTTATAAACCATTAACAGCGGTATGATGAACTAATTTGTGTGGTTTCTATGCGGAGCCAAAGAATGGAAGATAGGAGGGTGCGGAATCCTTATGGGATAAGAAAACAATTAATCGATTATTAATTGCCAGCAGAATTGTAAAGTCTGCTTCAGCTCAACTTGATTTAGCTACCGCGTAAACTGGGGAGGAAGGACTCGCCCAGTAAACCCTTGCTGCTTAGCCCATAGGAAGAAAATTGGACCTTTGGATATTTTTAGGGCAAAGCTCAGTGTTAGCTTTATTAGTTGGCTGTGAGTGCAGTCCCATGGAGACGTACTGACTCCCGTGCGGACAGACAGATCCTCCGTGCCTGGCTGGAGTCCTGCTTTTGTATAGCAAGGTGCAGAATTGGTAAGAAGACAGCTAAAAGTGACTTCTAACACTTCCTGCAGAGGAATTTTGGAAAAGAAAACAAAGATTTTTTAGGGTAATATAGGACCAAAAATGGATGACACATTATTTTACTGCTTAACAAATAGATTCTCTGTAAACGATTGGGCTCAGGAAGAAATGCACATGAGCTGAACCAGCTATCCTGTTTTACAGGCTGGGTGTAACGTGTAGTCTATTTTCTCTATGAAAAGGGAAGAGTGTTTTGGCAATCACTTTAAAGCGATCTCTATAGAAATATTTGTATTTGTGCAAAGGAGCAGATCTGTTTCTAAAATTGCTGGGTCTGTGGATGATGAAAACGACAAATCCTACCTGCAGAATATTTGGCTACCTGGTTTGTATTTTTAAACAAAACATATGTTCTGATTAATGTTTCAATTGTTAACAATTCTTAAGATAATTTAAAAAAAATCTCTACTGCTTTTCTTTCTTTCAAAGAATTTTCTGGTAAAGCCTTTTTGGGTTGGTTTCTTTCTTGAAGCAATCCAGCTGAAGACTGTACTTAGGGATCAGTTCTCTGAGAGTATCTTGCAGGAAAGTGAAACTGTCCTCTGCAGAGCAAATCAACTGGGATAGACTTGTAAGTCTTCCAGAAAGTCCATCTGCATCATTATTATTACGATGAAAGGAAAAAGCCAAAATGTGCAACACTGGATACCTACATCAGATCATGTTGTGACAAGCCAATGGGAATGTCAGACTATTTAATATACGTTCTTATACAAGCTAGTGTAAGCACTTTTTTTATCCATCCTTGCTTTCTTCAGACTTCTGGACCAAGGTGGTCAGCCTCAAAGTGGTGAAGAAGGTGTGGGGAGGATTGTTCCTACTTCCTTCTGCAAAAATTGCTGTGTGCGTTACTGTCCCTTTCCATCACATCAACCATTAGATAGATGGTCACAAACCAATGACTGACAATTGGACATAAAGGAGAAAATTATAGGCAACCAGCATCGGACAGTTTTTCTTCAGGTGGTTGTTAAGGGCAGTTCGTAGCTCCTCGGTGACACGCTGCTGGTGGGCAGCAATGTGGAGGGAGGGAGAGGGGAAAGAGGTAATGGAGGGAAAAGAAATCTTACCTTGGCTTCACCAGTGGCAACATGAGCATATGCAATTATAAGATAGCTGGCAGATGACAGAGTTAGTTAATGTAACAAGCCCTGTAAAGCATTTAGCCACATTCTAGTGTTTAATCAGCTGTGTAAAGTGCAATATCTATCTTTCAATTTTATGCCATTAAGGGAGACAAGATTTTGATTAGGTACTTAATCTGGGCAAGAGGAAAACAGGCCCAGAGCAAGCCCACAATAGGCAGCAGAAGGGACATTCGACGAAGGATTCGATAAAGGAGAAAGACAGAAATTTAACATAAAAGAGAATTAGTGCAGCTCCTTTCAATTTAGTGCACAGATTTTTATGGACTAATCAATTAGAGGCTGTGGCTGTGCTGCTGGGAAGTGGTGCCGTGTTAGAGGCTTTGCCATATTAATTCTGTTCATTACACTGAGGTCAGATGGAGTGCTTTGGAGAAGCCCCTGCTGCTGAGCAGGTCACATCTTGGGTGTCGTCCCTTTGTTCAAAGGGGTAAATGGGTAAAGCGAGCACTGAAGTTGTGGGGGCAGTTGTTTGTGTAGAGGTTTGCTCCGTGTGAGCGCACACAGGTTCTTTTTGCTTTCTCGCATTCGGTCTTTCCTTGGAAAGCTGGTTTCTCGGTGTTTTCCTCTCTTGAGAAACCAGTCTTCCTGGAGGGAAAATGAGATGCAGTGGTAGAGTGCTATAGCTGGAGCACTGGGAGGTCTGGGTGCAGTTTGCAGGTCTACTTAAGACTTCCTTCTGACCTTCAACAATTGTCCCAGCTGCTAACCTGAACATCACCTCACATGGGGTTAGCTACCTTACCTGGTGGAGGTGAGAAATAGAAGCACTTGTGAGTTATAGGTAACTTAGAGCTGTGTACCTGTTCTCCCATGCAAATCGGATGCATTCAGGTGTGCCAGAGGCATTGCTATATACTGCAGACTGTGTCTCATGCAGCGCCCTGGGCTGGCACCTGTGGCAGTTACAATATATCAGAGTTCCAAGTATTTGAGGCATCTGCCATGCTTGTGCTTGGGTCAGGAGGGTGGCAGTGGGGGCTTTCTGTGGAAGGGAGCCTACTGTCAGAGCGGGATCTTGCACGGGGAAAGACTTTAATTCTCTGTGAGGATGCTGCTGCACAGTTTGGGGTAGGGATGGCAGAGAGTCATCGTTCCAGGAGAGCAACACAAGGAGCTGAAAGAGTGCTGGGTCCCAACACCCTGTTTGGAAGGAGGGTGAAGAGAACTCTTCAGGAGGAGAACTGAAGAGGATGGAGATCTGGCCAGAGAGAGGACAGCTTTCAGGTCCTCTGAAGCAGGTGTCAAAAGGCCTGACTGCTCTAACTGCAGTGAGGGACGCTGCCAGGAACTTCATGGGGAAGGGTGCTTGGGCAAGCACCATAAAGAGGGATACAGATTTTGGGGAAGCACTTGGGGGGGTCTGGTATATCTGTAGCAATTTGAGACTTGGAACTGTGATAGCTTAAAACAAATCCCAAGAAATGGTATTTGTCTTGTAGAAGTGTGGGAAGAGTCAATTAAGACAATGAGAACGTCTGGTACCAGGCCAGCTATGACTTTCTTCTTTCCCAGTAAAGACCTGCTTTCTGTATGGTGGAAGTTTTCATAGTGTAATATAGTGGAGAAATTGAGGAGTTTTTGGGCTGAGAATGTGTAACATGCCTCGTCCCACCATTTGGAGGTGCTTCAATGTTTTCTTCTTAGTCTGCCCTTTTCCAGACAAGAGTGGTCAATCCATAATCCAGCCTGTGTCCCTGCCAGAGCTTCAATTTTATTTCTGACCCACAAGCAGTTCAGAGAAAAAGAAGTTCTCTTTTTTCAGTTCTGGTGGATTGCAGTATTTAGGGATTGTATCTACTCTGCAGTATATGTGCGGTCCTGAAGAGGCTGGAGGACAGAGAATATGTTAGGAAAAACACTTATTTTTTTCAGCTGTGTGTTGTTTGTGGAGTAGCCTCTAGGACTTGCACCACGGTGTGGTTTGTGCATTGAGTTCAGACCTGAGTAAGCCTGTAAAGATCAGGGGAGAAGAGACTGCAGAGGTAAAGGTTAGAAAAGAATCTTGACTTTTCCGTTCAACACAAATTTAACAGTAGTTTATTTCTTGCTCAAGTGTTTTTCTTTTTCTTAGCAGTGTTACTCTACCTTTCAGAAAGTAATGCGTGTTCTGGGGACGCTCTTTCTCCAGCAGCCTCTGAGGCTGACCCACCACGTTGTGAGACTCCCGGTACGGTGCTCCCTGTTTCAGGTGGAAATTTGTCAGTTGTTTTGGGTATATGTATGTAAAAGAGTGGAATCCTTGTATGATAGGAACTGATAAATTCATGATCTCTAGAAGAGCTTAAAATAGAATCACCACTTAGCTCCCCTGGTTTTGGTGTGTTGTGTGTGGATTGGGATTTTTTTGTCACCTTCCACCTAGTTTCCATCTGCACTGGGTTGTGTTGGGCTTCTGATGGTTCCCTCTAATTCTGTTAAACCACAGAATTACTTTTGTTGTTCTAAATACAGTGGCTCCTTCAAATCCTTGTCTCCCGAGGATGATGTGACGGAGCATATTAGTTTATGGTAAGCTGCAGAAAACTTGAACTCCCTGACTGTTCAATTCATGCGGAGTTATGACAGGTTATGCCTGCAGGCTACAAGTTAGGGAAATTATTTTCTGTTCAAACATTTCATTTCTCTGCAACTCTATAATTCTATTTCTCTTCTCTTCTTTTTTTTTGTCTCCCTGCAAGGGAAGTACTGTGATATGAAGCACTTTGGCGCTGGCTGCTTCTTCCCTGCATCTATATATGGGACCAGGAAAATAAGATGTGATTTTTCATTTAATCATATAGCCATCTTGTTTGCTAACCGAAATCATTTTATGGAAGTCACAGCTGAAAGCATAAAATGCAAAGGGAAAAGAGTGGGTTTTTTTTAATCTCATTAAGTCTGTAAAAAAGTGACATTTGGAAAATAGTGCTAAAGGCTGATGTGGAATGGGATAAATGAGGGTGAATTCCAAATGATCAGGAGCCCTCAGTTAAAATTTGGTCCCATACAAGTGGTGCCAATAGTTGGTTCTTCGTGGAGTACACTTTATTTGAAAATGGTGACAATTTATAAAAAAAAAAAAGGGGGGACACACACACAAGAAAAAGCCTTTCTAGACTGTCCCTTTAGAATAAAACAGGACAGATGAAGTATGTCTACCTGCTTGTACTCGCTCTTCTGCAGACAGATTTTTAGCTCTTCTAAAACTGTGTGCGAGCACTTTCAGTTGTATTTCAAAGTCTGCTTTTGGACCAGCAGCCCAAATACTGTGGCCGCGCACTGGGAGTGGTTCCCTGTTAGGGGAACCATAGCCTGGAAGGTAAAGCTGTCCTGGGAGGAAGGAACAAGTTGGAACAAAGGCAGAATTACCTGGAGTAAGGCTCTAAGCATCCCATCATGGTCAGAACTTTTTTTTCTTTTGTCCTTGAGGAGCTGCGGGTTTCCTGGTTTATCCTCTTTGTGTCCATGAACTAAAAAGCCAGGATCTGATTTGAACTGGGATATAAATGTACTTCAGGCAGAAAAATCCCTGTTGGCAGTTCCCATAAAACAATAAAATCATGTCAAATTTGACTAATTCTTGGGATGCACTGCCAGCAGAAAGCTGACAGTCTGAATTTGTCATCACTGGAGGGAAAAGTGTGTGTGTTTCTCTGTGTCTGTGCACAGGGATGGGGAATGGACTGGGGAGAATAAGGCAACTATTAACAAAATGGAGACGGCATGGTACTCCATTAATGTTATTAATAACCCTATCAGATTTTATTGAAAAGATGCTCTCTGTATCTGAATTTGCCACTATTTCAACCCATTTATTAAAGCTGAAATAGCTGGAGTCACTTCAGACCATATTTATTATTATTATTTGCTGAATGAATGCTGTGATTATGGGTCCTACGGGAATTAGAAGAGATAAAGTGTCATCTTTCAGTCTCTTCTCACCTTCCCCAGGGAGCAGTGGAGAGAATGGCTTCCTCTCTGTCTTTTTCTATTAGACTTTTCTCTAATTTCTATTAATAGGGTTCTGAGACCTGCTGTAACACTCGAAAATTTATCTCTTACATTTGGAATGGTGATATTTAACAATAATGGTATGCTCAGAGGAGTATTTTTCTTTTATGCTTCCTCCTGCGCCTTCCTGAGCTGGCCATCGATTCCTAGTCTTTTACTGACGGTTCAGGGATCTTTCTTTCTGGACATCTCCAAAGTAACCTGTGGGCTCATTCTTGCCCGGTTTTAATGGGAGATGAAAAGCTGTTTCTGTTTTTAGACATAAAGCTGTGTTGGATACGGGGGAAATAAGAGTAGGGGGAAGGTCCCAGACCAGTATAGGTTACCTGTGAAGTCATCCAGTCGTGTGAGTCCCCTTCTGTGGTCTCAGGCTGGAGGTTATTGATGCTCAAACCTGGCTCTGACCATATGGTATAAGGTATGGAAATTATATCACTGTGGAAAACAGTTGGAATCGGTCTGAGATGAGGTCATCCTTTGTAAGAGCAAAGGGTATGGATACTGCTGAGTGAAATAATGACTGTGTTGGGGTGTGCTGGTCCTGTAAGGGAGAACCCCAGGTGTAGCACTAATGCAACTGGGGCAGCAAGCAGCTCTGTGAAAGGGTAAGGGGAGGTGGTGAACGATGCCGACTCTCTCCTCGAGGGGAAAGGCCTCTTGTCCTTCTCTATGAAGAAAATAAATTATTTTGCTTGAAGGATGAGGCTTCAAGCCTTTCACTGAAAGGGGTGATGTGGCAACTGTTTGTGAGGATTAAGAGCCTTCAGATCTGTTTATTTTATTCACCTTTTTGTGTGCATCTGAACTTCTTTGCTTAAAAAAAAAGAAAGAAGGGAGAGACTCCTCCCAGGTTATCAAGAGAAGATGGTCTGTTCATTGTCTAGCTGGCTGGGAGTCATCCTGGCCCTTCGTTGAGAAGCTGCAAATTTCCTATATTTGTTTATAGATCTCACCTAAACTTCTGTGTTGTTAGTGTACACCCCTCTGCCCAGACTGTTTACACCTTGGCTTATGCAAATATCCCCAGCATTTGCGTATACAAATTATTGTATCAACAGGTAAATACTGGAAATATGGAAAAAAAGGCATCTGAGTATATACAGATATACAATACGTATACAAACATCTGTTTTCATGATGAGTCTGTCCCTTGCAAACGGCTGCTTTCACCAACCTTCAGGTATTCTTTTTTTGAATGGACCCCACTAGTAATTTTGACTCTGAGACAGAGGGCGGTGAATTACTAATTGACTGATTCTTCTTGGAGTATCCATACGTTTGAAGTGCACGTTAGAGGTAGGCTGGAGCAGCAATCACATGAACGACTCCTGAACAAAGCCGTTCTGATGGTGATTTAATGACGCGGGAGTGATCGCAGTGCGGTGTTCTGGGGCGGACTGACTCCTCCGAACCACATCTGTTCCCTCATTCATGAATGTAAAAATAGTATAAAAACAAGCGGCATTTGGTCTTATTCCAAAAGAGCATGTGTTACACTTGCCACTTGTTTGAGCATCTCGGGGTCAAGGTTGACTCCGCAAGAAAACAGCACGGAGAACAAAGTCCGTGTTTTGCTTCATTACTCGATCTGCCTTTGTATTTTCCACTCCCTGAGATCTCTCTCCTTCTATTAGTGTTTAAATTTCATCATCAAAGATGAAGAAAAACAACCACTGTGTAAACAGAGCGAACAACAATAAGGGAAAACAAACATACATTGGGAGCCTGGAAACATATTTTCCTGCCTTCCTGTGCAGGAACAATACCGAAAGGAATAAGAACCGCAACCCTATGCCAAAGCAGGGTTGAAAAACAAGTGTACAGTCAACTGGATGTCCTGAGAGCATATCAGCTCCTTAGCCTGGCAGGGAAAACCGAACCGAAACAAGAGACAGCATGGAGAAAACCCTACAGCAACATCTTGTTTTCCCCTGCTGAAAGGAAAAGGTTGTCTCCCTCTCAGTCTGAAGTTCCTTATCCTCAGCAGCTTTGCTGTTTGCAGAAAGGTGTTTCGTGCCTACAAAGCAGAGAATGTCTTCTGCAGACGCTAGTGATGGTGGTCCATCTTCTCGAGGCCTGCTTTTCGCAGAGTCCTCTGTGAGATAGGGTGAGGAAAAGCTCTTTAAATGGAGTGCCTTCCTCCCCCCCCCCACTTCTTAAAAACCTTGGTTTGATTAAGTTTTGGCATTACATTTGTTGCATGAAAGACAGGAACTCCTCTGATTATTTGGATCGTAGAGTCAGGTAAATCAAAGGAACAGATCAAAAGAAGAGGAAATATTAATGAAAATCTATATTCTTTGGTCAGCATTTTTAATAGCTCTCGTAGAAAATCAAAAAGGAGAATCAGCTGTACCTCGGAACCTTGTCTGATAAGGATGATATAATGCAGTGCATTAATGCGAACTTCAGTACTACATACAGCTGGAAACAAAACCGAAAAATGATGTTCTAAATAATAAAGCAATATTTGACTGTTTAAAAGCCTCACAGTATGAAATTTGTCAAAATTTGACTCTTACGATTGGCCTGGGGAGGCAGAGCAGAGTAATAAAGCCCAAATCTGAGAGGCTGGTGCTCTTGCATCAGAAATGCAACCGGAAGAATTAATCACTCCGCTTGCATTTCCTCCGTGACAGCTGCTGAGTGGAATATGGGGAAAGTGGTTTTTAACTTTCAGATTCTTTTGGCTTCTCCGCTTTAAACTACGTCTGAGATTGCACAGCTAAGCGGAGAACTGGGATCAACAGAGCTGGGTAGAATTGTCTGCAAAGGTTTAGCTGGAAATGGCTGTTTAGCGTAAAGTAAGTTCCTTTATGTGATTTGTCTTGGAGTTTTTTGCACCAGCTGGAGTTCCGCATCTTGAGGGTAGTGCACACATGGAGTGCGCTACGTGAACGGGATCTGTAGGTGCGAACTGAATTATTGGTAAGCTTCACATCTTGGGAAAGGTCGGCCTCGGCTCTGCATCCCTCTTCCAAAAAGTGTATGTGGAAAAGGCACTCTTCATCCCTGCCGAGCTAAAGGAATCGGTCATGTTGAAATGCAAATGGAGTATTGTGACTCCGAGTTAAGTGTAGTACAGTCTGAGGATGGTTCGTTTGGTTTGTTTGGAGGCCGGAGGGTGTGCTGTCTCGATCATCCACTTCTGCCACAGCTACGAATGTTCAGGACGCTTTAAAATGAACGCAGATTTTCTCACTGGGTTACTGGGTCTAGGTGTGTTTTAGCCATCCGTGGGAAGCAGTCAGGAAAACTTGCTACAGGAAACCTTGCTACAATGTGAATGGGCTGATGGTAATTACTGTCCTACCTGTGTTACTGGGGGGAGTCAGGTAGGAACGAGCGGCTGTGAGCCCTTCATCACCACCGCCTCTCCATTGAGAACATCCTATCCTTAAATGCTTTATGTAACCAAAGATGAAGAGCAAAACCCCCGCAGGAGGGAACTGAAATCTCAGCGGATGTGCTTAAGCACTGCTTTGAAAAGATTCATAAGAAATATTTGGACCTGGCAGATAACCTTCTATCTTGAAGAAGAATCCTTCCTATCGTTCACCTTTAATTTGGAACTTCATTTTAGTGGGTTTTGATAGGATGGTTTTTGGATGGTGTTTCAGTTAGAGACAGAACTGCAAAATATTTTCAGCAATAATATGTGGAATTTGGGTAATCTGGGACCTTGGAGCATAGGACTGTGAAAGCAGGTTTCCAAAACAGTGATGTCGGAGTGAATGATTTAATGAAACATTCATAAAAAAAGTCCCAGCAGCTATCTTTTGGGGTCACTGCTCCATTCTAGTCTTCAAGCTTTCTTTATTTTTTTTTTTGTTTGTTTGTTCTTCTAAAACTGCAAGAACTGGAAAACCTATAGGCAAGCTGGAGCAGTGAGCTGATGTGACTGTCAGCACCGTGGTCCCAAGCTCAGGCCTAGTGTGCTCTTACAGCCAATGCTGCACTGAAGCAACAACAGAAACAAAGCCCAAGAATGCTTTAATTTTTCCCTGAGGCCCTGGGTAGTGCAGGCTGGATTAGACAGTGTTGTTACTGGTTAGCTTCTGTAACAGCTCTATACTGGTGTTGAGAGTAGTTTCGAACCTACTGGAGCCGACTTATTTTTCTGCAGACAAATTCGGTTGCCCACCCAAACTGCAGCTACACCTAATTGCCCTCTAGCTGTGACAGATGAATGGGGTTTATCTCCTGTTCCTCAGCTGCCACCATTTACAACTTCATATGTTGATGCAAATAAAAGATGGCAGTGGTTCATACCCACCCTCCGGCTGTGAAACTGTAAGGGGTAAGGGGCAGAGCAAATCCACGTACCGGCGTTTTCCTACACCGCTGGTGGCTGAAGGGCAAAGGTGTTTGACTGGGAGCAGCAAACCCTGCGTTAGCTCCTGCAGTGCTCTGGTTTGGGGTAACAACCAGAGTCGTTTGTGCTTTTACTCTCACAGTTGCGCTTGTTTAAAAATGGTTAGTGTGGTTTTTAATGCAGCACGGGAAAGAGAGGTTTGTAGCAATAGTATTTCTACCGGAGCTATGTGGAGTGCTGTATTCAACACAGGAACAGAAAATGAGTGCGTTGAAAGATTGAGCTCGCCGTGGGGCTGTAGGCTCCGCCCTCTGGCAAGAGCCAATTTAAACACTTTTACAGGGCAGAGAGTCTTTCTCCAATTTTGGTTTAAAACAGTGATCAGACGTGGAGGTGCCAGAAGTCTCGGAGCATTTCCGTGCCAGCTTTGCAGCTGTTAAAGGACACAGACTTGGGATAAGGCTCAAATAAACATCCAAGTTTGGTTGTTTTTTTTTTCCCTATTGAAAACTGAAATGAATGAAAGGTGAGCTCCTAACCTTCTGAGATTTCCAACTCGCTTATTAAACTCAGGAAATGCAATAGAGCGCGCCACTCAGTGTTAGTCAGTGTTTTGCCTCCCAAACTTCCCCGAATTATCATGTCTCCTTCCAAGCTCTGCCGCGTGATCCTGCCTCCCGATTACCACTGGAGACAAACTGGGGAAAGAAACTTACTTCATAAGTGAGCCCAATATTAAACATATAAATAATGCATCCTTCGGTATTATTTATAATGCAGCAGCATCACTGTGCTCTATCAGATGCAATTTCACATTGCTGCTTTGTGACTGCTTTCCTGCCAGGCACATCCTTCAGTAAATTCTAAAGCAACATCAGCTGCTTGTTTGATTTTTTTTATTTTTTTTTCTCCCCCCTTTCTGGTATAGCTACTAGTTATGCTGAGAACTCTTCATACAGAAAGCATAGACAAGCTTTAAATTACAATACCAGTGAGTATGATACTATTTATAAGACAATATAAATTACAATACTAATTGGATCTGAAAGTGAACATTTTTCTGTCTAGGAAAAATGACCAGTATGACTATAGCGGGGGAGATAACTAACTGGTTTAGGCTTGATTTTCAGTGTTAATGCTGTGCGCAGAGAGTGACTTTGAAGTTATTCCGGAATGATAATAGCAGAATACAGTTCCACCCGTCAATTGCCCCATGTAGACCAGTCTGAGTTTTGTTTTTTGTCTTTTGTTTTTCTTTTTTTTTTTGGTTAGAGAATGCCTTTGTGTCCTGCTCACACACAAAATCTGGCATAACAATACCGAAGCTTATCTTTCTAAGATCAAATGAAAGCTGTAGTTGAATGTTCCATTTGTTTCTTAATGAGCGGTGTCAGGCTGTGCCCTATGCTTAACAAAAGCATATGTGCAGATATTGTTCTGTTATGATTACAGTACAATTATATCATGTCTGTAATAGATTACTGCATCTGGCCTTTTCTTGGTTTAGGAAATCGAGAAGGAGATTAGTTGATAAGTTCTGAGAATGCACCTAAATAATTTAACCAAAAAAAAACCAACCCAGCCCAAAAATAAAGCTTTCTGTGTTAGCCAAATTCCTCTAGTCAGGTTTGGGAGAAAAGTTCTTTTGGGTTCTGGATCAAAAAGTGTTGTGTGGATGTTCTTGTGTATGGCTTTTTTCTTTTGTTGTTGTTTGCTTGGTTTTTTTTTTAACTGAAGAGAACACACTTAATTACTCTGCTGTCCATAAGTCTGTTTTTATTTTGATACAAAAGAAGAAACCAACCAACAAAAAAAAATGATATAGGAATGTAAAAAGTTTCAGCTGGGAAGTTAAGTACTTTAATTCATATGTGCCAATGTGCTATTTTACAGTAATTTCATGTTTCACTATTACCTCTGTGCGCGGCACCTCCTTGCTCCATTTTACCCTTTGTTATTGACAGCAGTGCCTTCTCTCGGAGGAAAATGGGGCATGTGAAGTATAACAGTGGCTTTTCAGATTTAAATTTGCTTTTATTTAATACCCCAAAACCTCGAAACCTTGTGTGGGTAGGAGGAATCAACTTCTTTTGCCGCTCAGCTCCTTTCACAGCAGACATCTGTTTTATATAATTGCTGTCTGTTACATTAGGACACATCCCCTTTTCCAAGAGATGGGGCAGTAAGAGTCAAAATGACAATATAGAACGAATGGCTGCTCCCAGTCTGCGCTGGGCGTGTGCTGGAAGAATCAAGGTTTAAATGCCTGGGGTTTGGGGGACTGGCCAGTATGAACTGAAACGGGGCGAAGAACTTACCTGCTATATTAGTTACTAATCTCCATCTAGACAGCGTCTGAGCTGTAATTTTCTGCTTCAGGTTCATTTTAATATCAGAAGCTGGTATTTGTTTATTGCTGGTGTTTAACTTTGGCAGGAGAATAAGGATCTTGAGTGTATGCTGCAGCTTTGATTTGCTGCCTTGGGGTCCGTCATGGGTGAAGATGCAGTTCCCAACACATCTGTGCCTTGGCTTCCCGGAGCAGGGGAATAGGGTTGGTGTGAACTTTTAATGAAACAGTTAAAGCCTGGGCCAGTTTAACAAACATGAGCGTAGGACTTTCCTAGCTATTTTTTAAATTATTTTAAAATATAAACCCAAAGGAATGGACCTGAAAAGGATCTGCCAAGAGTCCTCTTGATCCATGACTTGACTCAAACTGTACCTGACTGCTCAGCGTTGTCTCCACGGGCTCTTCCCTACAACAGCTTCAAGTTGCTCGCTTTATTCGGCAGCTCCTCCTCGGGTTTGGCTTCCCATATGCTGATCCCTTCTTATCGACTGTTGAGGGGTGGTACCAACCCCCATCCAGTCTCTCTTTATAAAAATTTCCTCACCTGGGATGTGTACAGGCAATGGGATGGTAGGGGACGTGCTCTGTCTGCCTCTCCTGCTGACTAAAGCTATCCACCTCTGCTCCCCACGCTCTCTGTGTTCTTTTATTTCCATGCAGGTTTTGCTTTGTCTTTGGCCTGAATTTTGATTTTTGGGCAGCCCAGTGTTCTGGCACTGTTTGCTGAGCGATGCCTTGATGTGTGATTAATGCCCTTAGGTGCTATGGTAATACAAATAATTAATGAAGGGCTCTTTAATTCTTCTTCATAATAAATGTTATGTGGCATGTTTGAAATACAGCTCAGATAGAGCCACGTGCACCAAAGTAGGCATATCTACTCACAGTAACTCCGGTGTATTAAAATGCAGAGTTTTATTATCGGTAACCTTCTATGCCCTGCAGGCATTTAAAATCCTACTATCCTGAGCAGGAATGAGAAAATAAGAGTTGCCAAACAGGAGCTTTCTTCCTGCCAAAAGCCTGAGCTGTAATATTGTGAGGGCTTCACGGTACCTCTCTGTTCTTCTGGTCACTGGTCGTAACGGGCTTGTTCTCCCGACGTAAGGTCTTCAAAAAGTGAAGCGTGTACTTACTGTGTGTTCATTTGCCTACGCTGAAACCAGCACGTGGGGATTTTGTTAATTGCTCTGGCTTGAAGTTGTATTTCAGCAGCCTCATTACCGAAGCAGCAAAGCACCTGAGGTCATAACAAAATCCAGAGAAAGTAAGTTAAGGGGCTGTTTTCGGTGTGCTTTCAAGCTCTTATGATAAAAGCTGATGTGGGTACAGCTCCAAGCCGGGGCCTAGAGGGAACGTTGTAGAGTGCCAAACCTCGTGAGGATACTTGATTTACTTCTTTTTGTGTGTAAGGCTGGGGAAGGCTTTTACAGTTACAGGTTTCCCGAGTCTCCTTCCTCCTCAGCATGGGAGCAGGTGATGCCAAACCCTTACGGCTTGCATAGATAAGAGAGATTAGTTCCCTCCCCCCAGTAAATAACGTTTCAATTACAGCAGTGCCGGTATGGTGTGGAACACTGCATTTTGCACTTTAGCTGGTGTTCAACATGACCGCCTGGCTATTTCCCTGTGAGTTAGAGCAGGGTAACTGCCGGGGTACAGTCCGTGGCAACGGCTGGAGCGGGGAAGAGGACGTGTGACAGATCACACTGCAAAAACACATCGCCGTCGTGAGGAAGGCTGGACTGGGAGCGCCGATTGAAGGAGACCATCAGAGACGGGGAGAAAAAGCGTATGTTTGTTGGTTTTGCCTGTTAACAGCTTTTTAAAAAGAACAGAAGCCTCATCTGACGTATCAGGCGGTTGTAGCTCTTGGCTGGTGGTGCAACCCGGAGGATCCCACAGCTGCCCTGTGCCATACTGGGGAATGGGGCTGGCACACAGTTTGCCTTCTTCCCCAGGAGCGCGACGGCATTGTCCGGGGTGAGGCGCCCTGCCCAGAAGCAACATAAGTTCAGCAGGTTGTTTCTGGGCCCTTAGTACCCTTCTTTTTCCCTTGTCCTTCAACTCAGGTACACAGCATGCATTTATTTTTCTTTAGCTCCTGGAGAAAACAAACAGCAGAGTCCAAAAAAGACAGGATTTTCTAATCTCCCATAAAAAGGCTGTGGAAATTTGAAAGGAAAGGAAGACGATAGTATCGCCTGCACCGAGACGGCAATTATGGGTCCTGGGAGGAAGTGTATAAAGCCTTATTGAGTGGAGATAGCCGCGATGCTGCAGGGGCCTGCATGGTGCGAGGAAAAGGCTGGAGGAAACCCTTATCGGACCTGTTATCCTGTCTCTGTCATTCCCATACAGATTAATGAGCTCCAGGATGCCCTCAGCCGTGTTCAGACCGGGGTCTGTTTATCCCAAAATAGAAGGTGCTGTCTTGTGCCAGAGTGTCATATTCCCAGGCCAGCAGCGCCATTGTGTTTTATTACCCCATTGTATTCAGGGGTTACATCCGAACTTTTCCTCTTCGCTTCTTAATCACTGTTTTGATGGATGAGCTCCATGAGAAAAGCCGCCGCGGCCGAGGACTCGGTGTGGATCAAAATGGTTGCTCGGCACTTGCTGGGGCTTGGCTTCCTAACTGTTCCAGGCGAAGCGAGGCGAGACCTTACCCTTCCCCGCGTGCAAGCGGGAGGAAGGAGTGGGATGGAGGGGAGGGAGGGCGGCAGCTGCGGTATTTCTGCTCTCCTGAGGCCGCTCTGCCCTCTCAAGCTGTCTCGAAGCGCACTTGTGGGATGGCGCTGGAGAGGGTGAAAGGCAGATTGACGTGTTTGGGAACATCCCTTGCCCTCTTGAACCCCTGTGTAGCCCGCTGGCCTTCCCACCCCGGTGCCATGCTGGGGGGAGCCCGGCAGAAGCACCCCGAATCCGCAGTCGTCAGCGCTGCGGGACGTGCGGGTCCCTCTGAAGGCTCCCGACTGCGCTGCCACTTCCCTGGTGCAATCCCGGGGAATTATCCATATCTCTGACAAGAGAATAGGTTACTAATGCACCAACACAGCTGTTTTGACACTTTTGATGAATAACATTCAATACTATTAATTGGAACAATTGCTTTTCATTTAACTAAATCACTGGAATTGCTAAACTAAATTGAAACGGAATGTAATTTTGCCTCGCTCTCCTTTAATATGGGCCTCTAAATGTCTTCTCCCTGAAGAATTAGTAACTTAATCACCTAACAGTGATAACTGTTTCATAGCCCTCAGCTGGAAGGCTTTCCTGCTAAGCAGTATTGCATGGGAGTAGAGTGTTATAGCAGGGAACAAATCCCATCTCTTTCCTTTCTCCCCCTCTCTGCTGCAATATTAATCATATTAAAAATGATTCTCTTCCTCTTTCTCTGTTCCAGCAAGATCTTTATAGATCATTGTAATTTCGCCCCCCCCTCCTTTTTGCATCGTATCAATCACTCGGTATGTCTAACAGGGTGCACAACAATTATGTGTGTCCATTATGTTAAAGATGGATTTTTTCTGCCAATGACTGGGAGATGGGCTCTTGTTCATTTTCCGATGAACTCGTCATCCAGTGCACACAACGCAACACCACAGCATAATGCGGTGACCGCGGTGACCAAAGAAATTACAAGATATGACTATTTGGCAAATGTTTAGCTGCCTTTATTTATTTAAAGAAGAAATTAAAAAAATAACCTGAAATGTATTTGCACTACCTTAAATTTATGTGGCTTTGTAACGCAGCTGAGAGCATGTCCTCTGGTTAGGAGTTTCTGCAATTTCAGGGCAAAACTTGTTAGACATAAGGGAGTGGGAATTCGGAGGGGAAGGACAAAAGGGAGTGGGAATTCGGAGGGGAAGGACAAAAGGGAGTGGGAATTCGAGGGGAAGGACAAAAGGGAGTGGGAATTCGGAGGGGAAGTCTTCTGCTAACAGGTAGCACTTTTCTGGTTCTTATTTGATTACATTAATAGATTGAGCCTTTTGTCCACACGAGTCCGTTTTACAGCTGGGAAAATGGAAATCCGGAAATTAAGCGCTTTACCCAAGTTATGCGGAAAATTCCTGGCAAAGCTTGGCTTGCTAATGAATTGTTTTGTGCTCTTCCCTCTAAATTTGCACTTGCTGTTTTCCCCTGTCAGTGATTCTTAAGTTTTGCAGACCAACTGCTTGAGATTGTTCAGAGACAGGAAGAGATACAAAGCTGAATGTTGTTATTACTCAAATTTACTGAGATCCTGTTAGTAATAGTGTTGTTCCATTGGAATAGCTTTTTGTAGGTTTGTAATGGCTAAGAAAAAGCCCAGAGGTTTGTGTTTGTGCGTAAGGCAGGTCGATGCCAAGCTTCCTCCTCTTGCCTTACGGTGATTTCAGAAGGTGCCCCGCACTTCACTGAGACCTTGTACTGCTGAGACCTGGCCGCTGGAGCCAGGCTGTCCTCTCTCTCCACGTAAGCAAACCCATGCTGACCTTTGGTCGCTGCCAGCTTGGGCAGGACCACCAGCCCAAGTCCTCCCGAGCCTCTTGTCACCGAGCCTCCATCCTGGCCAGATGCTACTGCATCCTCCCTTGAGCCGTCTTTTCACAGCCCTTTTGGTTAGCTCACTATACGCAGGATTTGTTGGTTTTAAGCTTGCCGACCCACCCCCAGGAAAGCTAAGGCAAATTAAATCGAAGGCAAATAGATTTGGAGTATGCCGGATCCTCACTTAGGCATTGCTTTTTTGGATGGGAGGGAACAAAGTGGTCTTCGTTGCAGATTAATACGCCCACCTCGTTTTTTGGGTTGTGGTTAATTCATTGAAATCTGCTGCTGGGGCTTTGCCAGCATTTCCCTTCTACAGTTTTAAACTATTCATGACAAAAGGGCCTTTCCTAAAAGGCAGAGCTGCGCAGGTTCCTGCGGGGTTCAAGGCTGCTGATGTTTGAGGAGGTGATTCTCTACGTGTGCTACCACTGCCATTTGAAACTACACCTACGTGTGTCCTGATCGCTTTCCACTGAATCCAACAGTTGATCAAATTTATCTCTTTTTAATGAATGATGCACGGAACTGTGATGTTTCCGAAGTGCTTGAACACTGTGTCTCTGTGTCATCATCCATATCCTGTCCCACCCCCACCCCACCCCCAAGTTCAGGGTTTTATAACCAAATGTCTGGATTAGTACAATTAGTTGTTGTCGTTCTTATTTTTCCATGTACATATTTGAAAAATCATCTGAGTCTGTAGTGCTTCAGTTTTATATCATACAAGGGGTTAATTTACTTTGCTAGATACTGGTTCCCATCCCTGTCTGAATGACTTTCTGAAAACTGAAGACTAACGTGGAATTGGTTCACAAGTTGTAAGCGAACACCTACAAATTTACTATCAGTGAATGATTAAAAAGGGTGCTTCAAAGTGGATTTGGTGCAGATATTAATTGACATTAAATGATGCCAGATTAAATAATCTGAGAGAAATATGGAGAAACAGCTACAACATCGGGTGCTTATGTTAATCAAACTGCTGGAACTTCTGTTGCTGATGTTTTCATCTTCGTGGAGTTGGATGAATAGACCAACGTTGCTGTGGAGTAGATTGTTATACGGCTTTATTGCTTGTGGGACAGAACTGCATGTTAGTTATGCAACTGGGCATCCCATTCATCTAAAATAGTATTTCTGTCCTGGTTTTAACCCTCTTTGTTTCTCGTAGTCCACTCTTGTAGTCTGTTTATATGTGTGCAGAGCTTTCCTGTTAGGCTATACAATATGCCATAGTCCGAAGCATGACTTTCGAGAGGGAATTGTAGGGATGGCGTAAGGAGAAAGCCCACCGAAGGCTGAAATCCTTCTGCATATGGCAGTGATTTACCGAGATTCATTGACTCGCAGTCTGGCCACTCACGAGGTATTTCTAAACATAACTTAGTTTAGACCAGTATCTGGGAGGGGAAAGGGAAGTGTGATAAAGCAAATGATGGAAACTTGCAGCTAAAAGTGTTTTGGCAGCTGAGGCCTGGAGCGGTGCTGCTTGAAAGATGAGCACTCTGTGAATTGAGGGCATCTCAGGAGAAGTAAATCTGCCTCCTCCAACACAGACTGAGCGCTGGCCCAAAGACCCCGGGTAAATAAGAATCAAACTTCACTACAGGACGTTTATGTGGTCATGATTTATCGGTGCTCTCAAAGCCTTTGAACCTTTGCAGCCCTTTGGGGGAAATGGTGTGTTACAGGGGCTTAAATAAATAAATAAAAAATAAGAAGAAATACATGCCTATAGCTACAGAAAAAACCTATTGTGCCATTTGTTCCAAAAGCCTTGACATGTTCAGGGCTTTTTCCTGAATTTGATTTTTTTCTTGGTTTTTTTTTTTTTTTTTCATAGGATTTTGGTCAGTCAGCCAGTGCTGTAGGAAATAAAACTACTCTTTGACAGATTCTTGTTTCTCAGTCCCTTTCCCAGCAACTTCCCCCCTCTGGTAAAGCGAACTGAGCTGCAGGATTCTGATGGAAAAATCAAACAAACCTGCCGAGCGTGGCTGAGAAGTAATAGAAAACTACTTGGATCTCAAGGCCCTGCCAGTATAAGTTTAACACTGTGTTGTTCCTTCACCAGATGTCAAATATCCTTTTCCATTTTCTGCGATGTATCGTGTCCTTGGTTCATCCTCCTGTGAACACCCTTTGGCGCTGACTGCTTGGCATGTAGCCGCTACCTCCTTGCGGAGGTTTTCCAACCCTCTGTACAACCTGCTTTGCTGTCCTGCATACGTTTCTGTAACTTATCTTATTATATAATATGACACAAACGTAGCCCATGCTCAAACTCTGTTATTTCTCACGTCTGGTGAAGGAAAAGAGTCATAAAAAGCAAAAATTATCATAGTATCTTCTATGGAAACCTTGGCTTTACTGCAGCTGGTTGGGATTTGACATGAGTTTGGTTTTTTGGAAGGCGGTTTGCCTTTCCTTTGTACCGTACTGCAGCCAGTTGTACTACACAAACTGCGAGGTACCCCCGTAGCTGGGGCTTTTCTCTGTGGAAAGCTATAATGCAGGGAAGAGGAAAGGTAAGTTACGTGTGCTACCAGCACATTATTTGCATCGTGGCTTGTTGGTGGCTGGAATGGAGAACGCGCAGGTTCCGGTGTGTGTGACAAATACCTGTTTTGAAATGTTTACTTGTGGATCATTATTAAGAAAAACTAACTTTAAGAAGTATTGGAATTCTTGATAGTGGTTTTTGGTAATGATTTCTATATCATCTAATATTGAGAAGACACATTGTTTTCCCTCATCCTATCCCTCTCCCTTTTTACGCTGATAAAGTATTGGAGAATAATGTTTGAATTTAGTGGAAAGAAATTGAACGGAAAACAAACAGACTCCTTGGAAATAGTTACCCGTTCCTTGGCTAACTTCCTTTCACCCATCAGAGAGCATGTAGACTGCACCAGAACAAATCTGTTGTTTCAGGAAACCGCGTGGGTACGAAGCTGGTATAAAGACGACTGCGTGAATGGGTCTGTTCCCGTTGGGAAGCTGTGAGTGAGCTCTGCTGTTCTGCACACAGAGTTGCCCATTGCAACACCATCTCTCCTCTGGTACTCAGTCTGAGCTCTCTGAAAGCCTGAGCGTACTTGAGAGTAGTTTTCTTCCTGAAGTCTAGAGAAAATTAAGGCTGAGCCAAGGCTCGTAATGTTTTATAATAGTAACTATAATTTAATTCTTAGTTTCCAACATCTGCTGTCCAGAAGCAGAGTGCGACAGGGATTTGCAGGTGTGATAAGTCATTCTGATTGTCCTGTAACTCCAGAACATACTTCATCTTTCACAGGTACATCCTGTAGGACAATGTGTACCGGAGACAGGGCTGGGATGGAAATTTGTTGCTGCCACGTTGTGATTTGCCAGCGTAGCTGGTTCCAGGCTCACGTTTGTCAGACTTTGTGGGCAAGCAGTAGCTACAGAAGATGGGTGGTTAAGGCATGGAAATGTTCATCTTTAGCTCTTGGCCCCTCCACTGCTTGGCCTCCTTTTCATTGCTAGCTGCCTGGTGGTTATATCCAACCTTAATCCCTGTTAACCGTGGGAGACTCCTTTGTTTTCCGTGCCCTCAACGTTGCAGAGAATTCTGCTTGCTTGTACTCATTCAGGGTCAAGCAAAGGCACTTTTAAAGCTCTTCTTTCTATGCAGATTATATTGGATATAATTTTAGATATATTTTTAGACATAGTTTTGAGAACAGTTTGTTTGCAAACCTCTAAGAAAAATGTTAGAACAGTTGAGGTTTGGAAGGTAACAGGGAGATGCTCCTCACGTGTAAGTGGCTCAGCGTGGCTCCCGGATCCGCTCTGTCCTATGCGTCTGCCAGGCGTCTTCCTCGCCGTGGTTTCTCAGCCCTTGCTGTGTTCAGCCTTCTCTAATTCTTTCAAAGAGCAGATATGGGACGTGAGTGGGGCTGACCGCCTCTCCCACGCCATGCGGAGGCGGCTGTGTGCGTTACAGACGGGCCGTAGGGCGCTCGGAGCGGTACGCGCGGCGGTGAGGCCGGCTGGGCACGGCTGCCAGCTCTGCTATTACTCTTTAATTCCTCAACCTGGGAGACCCTCCCCAGCGCGCTGTTCTGGAGCTCATCCCCCCCCTGTCCTCAGAACAAGAGTGCGTGCTGGCAGTTAATGAGAAACGCTGGAATCTGGGTCCCAAGAGATGATTAAACCCCACGAGCCAATTAAAAGGAGTGTAATTACCCAGCAGGGACAAGTTGTTAAACAAGCTAGAGGTTATTCTCCTTCAAGTTAACGTACTGGAACAGCCAAAAAAAGCCTACCAGGGAAGGACTGGCAGGGCAGCCTTGCTTGGCCTAAGGCTTCTTTCGGGGATGCTCAGGAGGTGGGTGGGAGGAGGGGGCTAAGGTGGCGCTTTGCCCCTTGTGCGTGTGCCTGGGCGATGGGGAGCGCGTAGAGCGGAGCGGTCTGGAAAGCAACGGCCGGGTCAGTGAGCTGAGCTGCGCCCAGACTGGTCTTTGGCCATCTTGCACGATGAAGTGCTCCCCCGGGTGTCCGTCCCCCGTGTCGGGAGAGGGGCAGATCCTCCCATCTGGGAAAACCCAGCGTGCGGTTGGCACAAGTCGGGATGGGTCTGAGAGTATCGCGTTGTGCTCAGCCAAAGCTCCGACAGAGATTTCATGCACGGAGCAGACACGGGGATAATTTACGGTGACGGATGAATTCTGTGCTTTTATCTCCTCATGGGTGTCTGCCGACTTGCAACATGATGGTATCAGTAGTGTTGTTGAAAAGGCTTGATTTCACTTTTTTTGGCTTGGCTTGAGCACAGGGAATAAGGAGTTTGGCGTTAGCGGTGTTGGAGGAAACGAGTCACATCCCACTGTCTCTGTTCCGTGTGTGTCCTGTCACGGGTGTGTGTAAACCTAAATCTATCTCGTCCTACTTGTAGTGGTCTTTATTCGCTACGGATCCTGGGAAGCCTCCGCATGTGCCTTCAGCTAGCGGAGGAGTTAGCTGCCAGTGTTAATTGCCTGCCAGTCCCGTGTGTCCTGACCACTAGGTGCCATCACACGCTCAGCGCATTTTGTGAGCGCTGTCAGTGGGAATGTCACACACCGGACCTGCAAACCCGGTTTTGCTCGTGCAACGCACGGGTCCGGTTTTCAGCCATGTTTGTACATGAGCTCGGTGTGATAGTAAAAGAACTAAAGAATGTGGATTTTAGCACAGAGCAAATAAATTTTCTGAAAACGGAAAGGTTTGATCTGGTAGAAATTGAAATAGTTCTGTTCCATTATCGGCCAAACTGTTCATTTGGTGGAAAAACTCAGAAATGCTGCATGGATTTGGCTGTGTTCTGCTCTCAGATGCTCACCTGTGTAACCTGGGACCACGAAAATCCTCTTTTTGTCGAGGTGGCTGTAAGCAGGAGGATTTAAAATGCCTGTGGAGGGAAAGGGTGAGGCCCAAGCCTTACAGCTCCTTTTATGAAGTCAGAGTAACTGTAGGAGTTTGTAATTTATTTTTTACCCTGCCACAGGGCTCACCTGTTCGCCTTTGTATCCAGGCTTCAGCCTGTAGTTTGGAAAACGAATGCAAACTTACCTTTAAAGCAAATGTCTCCAGAGGGCATAAGGGTCACTCAGCTGTGAAAAGTGACAACTCGGGGCCAAATTCAGCCTGGGGAAAGCACGTGTAACCATGCTGATGTCCAGGGATAGACTCGGCCACTGTATCTTTTATTTATTTATTTATTTATTTTTCCCCTCCAGCATCCTGGCTGAAAAAATAGCTCCCCTGTTGGAAAATCCCCATGGATCAGCCAAGGTCAGATCCCCATCTTTTGTACTTTTCTTGGCCATTATTTCAGGTGATAGATGCGCTATTGACTGGCAGCAATGACAGAGCTTGGAATGATGGGGGAACTGAGGCATATTCAACACACTGGCACACAGCTAACTCATGCTAATGTTCAATAATCCTATCCTGCTGCTACACTCTAATGGCTGTGGGCTTGATAGAGCCCCCTCATTGAACTGGTGTATTTCTTATGGGCCTGCCCGCCCATCCTTCATGAATTTTTATTAAACAAAACTGTAAGCGGATTGATTTTGTACTCCTTTATTGCATTTTTATTTAATTCCTTTCAATGGTGGAGGCTCCATCATGTTATCTCGACGTAAATCATGCTGGGGCAGCATGCCAAAAAAATAAAAAGACTACAGGATCATACTTGCATCCAGCGTAAATTTTACTCCTATAACCTTTATTAGCGTAGATTCATTGATTTTTCTCAACTCCCCCCTTCCCCTCCCCATCCCTCCTTTTGGTTAGACTTAGGTCAGAACCTGACAGCTCTCCTTTTAAATAAAGGAGGACAGACTCTTATTTTTCCTGCTTAATAAAATAATTAAAAAAAAGTAGTTTAGGTTGATTAAGCAAGATTTTTTGTATTTCTGTAATGCGCAGCTGAGAAAATGCTCATAATGCCAGTAGCATCGTGGGCAGTCATGACTGTGTTGGCTGTGGGACTGCAGTAGGAGCAGCGTTCTGGAGAGCAGCGAGCAGAGGTTTGCCCTCATGCCATCTCTTGGTGTGTGTTTGGGGACGTTTGGTTTGTTTTCCTTCCCTTCTCATGCGAAATCTGCATTACTACTGAGCAGCATTTTCTGTCCTGAATCCCTTCGTGTTGCTTCTTGCCATCTTGGTGGGGTTCTGGTCCATGACTGAAGCTGTCAGCAATAATAATAAATCCTCTTTTAAGGTACCTGAATAGGGACCTCCTGTTTTCTGAACTGACCCTTGTGCCTTCCCACTTGAATCCATTCAAAAATGAGTTTGAACGCTATTCATGAATGCGCCATGTATATGGGGCTTTCTATAAAATACAGTTGGTAGATAAACAAGGCACCAGTAGGTGGCATGCGAGAATATATAGCGTAGTTCCAGTTGTACTTCGGGTGGACTATAAATAACTAACTTTAAATTTAAAAACAGACAATGTCTTCCATAATGCCTTTTTGATTCACTGGCATTCCAGTGCGCTGCAGGATGGGGCTTCGCCATCCCTTGACTTCATCGTGTAGTTTGACTATGGATAACAGAGCACAGGGTTTACAGCTGGTCCCGAAGGAGCTTGTGCTGCACTGGGACATCTCTTGCTGCCCCTCGTTGCTGGTTGGGTGTTGTCGTGCACGTCCCTAATCTATAAGCAATACTAGGTGGGATTCATATTGCTTCTTTAAGCTATAGGTGCTCGACATGGTTGCACAGCAGAGAATGTGGTAAAAACAAGAGTAAAATGCAGTTAAAATATTTTTCCCCTGAGTGATGTCTGTCCTGACCCTGCCCGGGATACACTCTTGATATGCTAAAAGCAAAGTCCTGCGTTCTTTCAAATTGTCGTTGCTGTCGATGGAAACACGGGAGTCAGTATTGTCTTGCAGAGCCGGAGGTCTTGATTTCCACAGTGGCTGCTTTGTGTGGCAAAAGGCCAGTTTCTGCGCTGAACCGTGGAGCGCTAATACGACTCCGGAATTTCTGGGTTTGTGCAGAGAGCAAAATTATGCTCTGTTCTGGCGAATGCCGCTCTGCGAGGCTGATACAGCAGAGCTGCAGCGAATCCCTAGTGAGGAATCCCGGGCTGAGCAAGCAGGTGCCAGCGTACTGTGGGGAGAGGGAAGGATGCTGATGGGACAACTGGGACACAGGACAGCAGAAGCGCTTCTTGCTCAGCCCCGTTCTCCCCTGCCGGGGCCGCGGCCCCGCTGGCCCTGGCAATAAGAAGCAAGGGGAAGGGATGCTCTTCAGTGCTCGTGTTTTCCTGTTCACCAGCTTAATATGATGGTCGGCCAAAGTAGATTTGTGTGCCTCAGTGTCAAACCTGGGTGAACTAAACTAGTGAGGAATTTTTAATTGAAGATAAAACATGGCAGAGTTATCACAAAATGGGAGAACTGTGTTTTTAACTGTTTGCAGGTAGTATCAGTGAGATAATTTCTGTGCTTTTTATGGAACTGGTGTTCTCCCCCTTCCCCAAGAATCTATCTTTCGTTTTAAAAATTCAGAGAGAGTTTTGTTTTGAAGTTACTGTAGTAATGCAGTGACAGCGAAGGTAGGACAGCGAAGAAGTGCTGCTCTTGGCTTACAGCAAGAAGCATTTTGACATGCATTTTTGATAGATTACTTCTGATGATCTCCCAGAGGAAAAATAATTGAAATGAAAGCAGAAGGTCCTTGGCTTACCTGAGTTGACATCACTTGACTGTTTTGAGTTAAGGCTCACTAACCTAGAGATGGGCTTCGGGCTTGAACTATACTGTAGTAAAGAGAGTTTGTCTGTGAAAACAAATCAACATCAGCAGAGAAACATTTTGTTGCTTAAATTCTTCCCCCTTAGATTAAACTAAAAAATAAAATAGTTGAAAACTAGTAATTTGTACGTCTTAGTTCTTCACTGGTCCTTATTAGTTTGTTTTATCACTGTGCTAGTAATTGCTAGTCATGGCTCCCATGGTGGGACTGGTTCAGGAACAAAACAAGAAGTCTGTTCCTGTGCCAAAAGTAGAAATAGTTTAAATGTAGGGTAAGAACAAGGAGGTGATTCACTGACACAATAGATAATATTCATTAGAGAGTCTAACGATTGTTGTGGCTTTATATGTGGGGCGTGGGGAGAAACATTGAATAAGAACAACTCAGCGATGTTCTGGCTAGACACCTGACTTTCACAAATCATTGCACGTTCACTGAACAGGCTGCTCTCTTTAACGTAGCTAAAGGAGAGTCTAAAAGTGTTTAGCCACTTTCTTAATTCAGTTATGTATTAGTCCCATATTGTTTAGCTCTCCGTGCTACCAGTTTATTTCCCCATAGGAACTGGATGAGTATTCAGGTAATAGGGGAGCTGAAATGGATAAGTAGGGCAGCTTATTCTGTGCTTGGGGATGTCTAAAAGAAAAACATTCAGAAGCAAGCAAGGGGCTCTTCAGCTGCTGCTGGTTTGTCTTGTCCTCTCTAGTCCTTGCGATGGATACGTTCCAGATCCTTGTGCATACAGATCGATTTGTGGCTGAATTCTGCAGGGGGCTGTTAATTTTAAAATATAAAATGACCAACAGTTTGCAAATATTTCTGGGTCAATTTATTGATAGGGAGAAACGGAGGTAAAACACTTCTTTTGGAGGGGTGGTAAGACATATCCTTTGGTTAGTAATTGGTCCAGGGGCAAAAATAGTCTGAGTGGGGTTAATGTACTAGTTGTTTACGGTGGCTGAGAAAAGAGTGTTTCTTACAGGAACCGCAGTATTAATCAGAAAACAAAAATGGCAATCTAGAAAGCTAATGACATTCCAGTTGATTTGATTATAAGATAGTGACTGTTTAAAACTGTCACTTCTAATTTTGTTAAAAGAAATAACACGAGTTAGATCCATAACTTAGTGATCTAGGAAGAATATTTGAAACGTCAAGGAGAAAACTCTCAGGCCATTAGAGATGCTCTGCAGTTAGTGGATGTTTGGGAAGGGGAAATGGATTGCCTCCTTCATGCTAAATTAGCATAGAGGGACTCAGAGTGTCTTGACCTTTTCTTAACCTTGTATACTCAAGTTTTAGAATGAATTTGCTGTTTTTACCGTGCAAGGGGGGAACAATAAATTGCTGGCTTGAGGGGGGGAAAAGGGAATATTTATAAAAGTCAAAGTGGTGACCCGAGAGAGTGTGATGTGGCGGTTTGCTGCTGCTGATTTGGTTCACCTTTGGTAAGTCACGTCATGTGTTCAAGCACTGTTTTCGTTGAAAAAAAACAAATGGAACTGTTTTGTCCCTCAGTCTTGTGAGATTTAGGAATGTTTTGTAGTCCTTTTGTGATGTTGAAGACAACATGTCATATATAAACAAAGCTACAGCTATCCAAGATGTTAAGATTTAAAACAAGCTCTTTTGGTTTGAATGGCTTTTTTTAATTATGTTAGGTTTTCGCTTTCCTTCTTCCGTGTGCCAAGCCAGCGGAAGTACCTACAGGGACTACTGTTTGTCTAATCTGAAACATCTATCTGGCGTTGAAGTCGGTGACTATTATGGGATGTAGACCAATGTGGGCATACTGATAGAAGTTTACAACTTCGGAAGAGTTTGTGGGCACGTAGCGTCCTTCCGTGGAGGTGGAACCGTAACCTTGGCAGCAGGCTCGATAGAGGCACAAAGGTGAAGGCAGAGCAGTTACTTCTGCAGAGCGGCATTTTGTGATACCGAGGTCACACGCACCTCCCGACGTCTGTGAGCATTTTTGCTCCATGTGAGATTTAGACCTCCCAGACCTCAGTCTCTCGTGTTAATGGGGAAACCTCAGTGGATTGACTTGAATTTTGAAGCTCGTTGCCTGTATCTTGCCTCTCTCTCTGTCCTAGAGTCTTTCTTGCCATGTAATCCCACAGTCTGGCAAGCTCCATAATAAGTGCAGATAGATGAGCGTGTGTACATCTCCATTAACATGACTGTGCGGGCTAATGATGGGGACCTCCTGCTGCTCTCCGCTTGTTTTCTGTTGATTGTTATGTAATGTTCGGCAGCGGGAGGTAAATTCCTCTCCAATTTTGAGACCCGTTGCAGCATGCAAACCCCACTGTGAGAAGTCACGGTGATTGAGCTTTCGAATCAAGTCCCATGCTGATAACTATAAATCAGGCCTATTATACACTCCGACCGACAGCCGGAAACCTTCCGTACTGCATGTGGCACAGCAGAGTCTTGGGGCTGCACCAGAGTTTGTTTTGTAACTGTGAACACTTGTGTCTTTGAAAGGCTGTGATTTAAATTTGGTGGGATGTTTGTGTTCATTCAGATAAAGGCTCGAGGTTGCTCTGGATGCCGAAGGTCAAGCTGATGCTCGGGGTGAGCCTTTGAAGACTTGCTCCTGCTCCGCACGCGGTGCTGCCGGATCACAGGGGTTGAAGTGAAGGAGCTCTTTTGGTGGTGGACTTTGTTCCAGCTGCTCTTGAGTCATCTTTGCCAGGCAGGACTCTGATCTGTGGCCGAGGAAGATGCTCTGAATAAGCTGTGTTCTGCATTTTTGTGGGGCTAAAGTGATACATGTGGGATAATTACAGTGGGGTTTTTTGGGCTGAGGTGGTAGGTATGCAAAAGCAGGAGAGCATGCCAGGAGCCTTCCCAAGCCCTTTCAGCACAGGCGCTAGAAACCCTTTGTGAGTACAGAAAATGTAGAAGTTTAACGTTACTGGTCCTTCCTGTGGTGCAATGAGTTGGGTAAGGGGTGAGTTATGGGCAATAAGACATGGTTTGAAACAGCTAGGTTGGGGCTTTGCAGGAGTTACCGGGTGAAATTCTGTGGTCTTCGGTTATGCGGGGAGAGAACTTCATTGTGTCTAGGGCTATTTTCATAGATTTCAATTCTTCCATCTTCTTAGGCTTGTGTTCACTTGTTCCTTGTCTCAGTGTTTCTGTCAGCGTTTGCTGGATAAGAACATACAAACCATTTCAGGTCAGTGTGTGGAAGAGACATTTCTGTGAGTTTCAAAACATCTCTTGGTTCAAGCTGCATTCTGTGAGCACGTGGGAAGCAGGAGGACTTCTATTGACTATGCACTGCTGCATTACACTCTACGAAAAAAAAATCTTAACAGAACCTAAGCACATTACTTCTACTGTTAGTAGTAGATAGGAGAACTCTTTGGCTGTTGTTATGAATGCAAGGCAGCTCAACATCTCGTTACCTTCTCTCTGTGGCCAGGCTAAGCAGGCGGATGAACTTAATACCACTTCAGCTGCCCGACTTGGTCTCCCAGTTCCTGCAGTAGTCTCATACACGTAGGTACAGAGCTTCCAGGTTCAGTTCCTAATGCTGCAGCCTGATGCTGCAGCTATTTTTGGCTTTGTGGAGTTTAGAGAGGGGTTTTGTCTGAGGAAGGACGGAATGTACATTTACAAAGAAAAGCAGTCAGGATATTTGCCCTTCAGGATGCAGCATTTCCTAGTGCGCCATTGGCGTGGAGTTCTTGCTCTTTTCCCACTTCACTGTTGTACTGCTTAACCTTGCAAGGTTGTTATAAAGCTTAATTAATTTATAGAGTACCTTGAAAATGTATGGCCAGATCCTCAGCTGGTGTAATCTGGCATGACTCCATTGAAGTGAGCGGACCCAGGCTGATGTATATAACCTGGGAATTTGGCTTGTGAGTACTCTTGCTAAGTAGTATTATGTACGCAGGACAAGTCCTACACGAAGGTTATATTCAGCTCTCTTACAAAAGGAGCTGGCCACAAAGTAGATCCAAATAGTTGAGTGACAGAGCCCTGGTATAAAATTTTTTGGTTTATCCCTGTTTAATAGTCAAAGACTAGCGAGCATCCAGGTAGAGATATATGGTCTAGACAGCATCTGATGGGCTAATGATGAATGGGAGCTTGAGAGAGGCTTCAGATTAGCCTCACATGCATAAATATCACATGTGGGTGACAAGGACACTGGAGGTCACTGAATCGTATTTGTGCTCATTCATGGCCTTTATAAACTCTGTACTATGTGAGCATGTTCCCTCCGGGATAAAATAAAGTGTGGTCAGATGCCGTTATAGTTGGAAACCTTTCCCTCATGACATCAGTTTTGCAAACCTGTTGTAATACATGTCAGTTGTGTGGAGTGCATGGTATATGAATAGGTATTTAAAATACTTCTGTGTTCCCATTATTTCCTTTTCCTTTCTCTTTTCGTGTTCCTTCCAACTCTTTCCCTACCTCACGCTATTTTTAGTAAATTCTCACTTCTCGAAGTTACAGGGGGAAAAAAGCGCTCAGATCATTCTGACTTCCTCTTTACAAATGCTAATAAACTCACTTCATAGTGCATTTTCTAGTCTAATTGCAGGTTACACACCTAAGCCTTGCTTACGAAGACTTGTAAAATGAATATTGTAGGCTTGGATGTATTTTAACTTCCAATACTATGAGCTAATGAAAACAACAGGCAAGCGATGACAAAAACTTCAGCTGTTAGAAAGCCCAAGCCTGCAAAATTAAGGCTGTCTCGTTCAAGTAAGGCAGGCAGTCTGTACTAAGTGCATTTCTTTAGTTTCTGACATTCCAGTGTTAACTGTAAAGGCTGGGAGGATGTTAGTAATTATTAATGTTAATTAACTTGGCATCTTTGGAGGGCTGGGGGAGAAGCTATGGGATTAGCAGATAGGCCCAGGGTACCCTTACTCTTAGCCTTGCCCTTAGATTTGGAAGTGTGGATAATTAAAACCTTTCCACTCTGACTGATCTCGAGCTCGGTTTATTTGGCTGTCTTATTGTAAGCTGTTGTCAATTAACATTGTTTTTTTCCATGCTGTTTATTTCGGAAGCATAAGAATAACAATAAAAGCAAGTGCTGGCCTGTGAAGCATTTGAAAGTGTTGGAAACCGCCCCAGCTGTCATATTCTGTTCTTCTTTGATGTTAAAAGACATAGAGCATGTGTGTATTTACTGTTGGCCCAGATAGAGACCGTACCGGGTTTGTGTTGCTTCTTCCCTCGTCCCCAGAAGTTGGGCATCATGTGTTTTGGGAGAATCGGCACTGAAAGTCTGTCCGATGGAGCCCATAACCCTTGTGAACTAAGAAAGAGCCCAAAAGCTTCTGGAAAATTAATCAACCCTGTCCTCAACACCTGAGGCAATGTCAAGCCTTGGGGAAGAGCTACAGTAGGAAACCTCAGTTGAGTTGAGGACTGCCTGTGATGGAAAGGAGACCTTCGGTTCCCTCTGTGGGAATATGGCCTGGGAGGAGGCCAGGAGAGGAGTAAGCTGCTGCTTGTTCTCCTCCGAGCAGGAAGGCAGGGGCTGGCAAAACGCAGCTGCCACATTTGGCTGACCTCAGCCAACCTAGGCTTGCCTTGAGGCCATCTGCGACCAAAGCATTTGCCTTCTCAGCACTCTGACGGAGCTGCAGAAGTGCAAAGGATTAGGTAGAGCAGACACTGAAAATGGTGAACAGTTTGCGTTTCTACCCAGTGGTTATTTTGAACTCCAGATAGTTTGAAAGTGGTGGCAATATTGCTCAAGCTCTGGTTAAGTAAGTTAAGAGGAACTGGAGGCTGAAAGGAGCCGATTCAGCACCAGGCGCGCGGGGAGGCTCTGACGCACCATCCGCGGGGCGGTGAGGGGGAGATGCTGTGATCCACCGTCCCCTCTCGTGTGGGGCGAGCGAAGCTCGGTGCTGGTATAGCCCGTCACCGTGCTGGGATGGTGTCGTCCCTCCTCTCCTCACCGTCTCCGGTCTGGATTGTGCAAAACTTCCCCGGCGTAGCCGCTCTGTTTGAGCCCCTCAGGCTTGAGCAAGTCTCTCTCCCTCTAGCAGATTACCGTCGTACAAATTGCATTGGCGTTCGTCCTGGTTAGCGTTGGGTGCCATGTGCAGGCTGGAAAAGCTTGTACGGTACACATCGAATTGCTCTAATAAACCCACTCCAAATTTCTATGGAAATAGGAATACGCTGCTGTTCTGCAAAGGAGGAAAATATATTAATATTTTACTGCAGTGACATCTTGTAAATATTACAAGCATTTCTCATGTTTTTTGAGCACGTTTTCCAGCAGTAGGAAGAACAACATTTGAATGGCTGAAAACATCGCCATGCATTAATATCCAGGCTGTTCTGATTTCTGGAGGGGGGGGAGGAAAGGGGAACTGTTTTTCCTTGCATAATTTCTGCTTTGATACCTGTTTTGCAATACTGTCTGCAGTGCAAACAGTGGTCCACAAAGAAGCAATGCTTATTAACTGAACAGGATTACAATATCAATGGGAAGTTATCATGCAATAACCTTTTATTGATCTGTTTATCATCAGTAATGACATAAACATATTACTTATTAAATATTGATTAGTGTAAGGGGGGACCAGACCCAACTTTTTCAACAAAAGGGTGGTGTTTTCAATAGTACCTGGAAATCTCCCCTCCCCTGCCCCAATCAGGCAGCTGAAGACCTTTATACTAAAACATATGACAGCTGAAATGGAGCTACTTTGAATATTCATAGTTTAAATTCTGGCCATATCAACATGTTTGAGTTTTTTTTTTCTAGAGTTGGAGACGATTTCTATTGTACAGACCGATTTATATTTTCAAGGAGGTTGTGCTTGAACCTGCCAATTCGGCTTTGGGTGCCAGAGCCACCCAAAAAGGGAGGAAGAACAAATGGATTTTCTTTGAGAAAGATGTTGAAGATGGCATGTAGGGTTGGGCACGGGCTGCTTTCGGTAATGTCCCAGGTACTACTTGCTGCTTGCCATCTGAGTCATTGCCCAGTGAAAGATTGATCACCAGTTTTGTGTTTTTTACGTGACTATTGTCCACTTCTTGTGTATTAAAAGTTGACGTGTCCAGGTTCCAGATTTTTGACAGCCCCTGACTTTTACGTGTAATGATTTTACACAGACTGCATTGCAGGAAGTAACGAAATTGCTTATTCTGAAAATGGGACCCCTTTAAAGGTATTCCTAATTCTGCCTCGTAGACAGTGGCAGTCAAGAAGACAAATTTTTCATCAAATATATTAATGAAACATCATCTGATGTTCAGTTATCACTACAGGTTGGAGGAGCCTTAATCATGAATATGCCTTGGTTTGGGAAGGTACCTTGATGTTACACAGATAAGCATCTTAGAAGGAACTTGATAGCTATTTTACCTTAATTCAGTGGTTGTTAATACAGCCAAAATGCTGTATTTCTATTGTCTGTGCAGAGTTCTGTGTCTCCTTAAGTCTGTTAACAAGAGTTGTGAGTATATACACGGTGTCTGCATTTCAAACGCACGTGTGAGTAAACAGGACTTGAAATAGCATTGGACCATTTGAAGGCTGGCATAATTTTTCACAACAATATACTGTAAGCACTTAAAAGGTAAAAAAAAAGAAGTAAGACAAGTAGCAATACATGCATGCGGATTATTCAGTATTTGTAGGAAAAAATATATCTGTATATAGATATCTCTGTGTAAGATCAAAGTAATGGGGCTTTATGGCTTTATTGTGACTGTGCAGACAAGGCAAAGGAATTATTGAGATGATAATACAGCAAAGCAGCAAGCTTTTAAAGTCAGAGGCATTTTGATTGAACAGAATGTGGAGATATACAGCTTGATTCCTATCTTAACTGTAGCTGTTGAGAATAACTCCTGTGGTTTTCAGTGGTTTAAAGATGCAGAGGATGCCATAAAGTTGAAGATAAAATACAAGCTTGTTGCACGCTTTGGTGGAGCTCCATCTGAATTGAGTTCTGCAAATCAGAATAAATTGCTAAATGATATTTATTCTGATGATATCTCAGTTTGAAAGAAAAGCACAAAGTGGGTTTTTTTGTTCGTTTTTGTTGAGTGAAACATTCTTGATTTTTCTTTTGAAACTACATTCTGGTTTTACCTTCACTTTTTTCATTAAATATTAAAGTTGAATGCACTGGAATCACAATCAGTTAGGGTTTGTTTCTGTTGTTTTTTTAAATACATGGAGAACTTTACAGTAATTTTATATATTTATTTTAGCTGTGTTCTAACTGGAGCAACGCCAAGATTGGGCATTTCAAAACTGAGCTTCCTTTTGTTTGGCACAATTCTCATTGAGATGGTCAGTTCCATGATAGTTTAAATATTGGTGTAATGCATTTTATGCACCATCTAACATACAGAATAATGCTATTATGTTATGGGCTCAAGGCTATTAAGGCAGCTGAACTTGAGCTATAGCAGTTTCCTTCAGCGGCTGAAGTGAACTTGGCATCACACCAGTTCCTGCGGAAATTATAAGAATGTGCAGGATCATTCTGCTTCAGACCTGTGGATCAGAACAGAAGGTCATCACTCATTTACATTGCGGGTGAAAAGGCATCTCAGGAAGCATGAAAACTCTCACAAGTAGCCATCTCCACCCTTCTAGCTGGAAAAAACCACCTTTTGTGAAAGGTCTTCATGCTGAATGTTCTCTGACCGTACTTCAAACGCAGGAAAGCAGTCCTGTTTCTAGAGGAAAACCCTAAATAATAAAGATTTTTGTCAGCAAAGTGATACAGGCCAGAGAGAAGCTAAAGGCCAATCAAAAGTGAAAAATATAATGATCCATACAGGAAAAAAAATGTAAGTTTTTATAGTCACAAAATAGATTATATTTGGTTCATTAAACTATAATCAACACAGACTATAGCTTATGCTGCTAAGTGCTAGATTTAGTCTTAGTATCTGTGTGCAGAGTCGTGTTTGCTAAAAACTCTTTGAATTCAGAAGTTTTTCTCAGCACTAACTCTTAAGACTCAAATTCTGCATGTGCACATTGCAGGATCGCTTCCTAATTATCTGCAACAGGCCTCCCAGCCTAGATAAAGAAGGAAATTCCACTTATAGTAGTGAAAATAAATAGCAGGGAGACGCGAGCTCCATTGCCCCAGAGGGACAATGCACTTAATATTGTCTGTGTCTTCACCATCGGCCGCTACCTGAGACGGCTGATCAGAATCCAGCGTTGTCCCGAAACCTATTGAGGTATGTCAGCGAGGGTGTGCCCAAGCAAAATCCTCCCTGTCCCAGCTTCAGAGCGGGGCTGGTTTGCATCTGGTCAGCTTGGAGCCCAGACAGCACACAGCTCGCAGCTGGCTGTATCGCATCGCTACACGTATTTGAGACTGAGCCCAAGTTTGGCACTCACTTATAACTGGACCTGTGTCTAAATCTCTGGCCCACGCACATGTACTGAATAGCTGTAGAAATGTGCCTGCTCAATTCAAAGCTGGATTTATCTGTATTATTTTGGCAACAGCAGTTTTCTCTTGCTCTAAAAAGTGATTAATTTTTTTTTTTGCAAGTGAAACAGGCATATATAATGTTGTCTCATTTATCTGAATTCAAACTATGCATTATGTAAGTGAAAATACGCTGGATATCCCAAAGTTATACAATTTTTATTCCTGTTTAGAATAATTCTTCTCTTAGTGATAATATGTAACACTTACTGTGCTTAAATGAGCCGTCTTAATAGCTGAAGAGGTAGGACTTGGCAGTAGTATTAAATTCTAGAGAAGCAAAACCTATCAGGCTCTGTTCTTCAGAAGTATTGAAGTGATGTGGGACTTCTAATATTTTTAAAAGTCAACCTGGCAGAGAGCCTCCCAGGCCCGGAGCACTGAACTGGACTCGGACTCTCAGCTGCCTTTTGACACTGGCTGGAGGAACCATTAAACTGCTAAAAGCAGTTAAAAAAAAAAAGAAAAAAAAGAAATAAAACCCCCAAACCCCACCAACTCTCCCACCTCCAACAAAAAAACCACCCCCAAAGTTACTATGGGGGTTAGGTGCCTATTTTGGTGTCTGCTGGTACTGAGATGAATGGGAATCTTCTACTTGCTCTCATGAAGGGGGGTGGGATTCATCTAAACGCACAGACTGTGCCTTGGAGCTCGTCTGACCCCCACGAACAGTCAGTGTGAAGCACTGTGACGCAGGCACTCCTGGAATGGGGTTTATCATCGCCTGTCCCCATTAGAAGGAAATAACTGTGTTCTGGAGACACCATTTTTACTGATCAGGAAGGGAATCTCAGCGACGCACCTGCATGTAGCTGCCCCTATTTTATTTGTCGCAGTTTGATGAGACGACTCCTGTGCGAAGCAACTTGCTCAGGATTTCAATAGCAAATGGGAGTGGAACACAGCAAAGAGATGAGAGATCCTTGTGGCTTGGGCACCAGGTTGTGTCTCCTGGCTTCTCTCACGTATTTCACGTGTATGCTCCTTACAAGGAGTACTGTGGAATAAAGCCTAGCGGGATGTGCTAGGATGGGCTGCTTTAGGGAGTGCCCAAATGCATCGGAGCTGTGACCTCTACCTCAGACTGGTCCTGTTGAGTCATTTGAGCTGTAGATGCACAAATCACAGTTTAGAGCTCTCTCCTGATGCAGAGGCAGGGATCGGTATTTCAGGTGCTGAAGTTTCCTTTGACATCCTTACAAGGAGGACGCATGCAATTAAGGGCAGGAGCAACCGAGCTGAGACAGATCACAAACCTGTGCACGATCTCTGAATTACCTTTGTTTTATTCAACTCCCCTAGGCACTGTAACCAAAGCCTTTTAAAACATCATCAGACAATTCTTTAAATGGTCTGATTTGTCCACCCCCCAACAAAAGGGAAAAAAGATAACTTTGAAATGCAGAATTTCTAAGATGCCTGTCTCCCTCTCTTATTTCAAAGGAAAGGAAAGTGGGGAGCAGTCAGGCTTTTTCTCAATTGCCCCTTAGTGTCCAGTCACTGCCATTTTTATAGGACTCACAGTCCAACCCGCTTTGCAGGTAGAGACCCTCTGCTAAAAGGATCAAGAGTTTAAATACAAGGGTTAATCTCTTCCTCCCTCTGGATACGAACTAGAGATGGTGCTCAATTACTTGCTAAGAGGGAAAAACTGCCTGAAAGGAAAGAGTTATCAGTCTCGAATTATCAAGCAAATATCTTTCCGTTAAATCTGAGCTTCGTTCTAAAAACATTTATGGGTCTCTCATTTCACTGAAGGCTGAACAAGCGCTCTCGTGAGCCAGCGTTGCAGGATGGAGTTGTTCTCAGTTGTACTAAAGCTGGAAGGAAGATGGACACCTTCTCGTGTGTGTATTCGATTGTGGATGTAGGCACGGTTCTGGGGGTAATGCTGCGCTAAAGGAAGCTTTATTTATTGCCATCGCTGGAACTAGATCCGAGCCTTTCTAAAGGTGACTAATTTTTTTCCTTTAATACGTGATACTTCAGTTGAGCAGTTGCAACGTTAAGTGTGTGCTTTGCTGAATTGGGACCTTGATTCTGGAGAGGGAACTATTCTTAAGCTTTTGGTACGTGAAGAGCATTTCCCATTGGATCATAAATTATTTACATTCAGGTCTAGTGAAATCCCTCCTGATTTAGAGTGATATATGGCAAAGTCAGACCTATAAACTTAGTTTGAATAATTCTTCTGGTAGATCTGGAAATATTTAAACACATTCATTTTTTATAGTATTGTAAATTTAAAGGATTTCATTTAAAAAAGATTTTTTTCTTCTGCTCTGTCATATAACTTGGCTGTCACAGAATGGACCCATAAACGCCCATTGTAACATTTGTACCACATGTAGCATTTGCATGGCGTTTGTCATCATCTGAGATCAGTCAGTTTGGTATGGATCCTGCGTCTGCAGAAAGCCACAGAGAAATTGCAGGAGGACAGAGGCAAGCGATGGCTTTGGACGTGGCAGGAGTACAACCTGGATGAACGTCTGGGAGGGAAGATGGGTCCATTTTTTCCCCCATTCCAGTTTGTATTGTTCGGCTTCATCCTGTCAAATGTTGCGGCTATTGTGTCTTTGTCTGGCCTTTGCCACTCTTTGCTCTGCAACCTGCAACAAGAACTTTAATCTCTGAGCCCCAGTTTATCCCAAATGAAAATGGGTAAGTGTACCCTTGCCCCGACCATTACAGAGCTGTGAAATTGCTAGATGGAAAACATTACGCCATACAGCACGGCGTGTTGCAGACTTGCCAGACCCGTCGGTGTACAGATCGCTGATGGGAGGCGTGTAGGGCTCTCTCAAACTTTGGCCTTCGGTGGGAGTCCAGTCCAGTCCATAGCCGCTGGGTGTTGTGCCTTCGAAAGGAGGCAGCGCCGTCTCTCCCAGCCTGTCGGACTCCGCGCGCCAGCAGCAGCGGTTCGGTGCATCTGCTGTGCCCGGGGCGCCAGGGCAGGGAGCAGCTCGGTGCTGCGCGTGGTGGGGACCGTGCTCTGCCCTCATGGGGGGTTCACCTAGGGGGGACGTTCCCCCTGGGGCAGCACGCGGCTGTGCCTGCTCGCCTCTTGTACGCACCACGGACCGGGCGTACGGGATGGGAGGTGTCAGGCTGGAAGAACTTGAAAAGAAGTGGAAATGAAAGGTGGTGTGGTTTGCTCTAGTATGGATATATGGATCAGTCTTGGGTATGTCTCTTCGGTTTCAAGGACATGTAGTGCTCTGGAGCTTCCATATTATTAGCGGTGTAAGGGCTATGCTGAGTCAAAATGTGCTTCTCTGCTTGTAAAACATCCCAACGTAGCAATACCAATGTAAGGAGAAGAACATTACTGTAATTCTTTATCTTGAAGGCCGAAAGGGAATTGTAAATAGAGACAGAAAGAGGAATTCATATAGAGATACCAAACTCAACTCACTGGAGCATTGGTACCTCAATTATAGAACCAGGTGATAAAACAAAGACGTTTTTCACTGAAGATTTTTTTAATAGGTGACTATTCTAATGGAAGTTAACTAATGAAAGTTAAAAAAAAAAAACCATTTTAAAAATCATTTTGTGCATCTATCCAATTAAAAAGCACGTAGAATAACTGATTTTTAAACACTGGCAAGTGACCTTCTATGGGATTTGGATGTTTTGGGAAAGCGATTGAGGCTTCTAGATCACTCAAACAGTTTTGAAATCTGTTCCTTCTCTGTAGAACTAAATGAGATATAAACTGCACATTGTTTTTTTTTTTNACTTTTAAAGCTTTTAAATCTTGTAACATTTACTGTAGCACCATGAAGAAACAGGGAAGGCTACAGGAGCTTTAAAAGAGCCAGATCATTTTCAGCCCCTTGCTTTTAAGCAGTGTTTTCCTATGATCTATCATCAGGTTTTGTATCGCCGATCAATAAATGGTGTTCCCCTTTCACCCAAGGGGAAAAGAGTTGCCTTACCCGGTCCCTGGCAAACTGCTCTCGTTTGGCCCTTCTCCCTCGTACGGTGACAGGAAGGCAGCTGTGCTGAACTTCTTCAGTAAAGAAACAGAGGATGCTGCAGCATGAAATTTCCCCTTGACCCACCTTTCAGATGCCCAAGTTCGGACCTCTGCTACTTCACATCCTCCAGATGACACAGATGGCAGGATAGAGCCAATCGGAAGCACTTGATAACAAAATGGCAATTCATTTTGCAATTCCTTCAGCATTCATGCTAACAATACTGGTCCTGATGGGCTCCTTGGGTATGAATGTAGCTTTCAATATGCAATTCCACAGGAATTACAACCACTGCTCAGCTCTCATTAAGTCTGCTTTATTGTAAAGTGTTGCTGAGAAATCCTCCTATTACTGATACAGGACAACTGCTTTGCTTCAAAGAACTGCCTGATTTCCAAAAGCTCCTGCGTGTGTATCTGCAGGGGTTTTTTTAATGCTCTCTTTACAGTGCATTATCTCACTTTGTTTATATTTTGGACGCTAATGTGATGTGTTTAAGTATGTAAATTGCCATAATGTGAGGAAATGAGATGTTAAAAATAGCTATGGAGCGCTGAAGAGAGCGGGTTGGGGTAAGGTGGCCAGTGTGGGAGGAGGCGCTTTCGGATCCAGAATTTCTCTCTCAGGCTTTTTTAGGGAAGGTAAATCCCTCCCTGAAGTCAAACCCCAAAAAAGAAATTGGGTTATAAGACAGTGCCTTCTACAGGTAAAACTGGTTTTATCTGCTTACTGGAGGTAAAAACCTCATATTTTTTTAAAAACACCCAATGTCTGCTGGTCTGCGAGGTGGGAATTCAAGGCTAACCCTGGCAGGACTGTAATCCACTTGCTCCGAAGCAACTGCCATTCGTTTAATCAAGCCACATGATTTAAGGATGAAGTTGGCGATCCTAATCGGAGCCACAAAGGGAGGTACTGATTTACCTGCCAGATACCTACGTTTTGTCCACTCTCAACAGCGTCGGGTCTTGGGACAACCTCTGGAGCTGTGGCTGAACCTCATGCAGCGTATCTTGGAGGGGCTCAAGTACAAGGTCAGCTCCAAATTATATTAACTCCCAGTTTCAGGGTCTACTTATACTTTTTTCCATCCCCTCTTTAAAAAAAGGTCTGAGCAACAGGGGTTGCACGGGGTGATGAGGCGGTTTAAATACCGGGATGCTTGTAGAACAAATTTTGCTGAGAGCTTGCAGTTTTGCAATTGTGAATTACAACTCTCAGCTTCTACTCAAAGGGCTGAAGTTCGTTCATCTGTGTTTGGTGGGATGGGGTCAATCATTCCCCAAACAGCTTGATGCCAAAACAATGTAAACAACAAAAATCGGTTCCCTGGCTCACATTTTTAGGCAACCTCTCCTTACCGCTGTACGAGGTGATAGGACTTGTCACGCCCGTCCAGCCCTTGTTTCCATTACCTAAAATCCCAAGTCCGTTAACTTGAGTCTGTCTCGTTAATCACTTTCCCTGCAGTTGCTTGTGAAGGTCTGAGGAGATTTACTGTCTTGCGGTCACGTGCTGAAACTCCTCTTCACTCACGTGATCTCAAACACCAGTGCAATAGGGACCACCACCCGCACCTCCCTGGCTCCTTCCCCGCTTTTTTGGGGTTATGTCATCATGGGGCCGTGTAACGTGGGACACACCGCGCTCAACAGGAGGGGTGGTCATTGCTGCTGGACTCCCGGACAGAGGCAGCCCCTTCCAGGCTCTCCCTTGCATCTCCTGCACCAGCGGGCCCAGAGAAGCGCTGGTGGTGGCTGTGGGGCAGGACGTCCCTTGGTGCTTCTCCGCCACGGGGCCGTTGGTTGCTCTCTCCGCTGTAACCTCCCACGATTTCCCAGCGGAGGAGTGAAGCTGTTCCCATCAGAAAGGGCCTCACAGCCAGAGCACCGGCGGGGTGACGTTAGGGTGATTGATAGGTATTCAAGCCGTGAGGCTGCGTTCGGGCCGCGCGCTTGTTTGTGTAGCGCCGGGGAAGCATCTGTATCTGGCCTCCAGCCCCCGAGGAGCTGTGTGAAAGCCCTGATAATCAAAACATGCTGCCTACTGGCAGCACGGCATTAAAATCAGTTCTAATGAAGGGTTCTCTGTCGTCTCTTGGGATTTGCCTGTCACACCGAACCCTCCTCCGTCCAGCTGGGAGGAAGCCTGGGGATGAATGTGGCAGAGACAATGAGGCCCCCATGGCCCGCTGCGGGGTTGCTGATTACCATATTAATGTGCGGCATCCCAACTGAATGCTGGGCAAAGGACAGTACATCTTTAATTGGAAATATAAAGGACTGCTCATGGCCCGGCTTGAACTGGGAGGATTTATGTCTCTCCCTCTAGATGGGATTGAAGGGAATGGTATGATTCACTGAGCGGCGTGCACGTCGCCTGATTTACTGCCCATCATTTACATTCCACTAAAGTCAATCAGTGCAAGAAGGTCATTCCCAACCTGAATTTTTTCACGTTAAATCTTTTCTATCCCAGACTTACAGTCAGGCCAGGCGAGACGCTTGGCAACCCAAGCTGGTTTGGAGGTTGTTAATTTTAATTCTCCGATTAGGAGAAAGGAGACTGTAAAAACAAAAGAAAACCAGAAAATCCTTGTGCGTCCATTGACGGAGTCTGTACACACGATAAACTCAGCAGACGCGACGAATGGCTGGTTCCCTTCTATTAAATCTGTACTTGCATGTTTGTCGTGAGGCTGATGAGTTCCTTATGCTCTGGGTCAGTAAGGCTGGTTCTGCCAGCCCTGCCTGAATCAGCTATTTGGTCATTTGCCTAAAATTTTGGCCTGTCCCTATTGAGATGAGCTGGATGAAAACTTGAAAGATGACATGGTTTAAATACTTTTTTTGGTACTTTGAACAGGAGTAACCTTAGCATACTAATAAAACCCCTGAAACTATTCTGACATTTTCATAATGAATCATCTTCCAATAAGTTTTGAATCTACTTGCAATATACTGGCAATTTGTAATAGAAAATTAGGACCAGGCTTCTGTATTAGATGTGTGGTCTGATTCCCAAATCACATGTGCAGCTTAACCTTCAGGCTTGGAAACAGCTTCTAAATAGTTTGACACAACTAAATGTGATGCCTGTTGATTCGCTTGTGCGATCTTGTGACGTTACTTATGTCTGTATGGGTTTTGACAAGCTTACGTTTAGCCTTGAGTTCTTACTCAACGAATTTATTGTAAAATGATGATAATAGAGGGTGTTCTTGCAAAATTTTGAGTAAATAGGGAGCTGCGTTGTGATCTATTAACTTGATTTTCCTTGTAATCTGGCTCTGAACGAATAACACAAATGTGAAAGTCTGAATTAGAAAGTGAAATTGCAATTACATTTGAACAATATATACTTAATACGACTCTTGTGGTGTCAGTAATAACTCTAGAGACAACTGTTTGTTATAGTAGAACCACAAGTAATTTGAAATTTATGCTTTATAAGGTATTTTTTGACATGTAAAGAGAGAAGCTTTAGAAAAAATTCTAGCTCAGCTGCTTCAGCTGTTCTTTTCTCCATTCTTTTCTCTCTCCAAGTTTTGAAACTTTGAGAAATTGTTGAAAAGTCTTTTGCTGGTGATTTCTCATGAAAGGAAACAATCAGGCTGGGCATTCCCTACAAACCGGCCAGTGTGGTGGTGTAGAATATACGCTGTGTTCTGCAAAATATAACTGATGAACTCATGTAACTAACACACAAAATGTAAAATTAATACCTGCGTGTAGAAAGTAGAACTAAATAACAGTTAAACACAGGCTACACTGCATTTGTGTAGGGGGGTGTGTGTTTTATCTGGTGAATGCTTAAACAAATGGTTTGACTTCCATGGGATTACAGAAGTGTGTAACTTTTAAGAGTATAATTGGCTTTCTTTGTTGGGATGCACTGGTGAATAGCTTGTTGTCCTAATTAGGGAGCCTTTCTGATTAACTCACAAGAGCAGCTTATTGGTGACCTGAGCCACTTAAACACTTCAGGAGATTATTGCAGTGTAACTGTTTTAGGGTCATCTTAAAGCACTTAAAGTACTTACTGACATCTTTAAACCATTTAGAGCTACGGGGCTCACCTGCCAGTTATAATTGTAACCGGAGCAATAAAAAGCCATTCAGTAGACAGTGCAACGTGAGCAGATCAGGTGGTGTGCATCACCTACGATAGCAGGTTGCTTTTAGCAGTGGAGTACCTGTATTGCAACATTAACGAGAAGAGTCTCAGAGATGATCCTTCCTATCTCTTGCTTAAAAATTATTTTGAACTGAAGTGGTATTTGTCCAAGTTCCACCTGATGTTCATTACATCACGTTGCTGCTGCTCCACTGAAGTGTCTCTGGTTCTTTCGTTTCCATCATTTCTGCCTGAGAGTAACACACACGTGTGTCAGCCCCTGGAAGATGCTCTGTGTTGTGTTGAATGCAATTTCTCCGCTTGGGAGCATGGTGGTAACAGTTCCATAGCAGGAGCTCATCTTTGACATCTTGACCCTCTCTCTATCAAAGTGCTCCTCTTTTTATTGCAATGTGACTAAGACAGCGTGTTAAACTGCAGGTCAAATAATGGGTTTAATGCAAATTTCACTGCTACATAGGTGATTTGACAGCATTTGCAGATCACGCACAAAAGGCAGCAACAACTCAGTAGTCTATAAAACTGCGCACACAGTTGACACCAGCTCCAAAACCACGTGGGTACAACACTGCCGAGGGCTTGGGTGCCGTTCAGGTCGAACCCCAGGAATGGCATTTGGCTGTTTCAAATGGTGAAGCTCCCCCAGCTTTTACTTGCAAGAAACGCCGATGAACCAAAAGCACGACTCCTGCAGCAAGCGTTCAATTTTAGATAGTTACACAAACGATCCAAAATAAAGCCAGTATTTATACTGATCTCAACCAGCATGTGTTCTCACTGGGAGATGTCATAGAGTCCATAGCTTCTCTTTCCGAGCTCCCCTTTGACTCAGAGGGAAAGCGAGCTGTGCAGGTAACAGGGCATGGGCAGCGGCTAACTTGGTGACAGGAGTTACCTTCCTGCTTCTGCTGGACCAGCCATGATGTCCTGACTTCGTAGACTTCTCTGGAAACGCGTGGTGGGTTTGTGACTGTAGCTTAAATTAGGTGAAGCTCATGTAAAATGGATTGTGTGGTTCCTTAAAGCCTCTATCAAATAGCTTAAATTCTAAGCATCTCTCAACAGCAGCAAAAAAGTGATGTTTCTCCACAGCCTCTGGACAATCTTTTTTGACAGGCAGTTTTGTGTGGGGTTTTTTGTTTTACTTAAAGGGTTTCATGGCTGTGGATAAGGATAATAGGATAAGGGTCTCCTGGAGGAGGTTACGTTGGCCATAGGGATTGCAGACCGCATCTGCCCGCCGGCGGGATCACTGAGGGTTCCCCTCCAGGCCCTGTTCTCAGTTGCCTGTTCCGCTTTTAGGTTGGATTTAGAGTATTCTCGAGGTCTTAACAGATCACTAATAATTAAACTTCTCTGACCTAACTTTGTGCATATTTTATCTGTGAAATAGAACTATTTGTACTTTTTGAATGCGAGTATAATTATGTGTCTTGGCTGTGGAAAGGGTTACCCTTCTCTCGTCTGTGCAGGGATTATTCACATTTACATAGAAAGAATCTCGTAGTGAAGAAAAAGCTAATTCATCAGGCTCGTGTTATGTGCTGGACTAATGCAATTTGTCTCTTCTGAAGAGACTGAAGACAAGACTATTCTTATTGCTTGGGGTCACCAGAGATCTTGTAAATTAGCATAAAAATCCATTCAGAACAAAACTCAAACCTAGATTTTATTTTATTTTTTCCCCCTAGATTACCTGTGACTATCTACTTTTCATGTATAGAATAAGATAAACAAATCCCACTGCCGGAGATTTGCATGATGTGCCGAGTGCCTGGGTGTTGCTAGCTTCTGCATTACTGCAACCCATCCATACTTGTGCCTTGTCTCGTTTGAGAAAAATCTGGTTTTGTCAGGGACTGTGCTCTCATTTATTTGCACTTATGAGAATGCTATTGCACAGTAGTATTAACTATTTGGATAGTGATACCCTGTTTCTTCTCTCTCTATATTTTCCTAGTGACCATCCTGATACAGCTTTCTTCAGTTTCATTGCAGAAGACATAAATATTATTTTGTAATTACGTGTAGCTTTGATGTCAAAGCTGTTAGTCTATTTGGCTCATGACCCTAACCTGTGCCAAACTGCACTCTAGAGGTTTTTCAGCATCTTTGCCTGTGAAAAGTGATAGTAATATAAAACAAATATTATAGAAAGTCAAAATTGGAAGGTAAAGCAGTAAAAGGAATCTCAAACTTTTATCTCAGTGAAAGTCTAATGCTAATTTATTTTTCAACCTACTGTAATAAGCCTATATAAAGAACCAAAAAGTAACAGTAGATTGGGAGAGTAGCTGTCTGTAATTTACCTAAACTCAGGTATGTGAAGTCTACAAATCCTTTGGCAGTTTTCAAAGCAGTAGCACTAAAAAGTATGTTAGCCTTTCCTGTCAAAGTGAAGTAATTCTGGGTTGCAGTTTCTACTTTTACTCCTGGGCTGGGCTGCTTTTTGATTCTGTGCCAATGGACTTCCAAAAATCTGGAAATATTGTAGTGATCTTTATTATTTGGTAATTTCTGCTGCGTGAACGTACTCACATCTTTCACCCGTGGGAAAATTAATACGGCTGGAAACCTGAAAAGACAATTTAGGAAAGAGATTTTCAACGAGAGGAATGTGGAGGTGCTGAGGGCATTTGTAAGCTGACCTCTCTGCTTTGCATGGGTGCGACGTTGGAAGGGGTGTACGGCCGCTTGGCTGAGGTGTTGAAGTAGGTTGAGCGGTGACATCGGGCACCGAGTGACTGTGCCCAAATGCTCTTGACTTCTTGGCCCTGAGCATGTGATGATCAGCTGCGTGCATCGTGAATGGCAAATGTAGCTACCCACCTCCAGTACCACCCCGTGGCCGCGACCCTAAAATCAGCCCATTAATGTGAAGGGCTTTACCACAGGTTTGTTCTAGAAACTTGTTTTGCCAATGCTTTGAGTCTACAGTGTGAGCTAAAAAGGAAACTTCTCTAAAATATGCATTCACGTGAGAACTCTTATTTATGTTTTAATCTTGAATTCCTGCAAAAATTTCAACTTTTGACTACCATTTTAAGAAGAAAAGTGTAATCTTTAAGAATGAGTGTTAATTCACTATTACTGCTATGTTCTCCCTTTTAAGATGATTCTGGAATTAAGCACCTCCTTTTCTCCTCATCAAAAGTGCAAAGAGTGTATGAAGTGAGCTATTTTTGGGTTGGCTATGGATTAAAATTCAGAAGGGTGGTTATTAGCTTTTTGATATTTTCTTGGAAGTTGTTGCTGTTCTTCCCCATTCCCCTTCCCTGAAGGTTGTAGAGAATGCTGTGCTTAGCAGAATAATAAAAATAAAATAAACACCTGCCCTCAGATTGGTTCTGTGATTGGTACCACAGAAAAACAGGGGGGAAAAAATCCCATCAAAATGGTCTTTAATGTGTCAGATGTGCACGTTTAAGACAAAAAGCAGAAATGTGGTCTGTATGGTTGTCTTATACGAGAGGTCTGTTATGAAACTCGGGTTCTTTTTGGGAAGCACTGGAAGACCATGAGTTCTTGAAGGATTTAGCAGCTGTTCACACGGATGCAAGCTTGCAAAAGGCATTCTGTGAGGATGTCATACGCATGAAAGGACGGACCCACAACGCTGTGGACCTGTGTATGTTTTCTTCAGTCCTGTGAAGTGGGAGCAATGACATGTTCCCTCTCCACAGAATGGTAGTCATTTTTGAGACCCTCATAAGAATTTAAGGATGCAAAATTCTCACTAAATGGAGCAAAACAAAGGCCAAATAATCTTAAACAATAATAAGACCAAAAGTATTATACTTTAAAAGTATTGTTTAGCTAAAAAAGTGCAAATATTTTGCTATGGAGCGGCTGGACCCTGGAATTACTGTGTAAGAGAGTAGTAGCTATGCCTTTCGTTTATGGCCCAAGACCACCCAGTGAGCTACTGTTAAATGGGGAATAAGTTGCAGAAGTTTCATTTCTAAAGGCTGTATTGTATCGTGCCTTGTCTCTGTGTGGTCACCTATACTTGTGTAAATAGACTGATGAACTGCATCCCCTTTGCAGTGAAGTAATAAGACGGGATGCAAGCAGGAAAGAATTGGTCCCTCTATGTCCTATTCCGGGCAGATCTTTCTGACCGTGTTCACTAAACAAGGACAATGTTTTCCTTCATTTGCCTTTCCTTATGTCAGTCTCTCATGTTTCTCTCCATTTTCTTCTCGTTGCAGTAGACCAGTGTGAACAGCTGTAACCACAGAGAAGGTATAAAGCCAGCTCTTACTGGTCAGCCGAAATCTCAGATCTTACCACATCGCTTTCCCAGGTATGTAAGGAAATCAAGCTTCAGCTTAAGCGGAGATCTGGGGTCAGCATTCTGGTGCATGCAGCTAGGATATTTCTCAGGGCACGGCGGTTGCATGGGAAGAGCACGTGCTGCGCTGAATACAGTAGAGAGTGCCAAAAAAAGGCAGTTAGACCACCTTACTGGCACAGCACGTAATTGCACTTTGAGTAATGGTTTATCTTACTGACTTTGAAAAGACACTATTATGGATGCGTCTAATCAGGGATAAAACCTATGGCAAATTATCTCAAACCCATGTATTTATTTCTTTGGAATCTGCTTCATTTCTGTTTAGATACAAGATTTCTTGAGATTAGCTTAATCCTGTGATTGTATATCGCACACCTACCAAATTACATAGAAAAAAGAGAACTGTTAAGAATCTCCTCCCCGAATTTCCTCTCTCCTCTATTAAGCAGGCTCATATCTCTCCTCACTTACAGGTTTCTGAGCCAGCTGCCTTAGTGCAGACTCCACTCTCACAGTAAATGTCTTTGAGTATTCCTTTTCTATCAAATGACTTTGCTTCTCTGTCAGTGTTCTATCCGTCCTCTCTGCAGTTCTGCGTTTCTACATCCTCCTTAAACATGACTTCTTATATCTGGCCATGCCAAAGGGTTGAGTTTAATTTGTGCTGCACTCCTTCATGTGACAATTAGTGATCAAACTCCTGAAGCAGAATTGTCCTAACACTATGTTTCAACTACGTGTTCAAATAGTCACGTGCTCTTGAATAAGCAACACTGACTCTGCATTACGGGCTTTTTTCTTTTTTTTTCTCTCCCTAGTTTTTTTTAAAGTATTTTTTTTTTCTTCTTAGCCAGGGAGCACTTTATCATTTTATATGGTGCAGAGAGTTGTGGTGCAAATACACAGAAATAGTCAGCAAATCCTCTTATTTGAGGGCTGCTTTTCTGCGCTTCATTTTGATCCTTTATAGTCTCAGTGCAAACATGTCAGATGGAAAAGTCCTTAACACTGAAAAATCACTGTTCTGATTGGATCTGAATCATATAGATCAGCCGTCAGTATTCAATGAGGATGAGGTGTTGCAGTTCAATAAGCAGTGGAGGTAGGAATGACCCCGGTACGGGATGCCTATCCATCACAGGGTGATTGATACTAGACCCAGGGCTGCCTCGGAGGGTAAAAGACTCCCCAGGTAGGAAGGCTTGAATTCTTTCCTGCATAGCTTGAAAAGTTAAGAGTCGTTTTGCTGTTTGCAAACAGTATTTGAAATTATGGTATTGACATAATACAGCATAACAGGCCAGGAGGAAGCAATCTCTGTACAAACCTTCTTAGACAGCAGCTTTAAGCCATGTATGCCATGAGCTTTATTTTGAAAATACAAATCATGTTTGTAGATATTGTTTGAGGTTACTCTCCTTGGCTTGGCTTGGCTTTGACTAAAGAACCTGAGAATCCTCTTTGGTAAAAGGTGCAAAATGTGAGAGTACAAAAGCAGCACCATGTTTTCTTGGTGTGAAGAAAGCAGAAACTGATGGAATTGGCTATGAGGAAAGTTTCTGAAGTCCAGTAAGAACACGAGAGGGGGACAGCCTTGTAGGGAGTGCGTGTCTCGGTCTGTACATTCTCATCTCGGCCAGAGGGGCAGGCATTTTCTCTACATTTTCTCTACATTTCTTTAGACTTAATCCCTTACTTGATTGCAGACTTAAACCAATCAAATTCTCTGCGGGGCAAAATTTGTGCATCTCTGCTATCTTTCCAATGTGATTTGAGTCAAAATGCATTGTTCTGCTTCACATTACAAATAATGATATTTTTTTTTTCTTTTTTTTGGCACACTTACATCTAATTATAGCTCTACATACAATGGGTTAAATTCATCCTTGATGGACATATGCCTCTTCTTGGTCTTGGAATTTTGTTCTTGGAATTTAATTAGCCAATGTAATGCGTTTGCCAAATCTTCCATTTCCCGTGTTACCAAAACCGTGGGCGGCCCGAGTGGTTTACTGTGAACATCAAACAGAGAGGTGCGTTGCCAGAAGAGACGTCACCGGAGGTTAATATGTGTGGTAGTTAAGGCACATTTCAACAGTTGGGGTCAGAGGGCTGATTTCAAGGTCTTGTCTTGTTTTCTTGGCCATAATATCATGGCTTTGGGCACCCTCCTTGGAGATAATAACTAGCAATTATAAACCTTTAAACATTGTGGGCATAAGATTTTTTTTCCTCTTTTTTCCCCCCTTTTCCTTTATAATTTACTTACCCAGAAAAGCTCAGCTCAAATCTCATTTACCATCTGGAAATCTGTGTGGTCCAGTTCTTCGCTGCATTATTGCATCCAAGAATGCAGAAGGTAAAAGTAAATTCCTTGAAAATGGTATATGCAACACGCAGGCAGGGTTACAGTCCTCTTGTACCCAGATAAAACGGGTTGCAAAATATTTTTTTTGGCTATGTGGCTCCGATTCCCTGAGCCTTCCTCAAGGAAATTAATTTTCTTTCTCTTGCAAGTGCAGAGAACTTCTAAATTGTAAAACAACTGCATAGTTTTGTAAGAAGTGCAAGCCTTGGGGTTTCTAGGACTCGTCTGAACTTCAAGACTTCATATAACCTGTCCTTTTCTGTCCCTTGGGGACAACAAAACCTGCTGGAAACCATTGCTTGTGTGCAGGCTGAGGAAAAACTTGAGCGGAGCTGTTCTGCTCTTGTTCTGAGCCCTCCCTGAGCAAGCGCCGCACCTTGCAGAGGGCGAGGGGAGGAAGGGAGCTGCGATGGAACCGGCTGTGGTTCTCTGTACGTGTGCCCACGTGGGCGAACGGCTGGATCAGCCTGGGAGCGCAGTTCTTCCAGTTACTTGAGAGCTTGTTCAGATGTATCTTCTAGATTCTTCCAGTTTTCGTGGTAAAATCAAGGATCAATCTGGCTTACGCTTTTCCCCTGTGTCCATCACGGCCTCGCACATCTATGGAAGCTGTAGGAGTTAAAAAACAAACATGATTTTTTTTTTTTTTTTTTAATATGACCAGGAAAGAGGATGTCCTCTTGCAGTTTTTAAAAGTGTAATTAGTAATCTTTGCTCATACTGAGTGTGACTGGGAAACTCACCTGTCAGCCAAGTATGAAGAGTGCTTTAGGAACCGGTATGCGTGCAGAATATAAAGGAAAAACTCCACTTTTTATCGTGCTGCTGAGACGCAGACTGAACTGTGACAGTCCTTCCACTGCCCCCTCCCCTCAGTTTCTCACCCTTCACAAACACAGAGTTTATTGCTTAAAAAAACCCCACCTACACAAACTCCTCTGTGAGTGTGCTGCGCGTGGAGAGTAATGCCGTGGTGACAGAGAGCTATGGAGCTGCTTCTGCGCGGCTGTTGGGTAAAGATCCATCACCAGCTGACTGATATGTGACCCACAGGTACCACATATGTTACCTAATGACCAGTCACTTAATTATAGACTAGGTGACATGTTTATAAGGGTGAACTTTAGAGTGCTATTAGGGAATGGACAGATGAACTATACCGGTGCCCTCCGGGTAGATTTCACCCAGACTCTTCTGCCTCTGTGGACCCATTACACAGTAATTAGGGTGATTTTTAAGTAGGATGCAAGGAGTTAAATGACTAACCTTATTATTGCTTCATTTGTCACTGTGGTAAGTGCCGCTTTGGGGGAGGTGGCTTGGAAGAAAGTGTGAGAGAAAGAAAGAAAAGAGAACATGAGGTGTAAAGTCCCTTCTTCCCTAAGTCCACGTATGGAGAGCAAGAATGAGAAGAAAAGTGTGGATTTTTCCAAAGCTAAGACTGGAGAAATCTTGGATCAACCTGATTCTTTGCTTTAACAACTGAAATCTCCATGAAACGATGCCAGTTGCATGATGGTGTTCCACGATAATGGTGCTTTTGTGCTAATAACTTCCTTTACAGTCCTAAGAACCAGGTCTGCATCTTGTGGACATACCAATTTACTAATTTGATTCACTGAGGTCTTTTCAGAAAATATTTTGAACATTTATTTTCATTTTTTCCTATAGCAAGAGCTAGATGCATACACAGCCGAGACACATGACTTTCAGTCTTCCCTAACCGAGAGAACGCAATCACATCTTCAAAGCAAGGTGCTTGGCCCTCTCTCCCCGCTGTGGGAGTGGTGGTGGCAGGGTTGTCTGATGTCCATCCTCACCGATGTTGGGACAGCTACTGCAGGTTCCTTGCCCGAGGGTGGCAGAACCGCAGCCCTGCCCTTCTAGCGCTAAGCCCGAAGCTGTGGCTGCGCAGCAGGGTGAGCGCGTGCTGCTTCACTGGCTGTTCTCGTGCGTGCTCGAGTCAGGGAGTCGGATAGCCACAATCACTGCCCCTGACTTGCTTCTGGGTGACCGTGGAAGTGTTTTACCTTCTCTGCACTCTTTGTGTTGGGTGTTTTAAGTTTGGGAAAAATGTTTTTGTTTTTTCTAATTAGTTGCGTGGGGATTTTGTTGTGGAGGGGAAATGAATGGCGGTCTTCATTAACCTGGGTTTAACATCCAATTGCTCTTGAAATCTGAAATGCAGCCGTGAAGCACAGAGTCACGCGAATCATTTGTTGCATTATGATGTCAGCTGTTTCTTTGCAGTGTTTATGCATGTGTGACTCCTCGAGTACAGATTTTTACCAATGCCCTTAGTTTTGTTCCATCCACTCAGCTGAGTCTCTTTTCAAGTAGGAATAGTTGGAGGAAAGAACGGCAGGGCAGATTTACCTTGCTCTTTAGGAGACAATAATTGCTGTAGGGTATCTCTAATTGAAGGGAAGGAGATAAGTTTGAACTTCTCAACCTGTGCTGTGCCCCAGCTGGCTGGGAGCCAGTTCTGATCCAGAATAAATGTAGGTGGTTTAACCAGTGATGTGTATGAGCTGATATGTCGTGCTAAGATAAATGTAAATGATATAAATGAGCTGGATGTAAAGATGATTTTTTTGGGGTTTTATATGGTCCATCAAGGGGAACATAGTTATGACCCTACTGTACATCTGCAATGATGTACCTAGTTTTCTTGAAAAGCTGAGGCCTTCTGAGGTGTTAAATGTTTCGTTAAATTGGCCACATGTTCTTAATTTCATGCAGTATTGTTCTTGCCTCTTCAGGATCTGTTCAGGATCTCTCAGGATCAGCCTCATGGTAGAGAAAGAAGTGGTCATTGATATCAAAACCCCTGGAAATGGACAGTATTTTTTTTTTTCTTCATTGCGGCAGGTATTACTGCGAACACTTAAAGGCTTTAGAAACATTTGAAGATTCTATGCCCTTCCCTGCTTCTAACCTCTGTTTATGAAAACAGTAATGGGAAGAAGTTAAATATTAAAAAAAAAGTCTTAGGAATTCTTCCCTCCCTCCAAAAAAACCCTGCAGAAATACCTAGCTGAGACCTGGAATATGTAAAGCGCGTGGAGATCTAAATCAGGTTTTTGTTCACCTGGAGATCAAGGTCGACGGATGGATTTTTTTCCCCCCTTTTAATATGCAGTTATTAGGTACAGTGTATTTTTCTTTTAGTTGTGGCTTTTCAGTCCTTCTAAAGGGGTAGGGATGCGTTTAGGAGCTCCAGCTGTTCAAAGTACTTGGAGATGACGACCAAAATGTTGTTTTATTTCTATTTACTTTCCTTCTTTTTTTCCTCAGGATATTTCAGGGTGGGATTTCAAAACCTACCCATACATGCCTGCTGCTGTTCTTGTCAACTGATGCCAGTCTGCCTGGCCTCTAGCTTTTGCACCGAAGTGTCATGAGTTTGGTATAAGTTCCGTTTCATCTGTACATCCCACATCCCACCTTTGTCAAGTGTGAGTGGTGGATCCCTCAAGTGGTAGGCAGCGTTTACCACAAAAAAGTCACCCTGAAGAAACCAGACTATACGTGCCTGGGCTGCCACAGCAACTGAACACACAGCTGGCAGGGTGAAATTTCACTTAGTTTAAATAAATGTAATGGAAACAGTTTAAGGGAGAATGAAATGTATCTCTCCTTCCAACTTTTTTTTTCGGTATGGTTTTATCAATGTGCTGATGGCAAAGCAGAGCTGCTGTTAGTTTCGCCATGTTACTGTGGTCCGCAGTCTAACGGACTCAGCTCTGAAATGGTGAACCTCAGCAGCTCAGCTTTGCAGGGAGATATTTTGGAGCTGCCCTTGGCTTCTGTGCCAGTTTTTTAACTGGTCTTCCTTGAATATGTTTTATTTTTGTTTGTTTGTTTCATAAAAACCCAAGGTTTTAAATGTTATTTCTATTTCTGTTTGCTTAAAATATTGTCAGGAAAATATTGTCATGAACATTTTTGCCCTGTAGAAGACACTGCATGGAACATGGACCTAATTCTGAGCTGGAATATCTGCACTTTAAATCTATTGCAAACTTTTTCAATGTGTCCTAGCTAGACCCTTCGACAGCTGTTGACAGTATGGCTTCTTTTGGTTCAGACTCTACCTTTTATACCAGGAACTTTTCACAGATAGAAATCCTTTCAGAGCTGAGATCAATGGGAGTACGGTGTGAATGGCATTGCCACCTGACTTAAGACAAACAAAGAACAAACGACCCCACACAAACAAGTAAAAAAACCTCTTATCGTAGTATAACTCGACTAAGTTACTTTATCTGTGGGGAAATACTGTTATTAGGTCTTTGAGTTAACTGGAATGTGTAGTTGGAGTCGGTCCCCTTTCTATTACTGCTCTCTCATCCATAATGACTCTCTTGGCACTCATTTCCCAGAGTAGTCTGAGACTGGAGTTTCCAGGTAGCTGCTTTAGCTGCTATTCACCTCAAAATACCAATATTTCTAGCTATAGTATGAGGATCTACCACTACAGTATGATTTCTGGGCAGCAAGGTGTGCGCGGGGCAGGGTACTGGGAGGTAAATGGCGCATGCTGGAAGTCTGGTGATGAACCTCCACTTTGTGCATGTGTTGTACTCAAGAGGGCAATGCTTGCAAGCATACTTCAGTGTCGCCGCTTCCATTGACCCATTCTGATGGAGACCCCTCTCTTTGGAAGAAGGGAGAGAAGGCTGTGGCGCGGGGGCCTGGGTACAGTCGGACCACCTCTGTCCACAGGGGCAGTTGAGCAGGTTGCCCTGGCACGGGAGGGATGTCCACCCACCTACCCTGTGGTGAGTCCTCACACGCCTGTGTAGTGATGGAGTAAGGTGTCAGCTGGGGAAGGGTTAGCTTCTGTGCCTGGAGAGCCACGAGGGTGATCTGAGGGTTGGAGCACCTCTCCTGTGAGGAGAGGCTGAAAGAGTTGGGGCTGTTCAGCCTGGAGAAGAGAAGGCTCTGGGGAGATCTTATTGCGGCCTTCCAGTGCCTAAAGGGGCTCCAGGAGAGCTGGGGAAGGACTTTTTACAAGGGCATGTAGCGATAGGACGAGGGGGAATGGCTTCAAACTGGAAGAGGACAGGTTTAGATTGAACATTAGGAAGAAGTTTTTCACTTTGAGGGTGGTGAGGCACTGTCCCAGGTTGCCCAAAGAGGTTGTTGAGGCCCCATCCCTGGAGGTGTTCAAGGCCAGGCTGGACGTGGCCTTGGGCAACCTGGTCTGGTGGGAGGTGTCCCTGCCTATGGGAGGGGGGTGGGAACTGGATGATCTTCAAGGTCCTTTTCAACCTAAACCATTCTATGATTCTATGCTGGAAGGCAAATGGTAAAAAAACCCCCAAACAAATAAACAAACAAAACCCCCAACCCCACAAATGAGTTGATTATCCCTGAATTCCTGCCAATAAAGGGGGATCTGGGATTTCCAGGCTCCGGAGGCTTTCTTTAAGGGAGGTTATGGCAGCATTTAATGGAGCGGTCCATTTTCCACTGGCAGGTGTGGATCAAACAGCTGACGCGAGATTTCTCATAAATATCCTGTAACATGACATGATTGATTTCAAATGTCATCTATGATCAGATGACTCTTGGGAGATTTTATGTAAGAGATGCTTCAGTCTTAGATGTATAAAAGCCCCGTTTAAGGGCTATCGTGTAACTTATTTAAAGTACTGAAGTAACTTCAGGAGCAGATTACAGTAATTTTCTCATAGAAACTACTGAAAATGCAGTAATTCATAGGAAAACTTCACTTTCTGGTTACAAACGCAAAAACCTGTTTTCAGTCACAGAAAAATACCAGGAAATAAAAATTTAAATGTTGGTCTGATATTGCAAAATCACTGTATTCCCTGTTCTCACTTCCAAAATAACATTTAGTTCTCCAAAAAGTTATAGGTGGACATTTTTCCAAAAGTCTTACAAGCTTTTGAGGGAAACTATGTCACTAAGCTTTTTTTCCAAAAAAGCCTAATATGGCATTTTTGGAAACGCGTCCATCTTCAAATGAGAAACATGTTAAACTTAATGTCACAATTGATTTAATGTGAACAAATAATTTTAAGGAAAAATAATTTTGCCCGAAAAAAAATCGACCATTGAAACAAGCCATAACCTCTCTTACGCTCGGAACTTGTTTTGATACACTTAACAAAACAACAGGGAATTTCAAATTTCTCCCATCAGATTGGACTCTTTACAGACATGTAAAATAAAATTCAAGATTTTTTTTCGTGGCAGAAGGTTTTAATTTCATGTTTGGAATGTTTGAAATTATTTTAACGTTGCCCACAGCCCTGATGTTAGAGGTGGTGTGGGTGCCCAAAGTGCAGGTGAAATCACCCGGGGTAACTGATGCTTCTAAAAATTATGTCGCTGTACATACAGGGCAGCTCGTGGCTGTTAATGTATTTGGCATAACAATTAATAACAAATTTCCAGGCTGAGTTTTATGCTGAGTGCTGCGTACTCTTCGACTGTTTTAAACACTTCCATGTCCCAAGACGTGGGTTCGATGTTAAGAATTATATAGCCTGCTTCATTTCTAATATCTACAAATTAATTAAGGTAGATTTTATTTTGCTGTTGAAAAGGTCAGTGGGGAAGTAACAGAAGCAGGAGGGAGCGCACGTCGCAGCCTTGCGGCTCGTGGGGCGGCTCTCTGGAGGTGCGGAGAAACCTGAACCACGCAGCGCCATCAGGAAATTCCACGGCTGAATTGGAAGCTGGTACCCAGGAACTTTGGGGTTGGGAAATTAATTTCAGATGGCTCTGAAATTTGCCTCCTAGATAAATAGTCTGCATATTCCAAAATGAGCATGTAATTTAAAACAGCATGGGGCATTCAGTGAATTAGAAGCCAAAAAAACGTTGGGGTGGAGGTGGAGAAAAAAAAAAGTAATTTGAAACTGTGATTTAATGAAGAAAATCAAGGACCAAAGTGTTGACAGGAAAATTCAGGCAGTTATCAAGTCCAAGGGTGTCAATGAAATAATTAAAAGCACACGGTATGAAATGGCTCTGGCTGCTGTGATAGAAGCGGGGTTGCCCTACATACTCTGTGGTACTTTTATATAACAACATCAACACGAGGGTTTGGACTGCGCCAGGACTCACAGGAACTCTAACTGGCCCTTCTTTTATTATTTTAGCTAGAGCACTTCATTAGTGAGGCCGCTCTTTATTGATGACCTGGAAAGGAAAGTAGCGTTTAACTCTCTGCTGCTGCCGCCTCCTAATCAGAAGAAAGATGCCTTGAAGAAAGGAGACGAGGGTGGGTAAGAAGTTGTAATGAATTGGAAAGGGACAAGCACAGTGCTCATGGAGGTCTGTTAGTGTCATTGGTCTGTGCTGCTTCATTGGAGAAGGTGCCTTTTCCATTCATTTTTCTTGAGCCCTTTTCTTCTGCCAGGCTGGGTTGGCAGTACTGCATATCCCCAACTCTACAGGAACTTGGTGGCTACTGTTTTCCTCGTTGTTTTTGTATACTTCGTGGTTACTGAATATATTGCATCTTCTTATCTCGTCATAAGCTTGTGAACTCCTTGAAATGGGATCTGAGATGGGAAGGCTGGTGGCCCCTAGTTCCATCTCATCTCTTGTTAGTATCCTTGTGGGGAGGGAGCCAGGACCAACGTGAGTGCCGGCGCGGGATGGTGGCAGCCAGGAACGAGTGGAATAGGGCCACTGGGCGCTGTTGGTTGGCTTTGGGAGATGCAGAGGAGATCCCAGTAAGGCCCAGACTTGTGATTCCTGTACCTGTCGTACGAAGAAAGTCATCTTGTGTTAAGGTATATTGCTTGCTTGATAGATGCTAACTCTCAGCAAACTTAAGTTCTACTCTAACTATGAATTCTAAGCAAAAAAATTGTACTCAAATTTAAAGTCATTAAGAAAAAAATGTTTAGAAGCATCTAGAAAACCCTTGCTTTTTGAGAAAAGTAGAATGCATAGCTTTAACCTTTGCTGTAAATCATCTAACCCCTCTGGGATTTGAACTTTTATCAATTTCTGAAAATGAGCTTCCAGTCTGTTCTGTATTGATCACCTACCCCGTGTCAATAATAGCTGTTGTGAAGGTGAGCCCTGCTTGAAATTCACGTTAACGGTATTCATGGAGGAAGGAGTGGGGGAATGTGTGTGTATGTACAGTTAGAGATTTATTTCAAATTCTAAAATTAAAATCTTTAAAGAACAGTAGGTTGAACGCTATTTATGGTGTTACTGCTCCATAGGCCTTTGATCTTTTAGATATGTTACTTAAAAGCAATTTTAGTTTTTACTGTAAATCAAAATATCTAACAGAATTCTTTCTTATATTCATAGTTCTTATGGGCATTCTATAAGGGAAATGATAAAATGACTGTGAGACCGGTTTAAATCCCTTAAAGTAAAATTTATATCTCCCACAGCTTTTAAGGCCCTGCCACAGGGCTTGAAACACAGAGCCTAAACTGTTGTTTTTTCAGGAAAAGTGTTTTTTTTTACGTAAACAAGAAAGAAATATCTACTTCTGTGGAACCTTTGGAATTCTCATTGCTGAAAATGAAATACTTGGATTATAAAAAAAAAAACCAAACACAAACAACAACCCCCCCAACTTTCTTATTTCCCAAACAATTGTTTTCCAACCAAAGCAGGAGAAGCTTAGAAAGAAAATATCTACAGAATTTCTTTCCTTAATTTCCTCACAACTTTTAAGGGAAGGTGTTTTCTAACTAGCATTTATAGCAGCTCCCATGGAGAATGTAGCATTTGTTCTTCTTAGATTTATAGAATTGTCTAGGTTGGAAGGGACGTTTAAGATCGAGTCCAACCATCAATCTAACACTGCCAGCACCACCACTAAACCACGTCCCTCAGCACCACGTCTACCCGTCTTTTAAATACCTTCAGGGATGGCAACTCCACCAGTTCCCTGGGCAGCCTGTTCCAGTGCTTGACAACCCTTTCTGTGAAGAACTTTTTCCTGATATCCAATCTAAACCTCCCCGGCATAACCTGAGGCCATTTCCTGTTGTCCTATCACCTGTCATCTGGGAGAAGAGACCGACCCCCCCTCTCTACACCCTCCTTTCAGGTGGTTGTAGAGAGCGATGAGGTCTCCCCTCAGCCTCCTTTTCTCCAGGCTGAACACCCCCAGTTCCCTCAGTGGCTCCTCATAAGACTTGTTCTCCAGAGCCCTCACCGGCTTCATTGCCCTTCTCTGGACACGCTCCAGCGCCTCAGTGTCTGTCTTGTAGTGAGGGGCCCAAAACTGAACACAGCACTCTGAGCTACTCCTTCTGAGCTACTTTCTCTGCCACTTCAAATGTTGGCTAATAAACCAGTTATGAAGCTGTACTGCTGTTCCATTTTGATCCCTTGGTAAGTGCGAACTTTACAAAAGGGTTCCCACAAATGCGGGGAAAACCATCTTTGTGGCAGAATTCAACACAGGTGGGTCAGACCCCCTTTGATGAAGGGGGCTGTGATGCTGCATTGAGGCTCTCGTGGGCGTAGGACAAATAAGATTAAAAACCTGTGTTATGGGAGGTGCGGCGTTTCAAATGCCTCCACCATATAGTGCATATGTAGCAAAACAATGTGTGGTTTTGTATGTGTATATCGTTCTTCTGAACTGAAAAAAGAATTTTGCAGTTACTTTTTTCCCTTCTTTTTTCCTGAAAACAAACAAACAAACAAAAACCCAAATACTTTTAATTTTCATATTTATTGTATATCTCCATTCCCCTTGGAAAGGAGCTACCTCTTCGTAATTATTATTATTATTTTAATGGAGAGACAAGAGTGCCAGTCTCCTTTCTGTGGCTGAGAAACCCCATGCAGTTGGCGGTGAGGACGGTGGGGAGCAGTGGTTGTTAACACGTCCCGGGGTATCGGTTTGATATCAACTTGTGGTAAGGAGATAGGTGAGTCAGTCAGGGTTTGTCCTGAACATTTGAGAGTTTGTTGGAGTTCTCCCATGGGAGTGCTGAGCTGACGGCAGTGAACAGCATGTGTGCTTACAGCAGTGGAATTATGTGGCTACAAATACATGTACATTTGATATATTATATAAAATTTATTTTTTAATATGTTACATATAATGCATTATATGTTTGCATGTGTATACAGGTATATAAAAATCTTGACAACCCTTTCTGTGAAGAACTTGTGTGCATATACATGTGCATATATATATATATATATGTGTGCATATTCATTGATCTGCATATTACTAACAAATTGAACATTATCAGGAAGCGGGGCTGAGCCCAAGTTAGATTTCAGATAATCTGTGAAAGGAGTTAATTAATTGTGAATCGTTTCTCCTGGAAGTCCAAGGTGGAGAGCCCTGTGGTAACAAACGTCACCCCAGCAAATCAATGTTTCATTAGCATGTCTATGGGAGATGTCTGTTCTGTTTTGCACATAAAATGAAACAAGAGCTTTCATCTCCCTCTCTGCCTCTCTCTGCCTTTGAGAGGGAGTAAGTGGCTTTGTTCATTAAACTTTCACTGGTGTACATCCCCCTGTGCTTTTTTTTCTTTTACTCTAAAGCTCTCAATCCGTTTAAAAGGAGAGAACCTCCATTAAGGACAACTGCCAGGTAAATGTTTATTTTCATAATGCATTTATTAAAGTGTAAAATAGAGGGAGATGCTGCTGCGAAGACTGGAACATACTTTCCATATTTGTGTCCGTGAACTCCTGTATCCATGATTTTGCAGAAAAGTCAGATGATTTGCAGTACTGGTTTTCAGTGTGAAGCAGACTACTGAAGGCACTTTTATTTGCATCTTTTACTCTGAAGCCTGGATTTTGGCAGTGCTATTTCCTACGCTTTCCAAGTTTAGTCGCTAATTTTAGGGAGGAGGGCAGGTGTACAGGCATTTGTACAGGTCAGGTAATGCAGCTGATGAAAATATACTTGAAATATGTCAGACGTGTTCCGAACATGAAGAAGATACTGCGAGAAGGGAGTTTCGGTCTGTTTGCTGTTCGGCACCAGCTTGTTTTGAAGCTTTTCCAAATGTAATATATAACGTGCTTGCCTATCCTCAGTTGCCAGAATTTTAACAGCCTAACTCTAACACCACCTAGATTTTAGATGTCGTGAAACCATAGCTATCAATAGCATTATTTATAATTATCCTACTAAACAGTAACATAGTGGTTAGGTTTACAATATTAAGACAACATCATATTTGCCTTAACCACAGCGGCTGTTTGAGCTCCTCTCTGCCTGGTTATGTAGGTGCAAATCAAGGTCTATCAGCAGACATTAGTTGCCTGCTTTTAAACCTACTGGCTGTGACATTAGAATCAGGCCCAGTCCACCATCACTTAAGTAAACAGGATGTGACTCTGAGTAACTTGGTATAATTCTTAGCAGCCATGTTAAAAGAAACATTTATTCTGATCTGGTTTTTTTTTTTTCCATTATTGTTGTGTGCTTCAGCTCATTAACCAGTAATCATTCTGGGTCCATTAGCTAGATATTGATATTGTATGCGCTGTTGCCAGTTGTCATGACTTTAAATTTTGCATTACCTGTATATTTTCTTTAAAACCCAGTTCCTGGATTCCTGTTATTAATGAGATTCTTAGCTGTATCTTAAATAAATTCCTAGCCCGCAGGCTCTCAAATGTAGAAATGTAGCTCAAAAGCAACCTGGAAGATTAAAAAGTAGAAGGCAAAGAGAGGGAGTCCCAAATCTCATGATTTTCAGGGCATAAGTCTATTATTCTTGAATCCATTGGTTTGGCAATATTTTTCTTCTAACTGAACAAACATTAAATACTTGGTCTTGTGTCTTGCATCTGCTCTCGTTGTGCAGCACATCTTCATTGTGCTGAGGAAAGCTAAGAAAGCACATTTTTTCCCCCTTCCCTGTGTTCTGCTTTTGGGAAATAACCAAAAACCTCATCCCTAGCCAGAAATTTGGCCAATACACAGATTTTTCATAGTGAGTTTTCAGAATCAGGCCCTACATGTTTCCAAAAACAATTGCAAAAGAGCTCTATTCTTATGCAGCTCCTTCAGCCCTTCCATATGAGGTTTCATTTTAGATTCTCTCCCCTGGGCACAGGGAAGCCGTAGAGGCAGCATGGAAAGGTGTCTCTCATGGATGCAGAGGCACCTTTGAAAGCAGCTGGTTGAAATGACTTGGCTTTGGTTCTTTGAAGAGTGAGGAACCTCAGACCTGGTCATGTTTAGATGTCTGGTTTGGCTTGAAATTTTTGCAGCAACGAATAGGGAAATTATGCTGTTACGATGCCCTCTTGAGAAGTGCCCTCTTCTTCCCCTCTTAGGGCACATCCATTAAGAGATTGTGGACCAGACACTCACTCTGGATGTCTACCTTGGTTTAAATTGAGTAATAAGGATCTCTGCTCACTTGGTGGTATTTGTCTTCTACTTACATACAGCAGTTTCATAGCCTGGTTTCTTGATTCCTTCTTTTCACTGGTTTTATGTCATAACTATAGTTTTGAGTAGTTGCTCCTGATTTGGTGTGAGTGAGTTGGACTCCTTGGACTTGTTGAAGAGGCTGCCGTTGAGCCTGTTTGTGATCCAGGAGCAATCCTCCCAGTGGATTTTCTGGGCTGGGGAATAATAATAAGTTTTTTCCCATCCCCGATAGGCACTGGAGACCTGATGATGAGATGGAGAGTTGAAGATCTTTGACAAGGCTGCTAATCAAAATCTCGGCACCGGGCTCTACTCCGCCTAACCAAAAAAAGGACACGTGCTTATTGACTAAAGCAGCGCCTCAGCTTGATCGTAACAATGTAAGTTCGGAAACAAGTGCTGTAATTAACCGTGACTGTATTATTGGATGTGTGCATGTGTAATTAACAAAGCAGATATTTTTGTGTATGTGGCTCTACTTATTTGCTCATGAAAACTCCCCACCATTTTCATCAGCATATTAAGGTTAATTAAAATTAATTCTGTTTGTATTGACTGCCTTTTCACTTATGCGAAGTTTGTGCAAATCAAGCGTGTGGCCAGGGCCTTCTTCCCTATAAAATCCATAATGTTTGCTTTCAGAGCTGGCGGAAAGAGGAATCAAAATTGCAGGCTGTTTGAAATTTAAATCAGAGCAATGCTGGTCAATAGTATCAAGGTTACAGTGCCCTGGAAGATTTTGATTGGGTGCTGCCAGGTGCATGCTGGGTGACAATGACATTAAAGGTCAGCTGAATGGAGTTTTAGTTTTTTTCTTTTCTTTTTGGTTAATGCTGGGATTCCTGTCTGTAAAAAAAGATGGAAAGCCGTGATGTCTTTTCATACAATAGAGTTGTACAGGTGTGGGGACGATGTTCATCCTGCGCAGAGGGAGAGCACGAGACCCGTGTTTGCACCCTGATGCCACCGTTCCCCAGCTGAGATAAGGGCTTTCTTACACTAAATCCCGAACAAATACAGAGCAAGACACGAATGTGGTCCTGAAGAATTTGCAGTCTTAACGAATGGGGCTGACGCGCTGTGTGGGAAGGGAAGCGCGCGCACGGGAGCGCGGGGCGACTCTCTGCGGGGCGACTCTCTGCGGGGCGACTCGCTGCGGGTCACGGTGTGGGCTGTGACCGCGGCAGAGGGCTCTCCCGAGAGCTGGAAGCGAACCCGATATTCGCCGCCGCAGCTCTCTGCCTGCGCTCCTTGCGGCGTCTTCCTCGCTCCTGCGTTGCTGCCAGATGCTTAAACGGGTTACAGACTAAATAGACCGTTCGAGCTTTCGTTGGATCAAACAGTGAGAGTTTTCCTGAAACTTAATCTGAAGTAATTAGCAATACAGCAGTTATTGTTAATATATATTACTTGAACAGGACCCCAAGCTTGCCAGAGCTTTCGGGGGGATCTGGCTGTACCTCTTGCTTAAAGTGAGCTCTTCCGAAAAAGATTTTAAATTGCAAAACCTGTGTTTTATTGGACAGCAAACTAAGGCAATATATAGATGTTTTAAAACAGCAAAAATTCAGATCAACAGATTTGAATTGGGTTAAGATAGAATAAAACAAGGACAACGTAAACAAATCCCCCTCTCTTTCCCCTCTCATGTGGATAGATCTTTTCTTTCAGGTTTGCTCTGATTTCAGCAATTCATTCCCTTCGTGTGTGACAAGCTCAACGCAGTCCTTTTTACGCACGGAGGAAAATGATCTCTATCCGTCCCCCTCTGAGGACCCCGTTGTGCATCTCTCCCCGCTCCTCTCAGCTTTGGCGCTTGCACGCAGGCTCCTGCTTGCTGCTGGGTCTCGTTCTCTCCGCCCATCCCTCGCTGCGCTCCAGGGCCTGGGCACACTGCGGGGACTGGAGTAACCTCTCGTGCCGGCGCGAGGGTTTCCCCTGGCACACTGGCAGCGGTCGGCATGTCCGGCTGCCCAGCCCCGTACCGGCTGCCCAGCCCCGGCCGTTTCAGAGGAACACCGCACGTCCAGCCAGCTGCAGACAGACAAAATGAAGACCCTCCCTCACATTTGGCATTCAACTTGTCAATTTTTGAACCTCACGATTGGCACGTCGAGAGGGTATGGGCTGATCGCAGCTCTTGTTACAGACTATCTGCAGACTCAGGAGTATACTTCTACATGGCCTTACTCTTGATTTATGTTCCTTTGGTTTATTCCCCAGGGAGGGGAATCTCTACAGGGTGTAAATCAGATATTTTTTTTTCTTCTNTTTTTTTTGCAGGGGCTTTGTTTCATAATTCTTTCAAATGTAAATCTGAACATAATTCTGCAACAAGAATGGATTCTGTGGCTAATCATGTGGCTTCAGGCTTTATATCTCTGTAAAGCTTTAGGCCATTTCTGTAGAAATATGCAGAACATCTTCCAAAGAATAGAACAGTAATGTCCTATATCACCCAGTTGCTTTTCCATAAGCCCTTGTAAAGGTGAACATATTTTGGTTTGTTTATATAACAGTTCTATCGTCTAAAAAGTAGGAAAGCGAAATGTGGGGAGAATTTTTTCCCATTAACTCTGGCTTTTAATCTGCTTCCTTGACAAACGTACTTGATGCTGATGGTATTTTTCCATTCCTGTCTACTCCCAGTAAGACTGAATGATACGCTTCTGTCTCTCTCTTGGCTCTGATAATGTTTTTGTACTAACATAACATAATGCCATACAATTAGAAATTATATGTTAGCTGTTAGTCATAGCCCAGTGAGTTTACATTAGACAAAAGAAATTAAATGGGAACTAGAGGAGACCTAGTAAGAGCAGTTTATGTGGGTTTTTTTATATTCAGAAATATCACATTTCTATTGATGAGCATCATTTATGCCTGTATGGGGGAAACTAACTGTGCTACAGGCAAAAGAATTCCCGGTCATTTCTTCACATTCAAATCATGTATAGTTTGTAAATGCAAAGTTAAGAGAGTTTTTCCTCTGTCTTGGAATTGATGGGTTGCTTTGAGATTTTTATTCGCTCCGTGAAAGGAAATAGAATTATTTTTAGTCTGTAACACTAAATGATGCCTTGTATATTGTTTTGTGCTAGGGAGTGAGAATTCCGACTCTGCTGAGGCACTCTGCCCGCATGATTGTCCCGGTAGCAGCTTCTCTTTAACAGCCTTTGCTCAGTGGGACCAGTGGCACTGCTGGTCTGGCACCTGTGTGTGCGGTGGTGATCGGTACCGTTTACTTCAGAGGAGCTTGAGGCAACCTGTCTTCTGGCAACTTTCCTTCTGTCTCATTAGAGACTGTCTTAGGCCCTCACGACATCAGCTGGGTACCGTTGCAGTTCTTCAGGTAGCTTTCTCAAGCATACCTTTAATATTTGCTTCTAAATTCTTGCTTCATCTGTCTGATGCTCTGGAGTGAAAATACAGAATCCACAGAGCGACTTGTGTTATTGTTTTGCTTCGTGTCTGTCACGGGTGGAAGTATCTGACACAGTTATGATTAAGCAGTGATTCAAAATTTATTAATTACTTGAGATAGATCAAGAAATTGAATCTTAGCAGCACTTAATAACTGATTCAAAGGTTTACAGAGTCACTTAACAAAATAACTCAACAGCGTCTTAATTACAGATTCGAAGATGGCAGGATTCACACTAACTTACTGTAAACTATCCCAAATCAGTACATGTACACATGAACAAAAGCACAGATCTCAAATTAATGCATACACGTATAAGCACGTGCGCGCACACACCTCCCCCCGGTCTACAACCACAGAGATGGAAGATCTCTTAATATTGCACGACTCTAGTGAGCTGGCGGGTACCCTTCTTAACTCCTACATGTGCACAGACAAATGGAAGAGCATCCATTTCTATAAAGTTAATCATATACGTGTGAGCGGAGAGGTGGATAAAAGAGAGAGGCTAGCCTAAAGTTAAAATGTCCCTTTCGAGTTGGAGTAAATGCTCACAATATATCGGCATTCCTCGATGGGTGATAAGTGAGGCTGGAGAAGGGTTGTCTCGCCCTGGCCTTCTGGTCCTGGAGGTGTTGCCTGAGCAGGGTTTCCGCTCCGGGGAGACGCTGGCCACAGCCCGCTGCCATTCCGGAAGAGCTCAAAGGGTCTTTACTAGAATTGCTACTTATCTGTCTGAGATAATTGACTTTTGTCAGGTACTCTTTCGCTCCAGCCCAGCTCAGACAATGGAGTATTTTGGTACTTTCCATGGTTACACGAGCCCAGGACTTGCTAGAACTTGTGGTCCTGGTACCCCCTTCTCTGTGGCCATGATCCATATGTTGTCAGGAGTGATCAATTATAGTTATTATCTTTAAGCGGCAGGAGCCGTGGGGACCAGGCACACTATTGTGTTTTTGGTCCGTTGCTCTCTCTCTTTCATGTTAGACCATCGTGTTACGTTCTGGTCCGGTGTATTCTTATGTGGCGGGGAGGACATCACGCCAAGCACCGAGAGGCCTAAGGTGTGTGTGTGGGGAGACTGCGCCACCGCAATGTGTCGGTAACAGTTCCAGGCTGGAGCTGTTGATGCTTGCTTCATGGCATCCCTGCTGCTCCAGGCTTGGACCTTCCTACGGCTTGGTTAATGCAGCCTCTGAGCCAGGAAACGCCGACTGGAGAGTTTCAAAGGAGGGCCATCTTCCAGCTCTCCTACACGTCAGCCCCAGCGTGTGACAGGAGCAGTAGTGCTATTCCACTGCTGAGCCGAAGGACACAAACTGGGCTGGTTCTGGTGAGGTGGGTAAATCCCTGTTGGAGTGAAGCTGAAGCCATCAAAGTCATCTCAGAGCGTGCCACGTGACACACAACAAATCCGCGTCCCTCAGGTTCGAGGGTGAGCACGAACGCTTCAGCTGTCCTCTTTCCTTTTGCTGCTTCATTCTGCGGGTCCGTTCAAACCAGTCCTATTTCGATACGCTTCTCCTTCTGTACTTCCATGCGGAATGGAGAAATGTGACGTTTTTGTTAAAAAGGGAGTGCTACAGCTTATTGTAGGCTATTATATCTTGCAGAATTAGACTAAGTGTCATTTATTACAAGTGGTTCTTTATTAACACGCAGGCTGCGTTAAGTCAGCCCTCCTGTTTTACTTTTGTGGAAAGTTTCAGGCTGGTTTTTCCAGATGAATACCCACGACTGCAAAATCTTTCTTTTATGCCTGGCGCTAAGTACCTGTCATGAATTGGAGCATATTCTCCCTTTTAGAGGTGCACGAGGATCTGTCTCCCTGCTCTGAGAGTTTTCTGGCTCAGCCCGCCCTCACGTTGCGTTTCTCTGGCCTGCCGTCAGTTAAATTACTCTGGTTTATAAATGTATAAATTCCTGTCTCCCTCATACCCGGATGTCTTCATAATATGCTTGTCTCTACAAAGCTTGGAAGATTAGATTTCATTGATCATGGAACATATTAATGATGGCTTAAAGTAAATTAATTTGTACTATCTTTTTGGCTGAGGTTTCCAAAGTTACCACAAAGCCTTAGATTAGATCCACCCATTACAACAAGGCACCAGAACTCTGAGGGGTTTGGAGAATCTCTGCCCTTATGTTTATCTTGTGTTTCATACTTCAGAGATATTTGTGTAATACTGATTTGGATTACTAGTAATTGCTGACAGAGCTTTGCTAGACTGAGAAGGTGAGAGTGAGTGAGAAATCAGGATTTTTCCTTTTCTTCTCTGGACCTTACTTATTCCTGCCTGGAGTAATTTTGCTGGTAAAACTTGTGTGGGTTCAGCCTTCTTGCTTCCAGACCTCAGGAACACAAAGGTGACAGCATTTCAGTGTCATTTTAGTCTGAGTTTCCATACCAAGAAAAGTAAAAGAAGATTAGTGAAGGACTACTAAAAGGCAACCCCCCCACCTTCACATCTCCTGAAAGGTGTCCACAGACTCACGTACAGCCCCATTCATATTGGCGTGTGCTGGTAGAGGGCTTGTGTGTCACTCAAGAAAGGATTGCTGCTTTGCCTTTTGCAGTGTGAAGAATAACTCCTTTTTTTTTACTGCAATCGTGTGTTTTTGCGCGTGTGTGGATCAGCAGGTAATACCCAAATACACGTGAGGGTATACACGTATATACCAGCCTAGTTTGAAAGTGTTCCCACACATCCATAATGCACAGATAAACGAGGAGTGGCATCTTTTACGGTGCAATTATGTAGGTGCATATATATCCACATGCATATATCCACACAAATGTATGGTTATGGGGGTGCGTATGTACTTGAATGTTACTGCATGTAATGTTCTACCTCTTCTGGAGGTTATTCTTGTGTGCTTGCAGTTTGGATTGAACAGAGTTCTGGGCAGATTTTTTACAGGTTTACACGGTCATTTACATCTATGATTGTGGGCTTTTGTGCAGGAATGATTTTCTTTGGAGAAATGGAACAAGGAGGACATTCTCTTCTTAATTGGTACTTGGCTTCTTGTGTTTCTCTTTCACGTACACGCGCAGCAGCGCGTGCCTGAAACACAGCAAATCCTCCCCAGGACAAGGAACTGATCTTGGAGAAGAGGGACGGAAGGAACTGGGAAAAAGAAGTAAAACATTTTAGGGGAAAGACTGAACTTTTTTCATAAACTCTGGAGGACTCCAGAAACGGGGTTAGCTACCTAAACTAACATGCTTCTCCTGGAAAAGCTCACCTTGAGGAAGAGTGAGAAAGAGTGAACAGGAGAACCTCCACACCTTGGGGTAAGGGGGAGAAACGCTTCAGATCCAGACTTCACACATGGAAATGTAGTAGTTAGTTCCATTTTCTTTCCTCGTTATATTTTTCAGAGATGAACATTTTTGGACGTAGTAAATAAATATTTGTAAACAGTACATGTATTTATTCTAATTTGGCTTCAGTTCAGGATGTTTTCAAGACGAAGTAAACTGCAAATCATTTCTCCCTCAACAGAAAGGCAAATCTATAAAATGGGACGTTGGGACCCTTTAACAAGCACTCCAGCTGACTGGATAAACTTTAAAAATACCGCAAAAGGGTAAGGATGCACCTCTATAGTGATAACATGCACTGGTTTGAGTGCTCATGTTTCAAAAATCAGTAGGACTTCAGAGCTAATGAATTGCAGCTCTGCTGCAGGGGCTTCAGGTGGCTGTGTCTTCAGGGATTAACAGGTGATCCCTAGGACATCTGATGGGAAGGACTGAGCCACTGGAAAGCTTCAGAAACTAATATTTGAATCCAGCAAAGAATATAGACCAAAGAGAACAGATCCTCTTGGCTGTACTTGTTTGTGTTAGGCTCTGAAGTTTATAGTCTTACATTTATAAACACTCGCTCTCTGTGTCTCGGTCTTCTGAGCTTATAACCACAAGTAAGCAAACAGCATCAACAGGACAGTGCAGAGCAATTAGCCACGAAGCCGAATCACAGAGCGGCCATTCAGCAACATCACACACTGCCGTGGCATTACAGAGATGCAGTTTGGAAAACCACTGTCAGACTATCAAATGTTACTTGGTCTTGTAATAATTTTAATGGAGTGTTAGGTTTCTATTTTTAGGTGTGTAGAACTTTTAAATGCTAGCTTAGGTTTTTCATAATCTGAAAAAAGAAATATAAGATGACAGAGAAAAAAGGGATTAAGTGTAAACTTAGGGTCATTAATAAATTAATTTGCTTGTTGTAGAACTACTTTTGGAAACGCTTTAGAAGGTTGCCTTGAAAACTTCCATTTTGTTCTAAGGATTTAATTAAGATTGCTTTAATTCTGTCCTGTAATTAAGGCTGTTCACAAAGTAGGCTTCACCAGATCTATCTATACATATTTTGTTATCTCTTCCTGATGTGTTACAAAAGGTCTCATAACTGATTTGTTGAAAAATGTATTCTTTGATCGTGCCTTGCAGTGTGCTCTCATAAAGCTTATTCTTTGTGTGCCGTCTATATTGAAGGCTGTCCATCGGTGGCAGTGAGTTGGTAATAGCAGTAATTGTTGTTTGGTGTTGGGTTGCTGTTTTCTAACTTTCTTTAACTCTTGTCTCTTTGGGTCTCCTATTTCGTGCGGGCAGATGGGAAACTTGAAATACCCGATCATCAGAGAGTTGTTTGTTTGTAGTCAGTGAATTTTGAATGGTTTACAAATATTCTTACCATTCTGGTGCTTCTCTTATGTTTAGCTACGAGGATGTTGCAGGTGTGAAAGATCAGTGGTCAGTTTGTTTTGTTAGTGCATAAGTGGAAGTTTAAAAAAAAACCACAAACAAAAAAAAGGGGGTGGGTGGGTGATCCCGCATTTGTTACTTTAGCTTTTGGAAAGTCTAATAGTGTTGTAAACACTGAAGTTGTCAGATGGTGGTATAAACTCTACGGAGGTTAACTGAATGCATAGCAGATTCATCTCAAAAGTTTTACAACAGGGGAAAAAAACCCCAACCAACAGACTTCTTTTAGAGGCTAATGGTGTTATTAGTACAGTCTGACTTAGTCTGCTGCTCATTAAGGCTGCCACCTGTAACCACTGATTGCAAGAAAAAAAGGCTTTGTCTACTCTGGTCTTCTCCCCAAGATGTTTTCTGATTGCAGCTTCCAGGTTGGTAGCTTAGGAAGAGAGGAGACCTGTGGTGGTGCCATTTTTAGGACTGCACAGATTGATTTTCATATGGGTCTTTTATGAAAAGGTATGGCATTTTCTTAGCTTTAATATTGTTATTTGAGAGCTAAGATTGCTGCAGAGCTGTTGTTCACGGACTTGTTTCTCTGGCCCTGTAAATGGAGGGGGCAGCTGCAGCCAAAGGTGCAGAAAAGGGTAGCTGCTACTCGGAGCTGCAGCAGGGCAGCCGGATAATAACAAATGGCTCTTCCTAGCGGTAGCTTCCTTGGCGCTCAGCGGGGCTCCCAGCTTCCCATATTCCATGGTCTATGGATTGAGTCCCTCAATTTCTTAACTTTAAACTTCATCAAAGATTGATTCCAGGTTTGCTTTCGGTTGTGGGTGAAGGTTCAGGTTTGTTGTTTTCATCCAAAAATATGTTATAGTCTATGTTTCAGACTAAAAATTTCCTGTTAAACCTGAACTCCAATTTGACTCCTGACCTGAAGGAAATCCTTTGGGATCCACCACATCTTCCTCGCTTTTGTTCTGCACTTGTAAAAATCTTCCTCACTTTTTGCATAGATTTCAGTTTGGTAGGGTAGGAACAGGCTGTGCTTTTTCTGAGCAGCACACGCTTAGAATGCCAAAAAGGTGTAAGTATTCTTCTGCAAGAAAAGCATTCATATCTGACATGTTTCTCCTGTTTTTGATTCAGAACCTTTCCTTGCTCAATGTCTCTAGCGGTTTGCATCTCTGAATTTAATAAATATACAGGCATAACAGTACTAGCCTGCTTATTCAGATAAGGAATTATTCATATGTGCTTTGGTCTTGCAGCAAGTAGTATTTTATAGCTATCTAAGGCTAGGAGAGGGGATCTCAGCCTTGAAACTTACCTTGTCTCTGCATCGCAGTTCTGTAATTCTGGGTTACCTGTTGAACCGAGCTGGGGGTTCTCGGAGCGTTCCACGCTGCATTGCTGCACTGCCGTTTGCACACAACTTCATGTCCTGCTTGGTGAAAACATTGTGGCAAGGTGGTTAAGACATACCTTTATTGATCTGTTTTTTTGCAAGTTTATATCTTGATCTGGACTTTGGTTAAAGGCCGTGTCCAGCTGTCCCCAGTCAGTTAGAAATGCCATCCATCCTGCTCTTTGTCCCGGCTGCAGAAGCTGTAGTTGTAGACAAGGCTGATGTCCTCTTGAGGTTGCTTGCCAAGATGCCATACTTGGCAGTCTTGCAAGAAAAGATCGCGCACCAACTTTTGCAAGAGTAGTGGGATTAAATCCAATGATCTGACCAAGTTCTGACTAGGGTAAGTGTTCTGTCTGTCCAAGTTCTCTATGAAATATTACATGAAGGTATTTTATTTTATTTTATTTTATTTTATTTTATTTTATTTTTCTAAATCCCTGTCCCTAAGAATTTGTGCCTTCCAAATATTTGCCACCTTTTATCCTGATAATCAGCATGTTTTGTTGTTGTTTGAAGTTCTCCCTTTGTAATATTTATTTATCATTTTTTTTCAACTACCTCTAGGATAAGGAACCTTATGTACAAGATCATTTGCATTCTTACTTATATTATGTGTAAATGCGTGGCGTCCTTATTTTGATGGGTTGGTGAAATATTAAAAAAATTTAAGAGTTGTAGATTTTGCACCGGATCTGTTTGTGTACCAACTACGATTTTAGGACCCAGTTTGCCTAACGACAAGCCCTTAGTGGGTAGTGACCGCAAATAGACTTGCATGCCGTGGTACCAAACGCATCTATTCTCCGACCCCAACTGCTCTCCGGGCCCTGGCGAAGCGCAGCTGCGGTAGGTGCTGCTTTACAAGTTCTGTGTCTTTCACTGGAACGCCAACCTGAACTCCTGGCCTCCTAGCTGGCAAATAAAAGCGCAAACAAAACAACTCCTTCCCAGATTTTTAGGGTGAATGAGAGTCTGCTATGGATATGCTTTTAAGAGGAGGTCTGAAAACAGGCTCCCGATCTGAGTGGTAAAAAGGGCTTTGTGCCTTAAAATGCCACTCTGACAAAGAATTAGTCAAACTGAAGGTGGAAGTGGGGTTCTTCGGGAGCTCTGTCTGAACTTTCTTTTTCCATCTGAAAAAGGGACCTTCAAAGGCAAATTTCAGTACTCGACACGCAGTTTCCCTGCTCTGTTCCAGCCTTGCAAGCAATGAAGCAACCAATGACAAGAGTGAAGGAAGACAAGAAAAGCCCATAAACCCGCTTGCAATCGCTTTCACTCAGCGCCGAGCTGCTCCTCGGGGGTGGGGGCTTTCTTCTGTTTTATTATTATTTTATATCTTTTGCATATTTTTTTGTTTTCCGCCAGTTAAATACTCGTGTTTTCTACAGAGAGCAGCGTGAAAGTAGGATATGTGATAGGGGAGCCCCTGCAAACCTGGCTATGTTAACAACTGAGAGCCAGATTGTTCTCTTCAGCAGGCTGAATTTTTCTCCCCTACCCGCCCAGCTGCCGCACAGAAATAACCCGAGCAGTCTGGTGGAGTTTCTCTTTGCGTAAGAGGAACGCGAGAAGGAACCGGTAACAGGCGGAGTGGAATTGCCAAATTATTTAGAAATCTTTTCTGGCTCTGCTCTCTTTGCAGGTTGAATATTTCTAGACACGCGGCCAACGCTGCTCCGCCGCCGGCCAAGAACATGTCAGATTTCACTAGCTAAGCAATGCAGGGTATGGTCGGGACTTCGCTGGGAGACCTCCAAGGAAAACTCAGGTGCTGTAGGATGTGGTAATTGCTAATTCAGTAAATAGACTTCTCAGAGTCAGCGCAGCATCTGTGTCCGATCGAGGAGGATGTTGGAGCCCTGCTAGCAAAAAAGCACCGGGGAAGGGTTGGCAGGATACGTTATGACCCCATAAAACATGTTGGAATTATAAAGAAATATATATTGTGTATCATAATGGCATCAAGACCTCTTAAAACTTGTTACCTGCTCCCCCTGACACCACCCCCACCCCCCATTCCTCTGTAATTGGAGATTGCTCAGGCAAAGGTACTCTCCTTGCCTTTGAGAGATCCAAGTTCAAATCGCCCCTCTGGCATTATTCCTTGTCCAAATACACGTTCTGCCTGCCGAAGTGTGTGCCACTGTAGCATGGGTCTGTTTCTTTCTCACTTTGACCAGTGATTTTTATCTTAAGACAAGAATTACCATACAGGAATGGAAAAAAAAAAAATTAACGTTTTCAGCCATAGCTGGAGCTGTAGGGCATAAGTTTATTTCTGATGAAGGGAAAATGAGGTCGGTATTCAGAACCCCGCACCACTTGATGCTGGGACCTTGACTGGGTTTCAATTTTTGGGCTTCCTTGGCTTTCAGTACGCAAAACCATAACTTCTAATAAGGTTATACCTCCTGTCCTACCTTTTTCTGTGCAGGCTTTCTCTGTAAAATACCTGGCTTTTGCCTGGCTCAGGTCTCCCCCGCTCCTACGGACAGCTGGTGAAGTAGATTAGACTACTTGAGGATGAAAGTTCTTTCTGGTGAGTAGTAAATTATTAGTATTTTTCTATGCAGTATAAAGTTGGTAAAAATTATTTATCTCCTTAGCTGGGGGAAATTGTTATTGACATGTCTGAACACCTGTTTAAACAGCTCTGCAACAGAGAGGACGTTAATAAGAGATATCTGAAAAATCTTTTAAACTTTGGCATAATCAACTTTACACAGGTATTGTGATGTAAAATCTAATGGTTTCAACATGAGAGGGTTTTACTTGAATTAAACTGTGGGGTGGCCAAAACTTAATGTTCACCTTGTTTAGCTAAATCAGGATAAAACCTGGTCTTCGGGTCAACTTTTTTTCCCCCGAGCCAGCTTATACATTTGAAAAATGAACCACCTTTTGCAGTGAAAGTATAGACAAAGTGATGATGTGTCCTGAAAAACACTGAGAGGGTAACATTTCTGCATCATTTTAATCCATTTGTGGCACTTCCTTATACTTTTAGTACTGCAGCTTGGCGGAAAAAAACGAACCCCAAACCAACAAACACAGGTTCCTGATAGATAATCTTTGGTGATCACTGATTCAAAATCAGTAATTTTTGAAATCACTCCCTGAATTGAAGTGATGGGCTGAAGCAGCCCCCTCTTCTCACCAGCCTTTAACAGGTTTTCAGCTGCTTTGTGTCTGAAATCAGCAGAGCTTTCTTCATCATGAATGAGCAAAATATGTTAATTGATTATAGAAGTTTAAGTCCTGACCAGAACACTGGGTTGTATAGGGAGAAGGGGAAGTAGTTAAGAAAACTGTAACTTTTCCTACTGATTTCCAAAAACATATAGTATCTCTACAACCTATTGAGACCAAGTAGATATGAATTACCGTGCTTGTTGCTCTCTTTATTTTGCATCGGGGATGCTCAGGAAGTTATGCAAATCGGAAATGGACCATTAGGATATGCTGAAATGAATTTTTGGCCATGACCATTTACCTGTTTCAGCCTTGAACTGTGTGCTTTTGTTTTTATGTTAAACTAAAAATATGTAAAGAATACAATTTCTGCTGGTACAAAGGTTCATATTCAGAATAAAGAAAAGCAAGCTCTTCCTTGCTGAAAGGTATTTATTGCCAAGTAGGCTGAGAGAACATCTGGGTTTCTGCTGTATAAGATGGTCTTCAGTAGATTCTCGTTCTTTCCACAGCGGTAGTTGCCTCTTACAGCTGCATCAGAATGAAATTCTTATGTACCTATAAAGCTCTTAAACCATGGAATTTCTTCATTGTTCCTCCAGACAGTTATTCTTTGGAGTCGCGTAACTTTTGACTTCCTTAACTTCTTGACTTCTGCTTTTCTTGCCTCTCTTCTAGAGCAACAACCCCCCCCCATGCACACATACCTGTACAGGCATTGCACTGGTTTTGAGGTGTACGTCATGGTGCTTAGTTTGTGCCGTCTTCCTCTTTTGCACTTACATTCTTAGCACCAGTGCTAACTCTTAAAGAAGAAAATAAATAGGAAAAGTGATGCCTGTGGAGCCGAAAATCCATATTTATGATTTCAGAGTTCCCTTTGCAAAACTTCTCACATGCCCTCAGAAAACAGCAAAATGCTATGCGTCTAATTTCTAAAACGGGCCTTTCTAAAGAGCTTTCAATCTGATACAAAGCATATAAACCGAATATGGGAAGAGGCCTCCCAGGCTGAGCCGCTGCACGCTGGCTGAAACGGCGCCTTCTACCCAGAGTACGTGACAGAGCGGGGCAGAGCTCAGTCCGTGTTCCCTTCGCCACCCAGCGCTGATCTTTCAGGTGGGTTTGGGGAGTGAACCACAGAGAAATCTTTGCTAATTGCCTCCCCATCTGTGTGTTTAGGCAAAGTCCCCCGCCCCGATTTTTGTGCAGTACCTACCCGAGGCAGACTGACAGAGGAGTGGAGGTGCGGTGAGGGGCAGAGGTGAGGCTCCAGAAGGAAGGGGGGAGTACAAGCGTTGTAGCCTTTTTGGGAATCTGGTTAATTTGGGGGGACTGTATGTCCGCATTAATTGCTTGGTGGAGGATGAGCGAATGAGAGGATGATGTCTTTCTCAGGCTGCTTCAAGCAGTGCCTGTGTCAAAGACGGAGTGAGCAACTATGTATGAGTGGCTGTGACTGGTCCGATGCCACTCAAGTCTGTTCTCATGTTCATAAACTGCTGATTTTAGTGAAAATTACTTGTTCAGGATCTTTAGACTTTCTGCTTTTCCACCCAGTGTGTGTCTTTTTTTTTTTTTTTTCCCCAAAATATTCTTTTCTGCTGTTTGGCTTTTCCTTATATGTGGTATAGCAATGGCTGCGTGAGTTGCATGTTATTGTTTCTGCTCTGCAATAAGATGTTTGAAATGTATATTTTCCTTCCTGTCTTGAACTTCCCCTTTTCTTTTATATAAATACGTGTAAGTTTGGCTTCTGGGGACATTCTGTAGGTGTTGGAGGCTTTGTGCTTTGCATGGCTGACACAAAGAAGAAAAAGTATTATGAACGCTAGTGGAATATCTTTGGTGAGCAGCTGAAATGAAGTTATGTTTGTAGATAAAAGTCACTTTAGTTTCTTCCAAGGCCTCTTCTTGGTGATCCCTAGCACTAAGATCTAAGGATTTTAATAGTGGAACTGATTTGCACAAGGAAATTTAGAACTCATTTATATATTTTATATATTCTACCGGTGGAATGGACAAAGAGCCTCAGTCCCTAAAGCCCTCTGTGGTATTCCAGCATGTTGTGTCTCCGAGACTTGTTTTTGCAGGCTTCCCCTGGCCCCCTGTATCTTGTATGCATGAATAAAATAAATACCTAATGGTACAGGTTGCCTTCCTGGCTCGGTTCTTTAGGTGCTTTGACTGGGCTTTCCATCCCCGCAGTCACTTGATTGAAGCACAGCAGGGTCCTTCTGGGATGGCCTCCAAGATGATCCTTTGAAAGATGAAATGTAGCCACTAATAAGCCATTCTGTTTCTTTCTCTGCCTCCTGCCTTGGTAGGAAGCGATTTGGCTTTGTATTTGCTCTCCTATAAAAAGCTGGAGATGTGCTGTCTCTTTTATTGGAAATAAATTAACAAATAAAAACATGTAATGGAAGGGACTTGACCTGTGAAAAATCCTTCCTTCCTTCCCTTTTCCTTTGTCTCTGTCGAGGCATGCTCATGTAACTTCAGGCTCTAAAAATAGTTACCAAAAAAGGGGAGAAAGAAGGGTGGGGGAAGTTTGGTTGGGTTTTTTTTTTTGTGGTGGGTGTGTTTTTTTTTTTCCCCTCTTTCCTCTGCCGAACACCTGGACCTCCCCAGAGGGATTTCCCGTCAGCTCTACCCTTTGAGGTTGACCTTAGTTGGTTGGTTGGTTTTGTTTTGCTTTGAATCAGAGCCGCACCATTTAGACATGTATTTCACGTGTCCCAGGAGCTCTCTACCTCCGCCCCTCCCTCCCCCCGATGCCTTGATGTCTATTAAAACAAATTTCCCTCCAGCCCAGTTGGGGAGGCGTTTGAGGTGGGGAGCCATAAGTCATCTTGCGTGAAGGGATGGGAATGCCACGTATTCCTGTCTTGGCTCCCGTGTGAGCTCCGAGCTGGCCCTGAGTGAAGCCCACAGAGACTCCGCGCAGACGTCTCCGTCTCTCGTTCAGTCTTGTCCTCGCGTCGCTCCCATCGCTGCGCTCCCATCCCCGCGTGCATGCTGCTGCCTCTGCTGGAGTGCAACAACAAAGCTCTTCAGAATACCCAGGCAGCCAAAAATAATAGCAATAAAAATAAAGACGTTATTAAAGCCAGATACGACTGATCTGAAGTCACAGCGAGTGTAACATGACTCAGTCAAATCCCCAGGACAGTTGGAGACAGAAAGGGAAGGAGAGAGGAAAATCTCTATCTGTTTAAAGTTCTGGGCCCCAAACTCCTTACAAGTCGGCTTTGATAATTCATCAGACAACCACAAAAAAGAATGCCTCCCCCGCTCCAGATGCAACCGTGTCTTGTCCCAGCCTCTTTTTCCACAGCCTGTGAATCTCACCACATCAAGGGGGAGAGAAAATACATTTAAAAGTTCTCCTTATTTAGGTTGGGTAGGTTTGGAATAGCCTCCAAAGGCAAACGTGTGTGTGTGCCTGAAAGCATGCTGCGTGTGTATGTACACATGTAGAGTCCTGCTTGGGAAAAGGGAAAAATGACTGGAAAAAACAGCATTTGCAGTTCACACCCAATGCCATTAGAGAAAGAGGCAGATGTAAGGCTACTTACTGTGGCACGATCGAGCTAGCTAGAGAGAAAAACCCCAAACCAACACCAAAGGGTAGAGAGTGGCCCAATGCCTGCCGGTGATCTGGGATGGGTAACTGCACCCTCACCCCATCGGTTGCATCGGATGATGAGAGTAACTCGGAGCACAGGCAGTGCTTCGCAAAAAAAGTAAACTCTCCTGCACGTGTTCGTTTGGCTGTTGGTGGGACGTTTGCTGGAAAAGCTGATTGACCTACCAGGGTGCAATAGGAATGGAAGAGAAACGTAGGATGGAGCACTGCTTGCTCTTCTTCTCTGCTGTCAAGATGAGAGATTAATTTTTTTCAGGCCTAATGTTGTATTAGAGGTCTCGAGGGGGTGCCTTGAAAGAGGTACTCCCCTGTGCCGTTTGGGGAGAGTGGCTTTGGCTAACGGACTGGAAGCAAACGGTAGAAAAGGGGCCAACCGAGTAAACTTGGATCTGTTCTCAGTGTCACACAGTGTGTGTGTTTTGTTCTCAGATTTTAGCCGAGGCCAACTCTGATATAAACAGATAGGCTTCAAAGTAGTTGGTCTGAATAAAAGCTTACATGATATTTTAATGATTCGAGTCTTTGGGGACTGTAAAACTAGATTGAAAATCTCAGAAGGTATTTATTTTTGCTTTTTGGGCCAGGCAGATATACGAGAAATTGATCTGGTTCAATTTTTTTGGTTGAAGTTTTGTTTGTTTTTCAGCATCCTATGACTCTGAGATGCTTTTGCACTTCTTATAATAGAAAATAACCTGCTTTTGAAACTGAAATTGTTGCCTAATGTTTTTTTAACTTTTGATAGTTTTTTCAAAATTTGAAACTCTTCAGTCTTTCAGGGCTTGAAACCATTTTCTATTATTTTCTCTCTCTGTCATTCAATGGAAAGGACTTATGTCTTGTTGATGGTTTTTATTCTTGACAGGTTCTTGTTACTATCTTTTTTGACTTCATTTTATCGGTTTTGAAAATAAAGATCATAAGAATAGGTCATGTGTAAATTTGGAGCAATTTTTCAGTGTCTGCACTGTTTTAAGTGGGGAAGGTTTTCTTTCCCTTTTTCTCCCTACCAGCTCTTTGTCTCTATGACTTGTCTCCTTTTGCCTTTTTTTTTTTTCTTTGGAAAGGTTAATGAGAATTTCCATAGGGCAGTTATGAGTGCGAGAAGTTAACTTGTGGTAATCCTACAGCTCTGCTCCTGCTCCGGGCTGGAATCAGACGGTGCCAAATGTGACTGAGGCATGGAGATTTCAATGCTCTTTTTCAAGCCTGAAAAGCCTTCAATAATCTTTTGAGGGATGAGTGGATCCGGTACTGAACATTTAGACCTCAGTTGTGGGTATTTCATGTCATTTTAGTCCTCCAGCTTTGCAGAAAACCTGTTCATAATGTGCAAATCCCGAGGGATTTCAGGCCCAGCACAGATGGACCGGTTGAACGTTGTGCTGGGTTTTCAAGACTAAACCGCCGAGTCAGTATTTGCAGTCCTCGTTCTGATAAACAACAAATTGTGCGATTTGCCCGAGCTCTGTCCTGGAGACATAAGTTGGGCCACAGTCTGAAGGATTTCCTCTTGTTTGCCAATGTAACCCAGCAAGACTCGACTGCAAGATGCGATAGAATTTGAGCACTTTATTTGCTGCTGCTTGTTACACAAGTTCCAGACAGGCAATATGTTACTTGACTAATGCCACAGACAGTATAACCACAGCCTTTCAAAATGTATTTGATGTGCGGAACAGAGCCGTGTGAGCTCCGCACTGTATGCCCAGGCTATATACAGAAGTTTTAATTTAGAAAGGCTACTACTTGCAGTTGTGTCAATATTACTTTAAAAAGTGTTTGGGCGGAGGCGGGGAGAGATGAGAGAGCAATTTTGGACCAGATTCCTGGGAACCCGTATGTCAACATATAAAGTCAAATCTTATATCAAGGTCTATATACCAAATGGAAAATGAAGGGTCTGGAGAATTTTTGGTGAAACATTAGGTAGCACAGACAAACTCCCCGGCTAGTTTTTGTTGCCCTCACTACTGTCAAACCTCAACACTTTCTGATAACTGACGTGACTTACATCTGTCACGCGCGTTTCATTCTCTGTTTCCCCAGCGGAGCAATATGTTTTATTTATTTCTAAGTGCGTACGCTGCCGGTGCCTGTGTCAGAAGGAGTTAGGCTGGGTCAGCCTGCCCTCGGCGCGGAAGGCAGTGAGGCTGGGACGGTCCATAGCTGCTCAGTTATCCCCGGATGCTGGGAAAGCGGAGTCCAGCACAAAGTAAGATGCATCCTCTGACTTGAGAGAGGAATAGCCACCCGCCACTACCTCTATTCTCTTGGTAATCTGGATTCAGATGGCTGTGTTTGAAAGATGAGTATTTTAACATGCTTTCAGAATCCACTTGTAACTAAGGCCTTTTTTTGTTGTTGTTGCTGGAGCTGGGATTTTCATAGGGAGTAAAGGAGTAAAACGCCCAGTTTCTGCGTTGTGTAGGTATACATTGATGTGTAACTGCCTTGGGTTACTTGGACCCTTCCTACATATCTGTTAATTATTGCTGAAAAATTGTGTTGATTAAAACACTTGAAGCATTTCCAAAATGTGCCACGTTGTTCCAGTGCAGCGAAGCCCAGTGGGCTGCGGAAATAGCGCAGGCTTAGAATTTGCAGAGGGTTGGTTAGGTGCGTGTGCGTGCCTCGTCCCTGCTTGTGTCTTCCGTTGGGATAAACTGATGAGCCTGGAACTTGGGATTCATTTCCATGAGGTGTCTCGCTTTTATAAAACTGTTTATAGCTGTAGATTTAACGTTAAACTCAACTTTCTAGTTTCTCAAATATGTTAATGAATTTGATAGTAATGAACATCTAGTCCATGTGCTCTGTAATTTAAATACCTTTTTGGAACCGTATCCAAACACGGAGCCATACTTCTGACCTTGGAGCTACTTTTTGTGCCGAGATTATTCCTTTCCCAAATGTCATTATCAGCTGTGGTGTGTTGGGTACAACCAGCTGTGCTGAGACACGAGTGTGCGCAGAACGAGTGACTCTCAGGCTGTGTTTCAGTGGCTTTCTGAGACACCTGCATTACCAGAAGAAATGTTTCTCCTTCTGTATTTTTCCTGAGCAAAATTCTGGCTGTGTCCTCCCCATCACTTGAATGGCACTGGAGACGAGCGGTGAAGCCTCACTTTTGGTTAGGTCTTGGTGCACCCAGGGCATTTTCAGAGCACTGAATTTGAGTGTGAGCCCTTAACGAAACAAGAGACAGATATGAGGGCAAAGAGGTGGTGTTCGGCTGAACCCACCAAAGTTTAAGATTTAATTGAAAGGATATTGTTGGATTGTTGCAACATATTGCTTTTCCATATTTCCATATGTGATCCTAGCTTGGGGTCATTTGAGAGCAGTCCAAGTGATGACTTCAGCAAGTATCTTAAATAAATTAGGATCAGGCAGTGACGGAAGAATTCTGGTTGTGGTTGGTCTGTCTTTTGGAAACTAGAGCATATTAGCAGAAACCAACAACAAATTTAGTATCGTGAATCTATTGGGAAAGGAGGAAAAACTTCCCCATTGCAGCATCTCCTACCTCAAAGTGAAGGATGTGAAATATCTCAGTTGGCCACCGCATCATGAAGGACGATTTATTGCATCTGTTTAGAAACAATTCAGTATTCTCTGGGGGCTCTGTCCTTCACTAGCAGAGTTTCGGACTCAGTGATCTAATAGCTCTTTTTCCATCTCTAACTTTTGTGGCTTGCCATATGTAGAGATAAACATCTTTCTTTCCGATCAGCATTGATGGACAGACTTTCAGGCATGGAAACGTTATTGTGTGTGTGGGATAGGGGGAGGGGAGGTAAGGCCATTTGCTGAGTGTTATTGTCTGCAGGGCATAGGATTATTGGAAAATGATAAATAGCTGGGCAGGCAAAGGAAATATGAAAACCCTGTCGCGGAACAGAGCTGCCCAAGATTTCTGTTCATATTGCGGTGACCAAAAGAAATTTACATTGGAAAAACCCTCTTGCCTTCAGGGCTGAATGTTATGAACCTTCAAAGTGATTCTTGAGAAGAAAAGGGGTTGGGAGTGAAAGGAGTGGGAGGGATTGCCATGCTGTTTCTACGGAGCAGGGGTCACTGCAGAGTAACATTCATCATCTTGTTGGTGCCGTCCTGCGAATGGGAACAAGGTGGGAGAGATAAAAGCAAGGTTGAGCTGCAATCTGGCATTTGCTGCTTGTTCTCTGCTCCCATGGGACCTGCGAATGGACTAAGTCCAAACTTTTTTCTTCTGGATTTCATTCAAGGATTGTTCAGCTGGCCTGAGGACTGGGTGCCTTTACTGTAATAACTTGTTTTTTCCCCTCAACTTGTTTGGACTTCAGCCTTCCATTCAACTGCATTAGTCACAGGCACATGTATCATGGACAAATCTGCTGCTAGTGGAAGTCAGCATGGATCTATGAGAGTTTACAGCACTTGAAGATTGGGTCTAGGAACTGAAATATTGGCCATAATTTGTGCCTCAAGAAAGTAAGGACAGATATCAGTCTATCATTGACGTGTAATTATTTCCATTTGGGGTTGTATCCCATTCGAAAAACGTCCCCAGATTTGTTCTTGTTATTTCAATTCTTCTCCCCATCTCGCCCCCCAGCCCAAAACCAAGTGCCCTGAAAAACAATACAACACTGGGTAGGCTGAGATGTTAACGAGGGTAAATGGAAACGGTCTCTGTTTTCTTTTGAAACCGAGGAAGTGGACAAACTGGCCACGGTAGAGGATTCTCTGTGTTCCTTATACGTGTCGTGGGGCAAAAGGTGTAAGTTGTGGGTGCTTTGTATGCAAAATGAACATCAAAGGAACTTGAAAAATACGGTATTTTCCAATAACATTTGATTTAAAATAAAAAATCACTTTTTGGATTGGCAGGCTTACTTTGCAACTGGAAAACAGGAAGCTGCATCTTTGATTCAGTTATTGTACCAAGTAATTGAATTCAAACAGGGGGCCTAATTTTCAGAGTAACTGAGCACCCTTTCATTGCATGTTATGTTTCTAAATGTGTGTGGGGGAGGCATCGCATTTTGCCATCTTCTCTACATTCAATGTGTTTGAGGCTGCCGGGAATTGCATTGTGTTTTGCATAGAGGGTGAAGGAAACAGCACATCAGGATAGATAGATAGATAGCAGCTGCTGTGTTTAAGTGTGCTATGTTTGCTTTTGCACGTATATTTAGAGACCCCAGCCATCCGAGGCATGGCTTCAACATTCCTGTGGCTCTTTGGCTGGGCTGGCAGGCCGTCGCTGCTTTGCAGCGCTCACCGGCTTTTTGTTCCTGGCAAAACTCTCATTTAAATTATCTCATTTGGCAGATCTGTCAAGGAGAGATGAACACGCTCTTATTATATCTCCTAATCCCTGTTTAGCTGTTTGATGTTGCTTTCCACCCAAGTGATGTGATACTTCGGTATTACCGGCTGAATGACAGCTGTAATGGGGTTGAGATTTTTTCATGAGAAGCGCTCGGCGCTTCACTCTTCACTTCCAGGCTTGTTTGCAGGTTCCCATTGGAGCAGTGGAGACGTGGGTCATCACTTGAGAGGCTGAGGCTCAGGGGCTGCACGGGCTTGTGCTGGGTGATCTCAAGAGCTAGCTTAGACTTCAGCGCTCTCCTAAGGCCCTGCGTGTTGCATTCCCATTTTCTTTCTAGAGATTCAGCCTGGCTTCAGACTGTCTTTAAATCACATTGAACACCAGTGCTGTCTCACAAAAATCCCTGACCATGTTATCTACCTAATGCTGTTTTATAGTAACATCTCAAAGACAGATGAAAGATAAATTTTGCTGCACCGGTGTCACCTCGGTGGACGCGTGATGGTTCGTTTCAGCTGTGATCTCGAAGTGCAAAAAGAAATGGCATCAGGCCCAGGGAGTTATGCTTTCAACACACAATCACTTCATTGGTTTTGCCCATAAAGTGGCTTGCGATAGAACGAAGGAATAATAGGAAAGATGAGGTAAAAAAGGAGGGAAAGAGGATTATAGCTACCACCACGGGTCCACAGGTGACCCTATGGTCCTGAAAACAGAAGGCGTTCTGCTGCTGCTGCTTCTTCGACCATTGTGGTCTCTCGGTGGGGAAGATCTCCAGAAATTCAGTTCCTGAGGAACCATATTTTATGCTAGGTAGCACACCTTGCTCCTCCTTGGACTCATCTCCACTCCACCTCTGTCCCGTGGAAAGGTGCCAATCTCTGCCTGTCTGGAGTAAGGCTTCCACGCATGCCTGGAGAGGAGTGTCTGAGGCACGGTCAGCATTGGAGGCGGGTAGCTTCTTACCAGGAGGTGTGTTTTTATATTATAATGACATTATAATGAGGAAAGTTCAACTGAAGTTCGAGATCACTTCATCGGTGCTGGCAGATCCATCTTCTTTGACAGCAGTTCTCTGCGTTGCTGCTCCAGTAGAATAGGCTTGTACCAGGTAACGACACTGCTCGTACCTTTGTACCATGGTAACGACACTGCTCGTACCTCAGTCCCTTCTCCAAGGTTTCCACATCTGATAACAGCCAGCTCAGCGAGCCACTGCAAACTCTTGTCAAGACGTTAGTCCAGGTTTTGGGGCCTAGTCACTGATGACAATGTTGAGACAATACCGATCTTCTGACTGACTCTTACAGCCGGGCATGTACCTCCACAGCTGTCCCCTGGAGGGGTGGTTCATGTGCATTTGCGTGCGCTGGAAGCCCAGGCAGAGTGCGGCTGTGTAGGTTGTCCCAGAGCTGGCACAGAGGGAACTCTACCCAGTCAAAAGTGTGTAGCCGGGCAGCGAACTGGATTTGGAACCTGTCCCTTAAGAAGGTCGGACACAAGAGTGTTGACCCATCCACTACATCAACAAAACGTTGTTCCCAAAGATGCTGAAGTATTTTGTAAGCTGTGGACAGGGCGTTGATGTGTCTGAAATAATTACGAGCTACAATTCAAAACGGGAAAAAGAAGCAGGGCTGAGAGCTGGTGCTGTGTGTACTGCGTCGCCAGGCTGTTCTCCGAAAAACACAGTGGCGGCACCTCACGTGATTTTTGAAGTTGATTTTTCATTCCGGACATATGGCTTGCACTTGAATGGGGGAAATGCCTCATTCCCAGTAGCATCTCCGCCGGGCGCTCACCGGAGCCGTAGCAATTAGCGTTACCGCATCAGGCCACCGGGCTCTTTTCATTCAGCCCAGTGCCTCGTTCCAGGCAGTGCCCAGAACCAGATGCCGCTTCAGCAGGAAGTTTATATATTCTTGGAAGGGACAATTACGAGATAACTCGGTGTTAAGGGAGACTTCTTTCTTTCCAATGCAAACTGACTTACGCCTTGCAGCTCTTCAGCCTGGTGCTGGGACTCGGGTACAATACAAAGCAGTTTTTCTTAGGATCTGCAGGGAATCTGGTTTAAACCTTCTTGGATAGAGCCTTAGAGGAGATCGGGGACCTGTAGATTTTGTACTGTGGCATAGAGGACTGTTCTCTTGGGACTATTTTCTTTCTTCAGTACTTCTCAACCAATGTTTTCCATTTGACAACTGATCTTTGCGCTGGCCTCATATTTAAACCAAATAAACAAACAAAACCCACAGTTTCTTCTTTCCCTATAATTTCTGACCTGAGATGACACGGGCTTTGACTGGATCAGGTTACACTGCATCCTGCTGCACATCATGCCACACTTTTCCCGAAGGCACTATTTAACTGCCAGCAGGCTAAGCTCGTTTAATCCCGCTTGCTGCGGGCTCTGGCAGACTGGCATGCTGTGGGATGCATCGCTGCGGCCGCGCAGCAGTGGAGGGGACGGCCGCACCGCTCTGCCCACCGCGTTGCGTCCTCCTGCTGGAGGCTGAGCGGGACGTGCCCTTTTCTTTTTGCCCTGTGCATGCTGCTTGTCCTTTCACGATAGCCCTCCCAGTAATTTCGTATCTCCAGACAGCGTGCTTCAACTTGAGAAGTGTTTCTGATCTCCTGCGAGTGAAAATCTCGAAAGTCTGGTGAAAACAGTAGGGCATGTAGGAACGACGGAGGCTGGACCAGTCAGGTCACAGTCGAACTGTTGCCAACTCATCTGCTTCTGATGTTGCATAAACATATGTTTCACTCTGCATACGACTAGAATAATTTACAGTGTTTTGCTTACCTTCATTTCCCCCCCTTGTCCGTAATCCTTTAATAGGTTTACCCCCAGTTGAACTGTCTCTGGGACCCTGAATCCCGGTTGTCCCAGGACACAGAGGCACGCAAGCATTTTCATATCAGATTAAAAACTCACTGACCGCAAAAACTTGGAAACTTTACCTCCTGGTTTGCTCTTCTTTGTTAGACTATGCAGAAACTTTATCAGTGTTTCAGTTATTAATAGATTGTTTTGCTTTTCTCAATATTTAAGGCCTTGTGTGACCCTACTAATAACTTACAAGAATTTTTGTATGTCTGTGTTTTAATTCCACTGGCTTCTGTGTCAGCGGATGAGCTTTGATTGGTTAGGTTTACCTAATATATAACCAAACAGAGACAGTAACTGAATGTGGTTTACTCAGATATGTAGTTTCTTTCTAGGCACATGATTCATCATCTGTGAGAGAGACTGCAGCTGGACAGCAGGAACTTTGCCGGAATGGAGATGAGGCGCACTCTCTTTCCTTGTTCGTCTCCTCCACACCTCTCACTGTCTTCCAGCCTTTTCAAAAGGCTTCGGAAAATTAGTAATAGCAAGCTTGACAAAAGAAAAACATAAAACCACTAGGACCTTTAGAGAAAAAGGAAAAATTCATGTTGATCATAAGTTGGCCGAAGAGTCTTTTCTCAAGACAGCTCACAGCCCGTGTGTAAACTGGTGTATAAGCGTACATTTAATGATTATGAGCAGTGGCCAGCTTTCTAATAGTTATAATGTAAAATATGCAGGAGTGACTGATGAAGTACGCGTATGCCTTTAATTCCGTGCCTAAAAATGTAGGAGAAAATACTCACCTTTTGCACCTCCTGATTTTCTAAGGGAAATCCAAGTGTTGGCTGTCAGTTTGCTTTTGTTTAAATGTCCCCTGCCTTAAGAAACCTGACTTTGGGTACTGAACTGGACTCTTTTGCCATGCAACCAGGTATCAGTCCAGCAGCAGTTCAGAATTAAAATCCAAGTTCTCAGACCCAGTGATGAGACGAGGTTGCATGTGGAAAAAGAACCCTTCCTTAGGAATTTAAAGTGGGATTATTTGAAACAAATATGTGTGTGGGTGTGCACACACAAAAACACATGCATATAGACACACATTGTAGAAAAAAGTATTATGAGGCCTTCAGCAAATTTTTTTTTTAAACTGGAAATGAGACGTGACTTAAATAGTAAGGATAATTAACTATAGGAGCAGTTTACCAAGGGAAGTGATAAATCCATCATCACTTGGATTCTAACTTGAGATTGAGTCTTTAGAAAAAGCCTCAAGGTACTGCGCAAAATCATATTTACTTTTGTAGAAGGGAAGCACAACCTTCCTCCGCTGGAGGTGGGATTCCGGAACCTATTTTATGTGGGTGGTTGCAGTAAATGTTCATAGTGCTCCTTTTGTCTTGCAACTTATTTTTTCCCCACCTCCAATTTTAAAGAGCTTGGTTTCATAGAATCACAGAATGGTTTAGGTTGGAAGGGACCTTAAAGATCACCTAGTTCCACCCTCCCCCCCGCCATGGTTGCTAACATGGTTTGTTGGCAAAATGGAAAAAAAAAACCCCCAAGAAATGCTCTGTCTGTGGAGACTGATTGATGTGTAACTGCCACACGAGGCACCTACATGCTTTTGCCTTTGGACTCGCCACTCCAATCGGTTTTGCATACTGGTATTAGCACTGACCAATACTTAATGTTTCAGAGGAAAAATGAAAGCCTGCTGTAGAGGGAATTACTTCAGAGTCATTACCCATAACAGGAAATGTGGAAGGAGAGGGTCCCTCCAGTGATTACTTTGTGTATGGTGAAATCCAGTCAGCTTTAGCTTCCATAGATATACATCTTATTACTGGTCACAGAATTAGCTAGCTTTTCTGGCAGTCCAGCTGAAATATTTAACTCTGAATTTGTATAGCCATGAACTCAAGAGCTTGGCTACACCGGGTGTGAAGACAGTTTTTCCTTGTGTTTTGTTTCCTTACAGTGGTCTGGGCCGTTGTGTGCAATTTCTGATACCGTCTTACAAGCTTTAGTCAATATTCTGTACAATTTTCTCTGTCCCAGTTGAAGTAAACGTGGACTTTGATGTTTCCTGTCAAATTTTCAACCATTCTTGCAAAAATCCAGTGCTGCTACTGATGTTTCGTATTGGGCTGCAAAAGTAAATACCTGTTAAGTCTATTTGGTACCATTGGAGTGACGGTGACGGACCATCTTAGAGATGTTTGAGATTCCTTAGGCAAGTTTGGGAGCTGCAATCAATTCTGTGTTTGTGGTTTTGGCAAAAATACTCAAGCCTGCTGGCACCCAGGTACCTCCAGCTGTGAGCCTGAATTTGGTGATCTTTGGTGAAATGGACCTTGGGCCAGTTGTTTGTGCAGAGGACAGCCCAGGATGTGGCCCCGCCTTGGTCCGGAGGGGGTGGAAAGGTGCTTCATTTCCCTCCCCAACCTCTTCTTTGACCCTACCCCACCGCAGGCTGAGCCTGATATTTGGTGGTTTAAAAGGATGGGTCAGGAATCTGAGACAGTCACATATAAGGTAGGATTATATTGTTTGCTTTCTGGATTTCTCACCCTTGTGAAAGATCTAAAGATGGTCTTTGTCATCTTCTTGCTGAAGATTCCCCCCTCACCGCTTCATTGTTTTGGTAAGAATAGAGCTTAGCCTTTGTTTTATACACCCCTTTTAAGGTAAAATAATGTTAGTAAGTAATTGCGCCAAGTAAAGCTTTCTGGAATGTTTTCCCTGACAAATGCTATTGTATCACAACTGAATCATTTTTGAGAAATCTGTTTCTGCAAATCTCTAATTTTACAAGATGATGATTTTACAACAAAGCATTCATTTTTATCCCTAGAAATAGAAGACACAAGACTTACTGCAGTCAAACCCAGCCTGAAAGATGACCAACTTTTACTTTTTTTCAGTGAGAGACATGCATGCAGAAGGACGAAGAGAAGTTTTCTCACCCGGGAAGTGGTAACCAGCGTTTGCTGTGCCTCCACTCTTTAGAACAACTAATTATAATCACATATATTTGGTCTGTGGAGAACGTGTGTGTTTGTTTCAAAGCAAAGTTCTGTGTTTTTAAAGATAATAACTTTAGAACTAGATTTTTCAGCCCTTGAAGATGGGCAAAAAAAAATACATTTTGCATATGTTGTCCCCTGTATGTTCCCTTTCGTATTCACTGACCATTTGTGAGTAATTTAATAGTTTTGCATAAGAAGAGATGAGCTCTGAGAAGAGAATAATGATGCTTCAGAATAATTAAAGTGAACACATGGTTTAGAACTTTAACAAGGCTAATAATGCACACGTCCCAACTGTATCTTCCTAGTAGTCTGGATGGGTGCTTGAAAAAGTACAAGAGGAAAATGGAAAATAGAATCTTCCTATAGAGAGAAAAGTAAAGAGTTTTGGAAAAATCAGATGTTCTCTTTTTAGAAATTAGCATTGGTTCCAAACATGGACGACTCTCTCTCTTGAGCCTGGCTGGGCCCTAAGAGCAGTTTCAGGACTCCTGAGAACTTCAACTTGAGCTCGAGTCTATAGTGGTTTTGTATTCCCAGTTCTGTTTCTGTTGGGAGGCACTGAACAGCCATATTTCATCAAAACAGTCGGGTTTTTCAAAATAACAACACAACAAAAACCAAACCAAAAGCCCTCAGGTTTTATGAGGAGAGCCCTTCCTAGCTCTCCCCGTTTCGCACATTGCCCACCTGCTTTGCCTTCAGTGCTACGAGCACTTCTTCTGTCCAGTTCTTTGTTTTGGGGGGAGATGTGTTCTCTACAAATATTTTTCTTCTAATTGGTCCTGGTTAGGAGACAATAGAGGACAATTATCAATCATATAAGTATGTGCTGACGTTGTTGTGCACTCTGATGTACCGTAGGAGTAACGAGCTTTCTTCAGCAGCGAAGAGTAGCGCTGTGGCTTATCCTTCTGGCCTGAGACCTTCGGAAAAGTTGTGTGCTTAAGCACCGTGGTCTTCAGTTGTTCAAATTAATGCTTTAAAGGAATCTAATTTCCAGAGAGCAGGAGCCTGTGATTTCTGAGCCAAGAGTTCCTTTAAGGTGTCTCAAGTCAGGCTCCCCAAATGGCTTAGTCTGGAAGAGGGAACCCTGTTTATTTGTCAGTGACGCGTCTCTGTGCGTATCGTGTTTTACTTAAAGGAAAAGCATTTACTTTGTGAGGAAGACGGAGAATGTTTTTGGCTTGGGAAGGGGCAATCACGCGGAATAATTCTGCTGGCTTCACTATTTCCTATTTATGTTACGGAACTTGCTCTTTTTTGCTGTTTTACTGCATTTTCAGCTTTGCAAGTAGATGCTGAGGGCAGGCTAGTTTTTTGGCTTCCAAGGAGAATGAATCAATAGAAATTTGGTATGTGGGAATGTGTTGCCCCTCTTAAAAGGCAACAGGACAAATGGTGGTGCCTTTCAGTCAACTTCTTTCCTGGGTTCAGCGTCCCCTCCGGTACCTTGACACTTCTGCTTAATACAGCTCAGTTCCTGCGCTTGCGGTGCTCCTCCGTTCGGGCTGAGAGTGTGCTTTAAGCCTGATCATTTACTGCAAGTCTGTAATTAAGGTCTTGTATACATTCAAATAGATCACAGGCGACAGGGGCAAGAGATGTCATCAGTCATAATTTCCATAACCTAAAGATATTTATTTTTTCGGTTATACCATATATTCTTTTTCTTATTATTTTGCGACTTGGCAGAAATATCCTTTTAAAAGTAGGCCACCATGTCCTTTCCTACGTTCATTATAAGTGGGCTGCTGGGAAAGCCCCAGACTGCCAAGGCCTCTATTTTTGGTTTCCTTCTGCAGTATGAGGACAAAGTTTCCTTCAGATACAGCTCTAGCCAGGGAACTCATCCGATGGGCTACAGCATATAATTTTAGTTAAAAAGAGAGGAAAAAAAGATCAACTGTAATCTATAGTGCCTCTTCACTATTATGTATCTCTGAAGGTCCGTGTAATAGAGCAGGCGCCAGGAGCAACCGCTCTGCAGTTAAGGTTGCAAAACATCTTCCATTATGACACCGTTTTCAGTGCTCAGGGCCTTTGGAAAAAATTACCTATGGAGCTGAAATTTTTGTTTCTTGGTGTGACTGTCAAAAATTATGGTCTCTCCAAAATATTGAGCAAAGTCGATCCAGCAATTTCTTTTGCATTATGTGAGAGTAAAACAAACCTCTGCAACCCGAAGCTGTAGAATGAACAAAACACACACACATAATCCAATGCTTTTCATGTGGGAAGAAAAAACATTTTTAAGAACTGCAAAGTATTTCAAACCTGGACTCCGAAATTCTGCACAACTCGAGTTCACATTGAGCACTGCAACTTTTGCATGTGAAAAAAGAAAAAAAGCTGGGTATTTTTTCCTAATTTCTTTTATGAATATAAAACGATATGAATATATTGATGATACTTGAGATGGGATCTATATTGAAGTTATGCCCCATTTATGCCCTTAATGATATCTCATTGTGCAGTTTGTGCTACTTAGGGGATTACTTCTTCCGAGTTGATGGTGGAAGATATTTCAAAAGGAGTCGCTAATCACAGACCTGCATTTCCCGTGTTGAGTTTGTTACATTTTGCAATGTGTTCTAAGTATGAAGCTTTGCTTTTGAAAGGGAAAAAGCATTTCTTTTAGGAAGATAGTTACCAAGAGAGAAGCAGATGTGCTTTTGCACTGTCAATCCAGTTCTTGCAAGATGCTGTCTCCAAGCTCACAACTACATCAGCGAAGTGTGAATTTTATGGCCTGCAACAATGTAAAAACGGTAAGAGTAAATGCAGAAGTCACCCAGAGCCACTTCTGCTCTGTGAGGACTCAATAAACATTAAAAGTTCTTTAGTGGTGCAAATTCTGAAGAAGCTGCTAGTAGCAGATAGGAATAAACAGGCGAATGACAAAAATAAACTGTGTATTTTCTAAGTGCAAATGCCCAAACTCTGCATTGCTAATATAGAGTTCCATGAACTTTACACTAGTACATCAGTACATGTAACTTAGGCGAACCATGGCAAAATTTGAGGAGTCATCTTGTTTCTGTATGTTTCTGGAGCAAGTGGCATTGGTGTACTCTGTGCCAGATGTAACTACTTTGCATGCAATTTCTTAACATGGTCTTAAAAATAGCTTTACTTCTGCCGTTAGGATGGAAGAAAGGTAGTTAACCAAATATTATATAATATATATTATTTTAACATATATTTTAGTGTAATTTTGGAAGGCCTTGTGTAGCGTAACATTCATACGGGTCCGGCAGGCGCGACACACTCTATAGGGAACCAGCACCTCTCAGAGGGGCAGCTGGAGGCCAGGGCTCCACGGCGTATAAAGTTCACCCTGGAAATTTAGGGAGAACCCTATCCAAACATCAGGGACCCCAAACGTTTCTCTGTTGCAGGGATCCCAGGAGATTGCCCACCCCTGACTTTTTATTCAGGTTTGCTGCCTCTCTGCTGTAACTGCAGTTTTGAGGCATTTGACAAACCTCAACTAGAAACAGCTCCTGCTCTGGCAAAGGGGTTAAGTTTGTAAGTGAGATTTTGGAAACGCGTTTACAAAAGAAAAAAAACCAACCACAAAAATCCATGAAGAGCAGGCTGAAAATACCTGATGTTAGATCTGACCCCTGTTGATGCTGAGGGAATCCCATGGATATTCTCCGAGCTGCTTCAGCAGAGGGGGGGTTTAGGAGCTGTGCCTCAGACACGCAGGCATTGGGCGCGTTCCCACACGCGATCTCCTCTCGTGCTAATTACACTCATGGCTCCAGTGGTGCCTCCCTTTTTTCCCCCCTATTTTCTGAATTATTTTTTGTGGAACTCGGGGCTAAGCAGAGCTGCTCCCCCACCGGTTGGTTGCACGACTGTCGATACAGCCCCACTTCTGTGTGCCTGCAGCCGCGCCGCACGTTGAGGAATCGGGGTACAAAGTGACGTTGGGCTCACTCCGCTCTCTGGAAGACGGCCGGACGGCTGTCTTTGGAGGCTTCCCGGGCAGTACGGCTTATGTTGAAGCTTTTTTGTGGCATTGTTACAATTCAAATGTTTTTATACCACCAAAAGTTATTGCTATATAATAGCAATGTGTAGCGTCTTTGACAGTGTCCAAAATTGAGGTAATAACTGGGTTTCCGTAAAGACCACACGTGATGCAGTGATCTGGGAACCCGATTTGGCTCTCCAATGCCATCGGTTTCCTCACTTTGTCACTGTAGTGCTGGAACACCAAATGTAGCAGCTTCTACTGCCTATGCTAGAGGGAACAGTTCTCTCCTGATCACAAGAAATGAGTCTTTTTCCATTTCCAAATAGTTTTACCAACTTGGTTCTTGTTAGTGTCCTCATTGGTGCATGATAAAGCAGAAAAGCTCATTATGTTATTGATTTGTTCATTTTTAGTGCGTTTCTTCAGCAGACCTGCAACTGTGGGTGATTCACTGGCATCTTGTTCTGCCATCGTTGTTTCTGTTTGCACAATTTAGTGTATTTATCTAGTTGGCAACAGGACACTTGAAATTGTATGTTAGACTTGCATTTGATGGTTCCACTATAAAATTTGAATGCTGCATGTAATTGCCTGTGTTCTTATGAATTCACCAAGAAAACTACTGGTGTGCATGATTTTTTTTACATGCTCCTCAGTCGCTTAAAATGTTGGTCCCAACCCAAGAAGAGAACAGGAATGCTTCTGAAAAAGTGAAATATCCAGCTGCAATTGCTTGTCTAAATTTTGGGCCCTCGGTCATAACAGTGTTATATTAACAGAGGTGTAATTAAGTAATTTACTGTCCGCTAATCCATCCTTACTCTGGTATCTATCATTTCCTAGTGTTTAATGACTTTCTTGCGTTTGAACTGAACTGGTTTTAGGTGTGTATTGATGCTAACTGTAAGGAAGGCAGAACAATACATAGGGAATACAGAAAGAATCAGAAGTTTGGACCGCAAACAAGACAACTGAACTGATTTTGGGTAAACCCAGCTGAATCCCTTTGCAGAGAAGCAGTCTGAATCTCACAGGTGCTCATTAGTAGGAATAACCTGGAAAAAAATAATGCAGAAAGTTAGCAGCGATAAAGAAAAAAATAGACATATGTTCTGAAAAGAAATGGTGCTTTGTAATGTGTATCCTCAGAGGCACCAGCGGGTGTGGTGGTACAACCGCTATGAGCAGAGTGGGAATGGAGGCGACTGGTGACCTCTTTGGTTAAACCTAAGCAAGCGGCTTGATCTTCTGACGTCTGAACACATGCTGGGGAGAACTCAACAGCTTTCAACTGGTCTGGGTAACCAATCTTGTGTAGCACCCTAGGATGATGTATGTACCGTAGAGACTTGTAATTCACACAACTGGCACGTGCCCGCAGGAGGTGCCTAGTCTCTAAGCTGCGTAAATTTGCTTACAATTACCTGCTTGAAATAGTAAATTCTTTTCCTTCCATTTGAGAGCGAGAAAGCTCTCGGGAGTGGAGCTCAGTCTCCAACAGCAATCCACGGGGCAGTCATCACGTGCTGCCGCGTAATTCAAACAGTGGTGACCTCGGTGTGCCACTTATCTTTTTCTACCATAATGAACAAACAGCGTTGGGGGCTCATTAGAATCGCACTGCGTTCATTCGGAGCGAGGACGTGTGTTTGAAAAGGGCTTTTAGCTGGTTTGCGAGCGAAGGGTGTGCGTGAGGGAGCAGAGGGTGACCCCATCCTTTCTCCCCGTGCGCCGTTCTCCTCCCTGTGCCCCGCTGCTTTCTCAGGACGCAGGGAGGAGCTGGCCATGGGACCGGGCTCCCTCCGCACGTCGGGGACATTCCGTGGTGAGCCTGGACGCCGCCGGGGTTACTCAGCCGGGGTTGTCCTAGGCAGGACGGCGGCACCGTTTTCTGCTGGAGAAGGAGCAGCGGGGAGGGAGAAGAGGTGTCCTGAGTAGCTGAAAGGAAATCATTGACAAGTGGCCGACCAGCAATTCGCTCAAAATGATCTGCCTCTTAAACGCTCGGCAAACAGCAGGGCAGGGATTCGGACGGGTTCTGGCACTGCTGGTGGCTATATAAATTAATACAGGTTATAAGCAGGGCCAGCTTGTTTGTAGAGAAGCAGGAGCCAACCCGCAGAAGAGCTGCTTTTGAATTTTGGACACCGAACAAAGTTTTAATCTCCAGTAGGTCCTGTATTTTTTCTTTTCCCAGCCCTCCTCTAAACACCTCCCTTTATTTATTTATTTTTTCTTTTCATTTGCTTCTGTCTCCCTTTACATTCTTAGATCTCTAATAGCTCAGACATGCCTGGGCTGCGGTCCAGGCTCCTGGCATGCGATGCCCAGCCTTCGCTGGCCTTGGTCCGACTGCAGCACGCCATGGCTGTTTTCCTGAACAGCCGATAGCGAGAAGAATCGAGGCATTTTCCAAATCGGAGGGTGATGCATCCCGATACAGGAGCTGCATATAAGAGGCCAGTTTGGATTTAAAAAAATGACGACAAAACAAACAGTGCTTTTTTTTTCCCTAAGAAGCAGTCTGAAACATTATTCTGTAAGAATAAGTATGTTTATAAAACAGGTTTTAGTAACAAATAATAATAAATGGAGAAATTGAGTTGCGATTGACACTGATTTATGAGCCTGTTTACTGAAAAAAGCATAATCAAAAATCTTTGCATTTCAAGAATGTTTTGACTGAAGGTGTGTTGTCTATGATGTTCAGTGTGACAGTCCTAGAGAGCTTACAGTCCAGTCTGTCAGGAAAAAAAAAGAAAAATGAGATTTTGGAGGGAGATGCGGGGATGGGGAAAGAAGAGCTATTGACATTGTGCTGCTTAAAAAAACTGATTGACAAATTAAGTAACTGGTCTGGTATCACCCGGGAGGTCTGTAGCAAATTGAAAATAGAAAACAAACATTCTGTTTCCCAGTGAAGTCCTTCAGCCGTTAAACCATCCTTCTTTTCTGTCCTGTTCCTTATATATCCCTCATTAGCGTAGTTCCAAGCGTCTTACTAGAGTGCCTTGAGAGATATGACTAATGTGTCATGGGTTTATTAATCTTATCCTTTGTTTGGAAGGGCCTCGTCTCTGGCTGCGTTCTCCCCTGTTTGGAAAGCCTGTTTGGAGGCTTTTTGTTTCTTTGCTTGATTTTAAACGCTTTGCCACTCTGTGCTTATATTTGAGAAGGAAGGTGGGGAAAGGTGCTATGAATGTAGTACTGAAAGCATTAGGGATTGTGGTGGTCCTTAATTCCTGGTGGTATTTGTTATCCATTGCAGCCTTCATTGCAAATTTTTAGATTTTTTTTTTTGTAGTCCAGGCATTGAGCACCTTTAAGATGAGGACAGAGATGTAGATTGATTAGATCTTCTACTGAAAGTCGCTGAAGATACAGGGGGCAAGTGCGACGTGCTTGTAATACTCTGTGTTACTGATGAGGTACACTGTAAAATTCTGCTGTGGATTTGAGGAAAGAGACTGTTACTATGAAATTCCTGCCGGTATCAGTGTTGCAGCTCAGGTTTGGAACCTCTCCTTTTCTCATCTCCTGCAATGCCGATTTAACAAATCACCGGTACTTGAGGTCCAAAGAAATGATCCGCCTGCCTGAGCTTTGCATGATACGATTTTGCACTCACAAAAAGTTTACTTCCATTTCTTGCCTTTGCAGTCTGTTTTCAGAAATAACAGCAACAAGGCTCGTGCCTACGAGGGGTGGGAATGTCGGGCAAGAGGAGGAATTGCCTGTCTCAGTGAGGAAACTGCAGATGTAAAATAGCATCCACAAGAACGCTGGCTACGTATGAAAATAAGCTTTAATGGTTTAGTGGGTATATATCACCTTAAAGCTGGTGTGCTTTTGTCCGGTAGAAAAGGAACACCATGGTGGCCTTCTCCTCTATTTTAATTTACTCTCATTAATGGTGGCAAAAGTTCATCTTTTGCTTTAGTTTCCTCAAGTGATTCCCGGAGTTCCTTTCTGTTTACTTTCTGCAGGTTTATTAAACAAACAGCACGAGCACCTCAGTACCTCTGTGAATCACATCCAAAGCCTCCCTCTTCCTCCTTAACAGACACCGCTTTCGGTCCCGCTGAACTTGATGTGAGCTCGGTTCCCGTTGACTGCCACTCACGGCAGCAAACGGGTCAGACCCAGGAGGGATGGGGACACTAAAATGCAGAGATGAGATACCCAGACCTGCTGTTACTGTGGCTACGAAGTGCTGTAGGATGGCTACGAACCTTAAAGCCAGTCGATAGCCTGTGAGTGTCTGGGATGATATTTTTGCGGAGGGCACTGGGGCACGGCTGTTGGGTGCCTCCTCCTTGCAGGCTCCTGCGGTCTGCGACAGGCAGGTACTGCTCCGAGGGCTACCAGGGCTCGCAGCCTGGGCGGGCACCGCGGCTCTAACGGCCACCCGAAATTTCACATCGCGCTTAGTTCCGAGTGCGTTTGCCCCGACCGCAGTGCCTTCTGGCGTCACCAGCCCTACCGACTTGCTGCTCCGCGTGTCTGCCATTGCGCTTCTTTCTCATCCTCCTCTCTTCCCTCCTCCCCAGCAGAGGGTTCAGAGGAAAGGCGTTATGTGCGTGTTGACCATGGAAATGCAGCAGGGAGCCCGGCAGGATTTAAAGCCGGGAGGGGAGCCAGCTGGCCCCCTGAAAATACTCGTCGGGATGCGACAGGGAGATTATATTCTATTCGACAAACTTGCACCGCGCAGGGAAACTTTATGAAGCTTGTGAAGGCAGCGGGAATTCAGGGAGCACGCGCTGGATGGGGCGCCGGGAGCTCCTTACTTACAATCTCGCTCCTGTCAAAAACAAATTTACCAGAGGGCTTTGAATAAAAGATTTATCCTCTGTGTCGCTCTCCTCATGAGCAAAGTGGAGGCATTGTATTTTCTCTAGCTCAAGTTCGTAGCTAATTAAATTTTATATAATGTTTGTTCTGTGTTCTAAACGTGTGTTTTATAAACTGCAAATTTCCCTTTTTTGGTTTTAAAAAAACACCCCTTAGTTATAAAAAATGGCATGGAATTGTGTTAATAAGAAATTAATGATTATAATAATTATTATTTGATAATAGCAAGTAATATTTATGGGCAATTAAATACTTAAAAAAAAAAAAATCAGTATGTTTAAATAAGAAGTTCCCAAGTCCCTTTTCATAAATAGCTCCTTCTGTAGACACTCGGCACAGAAAGCTGATTTGAAACAGATCCATGGCGGAGCTGCAGTCCATCCGTGGAGACTTTTAAGTCCATATGGCGAGACTGCCTAAGGAGTCAAATACTTTGTGGAAGGATCATGCAATTAATCAAAAAAAGTAGTAGTGTTTTCAGTTAATTTAAATCTATTTAGTATTTTTTTTTTAGGTGAAAAAAGTGTCTCCACTTCAAAGAACGGGAAAAAATCTTCATGGTTTCCTGTTTACTCATTTTTTTGGTGGCAGTCACAATCCATATATTTTTAACTATTTTGTTCAATAAAATCTGTTACTTCTTAGTGACAGAGAAAATCGCATGACTTAAAAATAACAACGTGCTGTATCTTTAATATGGTTTTCCTTTATCAGCTATACAGCACCCAATAGAGACACACTGAGCAATTCAGCTTTCATTACCCTTACTAAATGGAGAGAAGTTAATTTATTTTTCCTGTAAGACTTCTTAAAATTATTGTTCTGGGTGGCTGGAGTAAAACCTTTAATCTGTAGATATCCTGGTGTTAGCATGCTTTGAATTTATTAAATGTTATAGATAATCCAGTCTGTATTTGGGGCTTATTCTAAGTGGAAAAGTTCCGTTGGCATAATTGGTTAAGAAGATGGAGGAGGTAGGAGCTGGATGTCAAATTGACACACTTCTGCTGGTAGAGGTGCCCCTGCAGGTGCAATTACTCAGTCAAAGTCCTTTTTGGCAGAATTTGGGGAAGGGATGCCGCATCCTGGCGTGGCTCGTCGGTGGGAGCCGCGGCGCTGGCTGCTGCCAGTCCGGCTGCGCGGGTCCGGTCTGCGCTCCTCCGGCAATGGCAGCATCGGGCATTTCAGGATGGCCTCTGAAAAACGTAGTCTAATTAGTAAAAAGCAAACAAAGAACGCTACCAAAATCTTGCCCCAGAAGGAGGTGGGTTGCTGTGGGGTGGGTGGAAAGGTTCGGGAGCTGGTTCTCTGCTGTGCTGCGGAGGATGCCTGTGGTGGGATCCAGAGGGCCGGCACAGAACGCTCCTTGACTTCCCAGCCGTCTAATGTTTAAACGTCTTCCAATAAATAACCATAAAAATATCTCGGCTTGCTTTTTCACGGGTTTTCCAGTAGAAATGGTTTGCTTAGCTTTCAAACTTTTTCTTTTTTTTTTTTTGATGTTTCTATGCATTGGGAAAATGTATTTCATGTTTGCAAAACTCTGGCCATGTCGACCTTTTCCTAAACATGCTCTTTAAATGAAAAATGGGTTTGAGAATGATGATGATGATTGCTTTTTTTTCTCTTACTGTAGTATTTAGAAATCCCACTGAAAGAAGAATACCTGGTATTAAGAAACTGAGACTCGGAGATCTGCGTCCACTTCGTAGCTCTTCTCTCATGACCTTGCTTAATTAAATTGCTCAGTCTGTCCGAGGCGGAGTTCCCTGCCTTCAGTGAGGGAAGGCTTCCTTTTCCTTGCCTTTAAGATTATCAGGGAGAAGGCATCTTGTTATGTTTATATAGATCTCTTGAAGCCTTTAGCTGTTATTGTGATATGAATATGAAGAGCTGACGCTGTAAGTCCTGTAGGGTGGCCGAGATGAGGGTTTGGGTGACTGCCTGTGACCCTGTTAAGGCTAAGTACGCGTTAGTGAACGGGCAGGGTTAACGCACCACAAAGCCAGAATTTCTACTGATACAGCTTTGTATGCTTTCTATACCATGGCACCCTCCGCTGCTGCCAATTCACCTTCTGTACGACATCTTATACAATCAGGACTTAGGCAGGGCAATTAAATGGGATTTCTTAAGTGGCAGCAAAAGAATGTTAATTGATGTGTGAAATATAATTATCCTCCTGGGCTCCTTGGCTTTCTTTTGTTCGTGACTGGTTTTGATTAAACAGCTCTACTTTCTGGGCCCATTGTATCCATTCACCCGCTCTTTTCTTCCTAGACGCAGGCGATGTCTAAAAAAGGCCGTCTACTTGTGCATCCCAAATATTTCCCAAGGCAGGAAAAAAAAGGGGAGGGGAAGCGCAGGCAAAAATCAGTCATCCTGCTTGGTATGTGGGTCCTTTGCTGAATGCTGTTTTTGGGTTGGAGCCCTGCATCTGGACTCCAGCTCGTGCCAGCTGAAAAGGAAAATTCTATTTTGTTTGCTTAAAAGGCAACAAGTCAATGTTTAAAAAGGCAACCTGAGGGGATTTTTCAGGGACTTGACCTGATTGATCTGGAAAATAAGTTAAATGAGGTGTGGCCAAGAACTTCTTAAAGCAATCAAGCAAATACTTTCTTACCAAGATGGTCAGGAAGCGAGAGGGTGGGATACGATATGTTCTGCTAAGCATTGCCTCTAAATCATTTTCCTTATTTTTGTCCTGGTGGGCTATCATAATGCCCTCCATATGGGTGATTATAGCCATCAGGATATGCAATAATATGGATATTTGTAGAGAATGCTGCTTCTGTATGAACAAATGGCATTGTGAGAGTGGGAAGAAACCAGAACTAAACCTCTGCGATGGTTTTCTCCATCCTGGGTCTTTGGATAATTGTTGTGTTGTTTTGTTTTGTTTTTTTTAAAAAAAACTGTACAGGGTATTTGGGTAATAATGAAATACATTTCCTTTTTTTTTCTTTCCCAGCACCCACAAAATTGGCTTCCTATCAGAGTCAGGGTGGGCATTTTAAAAATTTATGCTATTTTTTCATTCCTAAAATTGTGAATTCCAATATATATGAATTTATGTTAAATGTCTGCTATGGTGGTGGTGTTGGTTAGCAGTTTGGCTTTTTAGATACAATGTCATATGTGCTCAACAAACATGCAGCTCCAGAAAGTCCTTATCCTGAGCAAGGGAAGGTCTTGGCGTTGTTGGAGAAAGGGGGAAGTACCAGAGGTTATGGGCTGAAGCCTCCTATGATCAGCTGAAACTTGGGTGTCCCGCAGTTGACTTACTTTCCCCTGCAGGTCTGAGGGTGCCTGTCTGAGTTTAAGGAGGCAGATGGGTAGTTTGCGACATGTTTGGTTACTTTGGTCCTGCAATTACACCAAGCTTTGCTGCAAAAGCACGTAACTTCCAAGGTAGGTGCTCCCTTTCCAGCAGCAAGACTATGACTGCATGGCCTGATGTACCCCAGGCTCCCACCAAATACTTCGTGTTCTCCATGTGGGCCAACCTGTCCTCATGAAACTCTCTAATTCCTTTTTTTTCTTTTAAAGTGTTCATGTTTTTTGGACTTCAGAACATTCCGTAGCAACAAGTGCCAGTTTAAATATGTGTAGGATGAAAAGGTCCTTTCTTTTGTAGCTTGAAGCTATTCACTGGGTAATCCCTAGTTCTTGCTTGATTAGAACCAGCGAATAACCTTTTTCTGATAACTGTCCTCATAAGGTTGATGGTCCTGTAGTTGTTACCGATCTCTGTTTGTGCAGACCTCTATTGTAATCCCTCCTTAGTCACCCCTCTTTTCTAGAGCTCTGTTTAGTCTCTCTGGTCATTCCTGTATGTCTCTGTTCAGCCCTGGTGCGTTTTCTGTTGTACTTTTTTGTAATTCTGCTGTTACGTTTCTTTGAGGCATCCAGAACTGCATGTGATACTCAACATCTTGGAGTCAACGGTAGTAAAATGAAGCTTAATTTTTGGCTTTTTCAATTGCTAACTTTCTATTTGAGCCTCATCTATAGCTAAGCATTGGTTAGATTTTGACAAAAACACAACGAATTCTCTGAGATGTGGTAGTTAATACTACAGTAATCATCCTGTAGGTCTCGTCCAGATTATGTTTGCTTATCATGTGTGTTTTTGGCAGCGCAGATATCTTGTTCCCTAACGCAGACAACAGTGTGATCGTTAAAGTGACATTTTCATAATGTTGGTCAGAATTCAGCAGCCATCAGATGGATTAGAGTCCCATAATGGAGTGCTTTGAAAACCAAAGGTTGAAGCTGCGTCTTTAGTTTCCAGAAGGAATTTGAATCCACATTCAGTACCTAAAAAATGTACAGACTGCTGGTTTACTCTAACATCCCATCTAATTTCTTTTTTCCATTAAAAGGTTTTGAGTTTTTGCCCCAATGTGACATGAAAACATGTTTTGAAATGTTATGAATGTCTGGCAAATGATTTGGGTTTGGATTTTTGCCCACCCGTGTTCCTGCGTGGCCGTACGCGCTTGTGCAAAACTTGCTCTTCATCTTTTACGGCATGAAAATAATACAGCGGTGGCCTGAACTGTGGCTGTTAGTTAAAGATAATAAAAAATGAAAGTGAATTGATTTAAAATACCGAAAGGTCAAGAGGCAACTGAAGGATAGGGAGGGAGGGATGGGATGAAAGCTGGTTCCAGGCTGGGTTGAGAATGCCAGAGGGCAGCAGCAGCTCTGAGTGTTACACTCCAGCCCAGTGGTTTAAGGTATGCTCACCCATATTTCTGCTTTTCCAGAGTGCTGCCATGTGCCCCGTCCATCCAAAAATGCCAGCAATTTGGTAGGAAATTGCAGATGCTCTGCTCCTCTGCAAAGCAGAGGCTAACAAATTACAAGTCACAAAACTGCGTTTTAGTGACAGCTGAGATAAGTGACACCTTTCCCAGAGCCTGGAATGCGGGACCAGAAGCTTGGGGTGCGCATAAATCCCTTGCAGGAGTCGGGGGTGTGTGTGTGGGTGTTTGACTCCTTTGCTGGCACGATCCTGAGCAAGGAAGAGGGAAATGGATAAATCCTCACTTAGTGGAGCTGCATGGTGGAGACAGTCACCAGATCCCCCGACACTGCAGCTCTTGTTCTAGCTCATTTAGCACCACAACCCTCCATAAACCAAAGGGAGTACAACATGCCTAATGTAGCGTGAGGAGCGAGGCGGGGTGCGCCCGCCGGTGGAGATTTACTGCTACCTGATGGGCCTCGGTGAACAGCATCCTCCTCCCCCTGGAGAACCATCACCGCCTTCTCTCCCTCTCGCACACGCAGTCACGTGCGCACGCATACGCACACATACACTCTTGAGGATGCACTTTGAGTCTTTTGTTTTCCCTCATTAAAAGTGCCAAGATGCATGTCAAATGCCTGGAGCAGTCTCCTGCTTTATAGTTTTATTGTAGTACTGTTATGACTTACCTAATTTATTTTTTCCTCTTTGTGTGTGTGTGTGTTGCTACTTACACTGCGACTGTTGATGTCAAGTGGAGATAATCTCTTGGTGTGTGTTTCTGTCTACACACACATCTTTGTTTTTGGAGGGGCTCTTAAAGTGGCCTGACTATTTGCCTTCTCCTTCTTTTTCAGGTATGTAAAAGAATTCTTAAAAGGGCAGAAGCAGCCCCCATCCTGAATACCATGCTGCTTTCTTAATGATTACCATCCTGTAGCATCGCAGCAGCATCTCTGTTTGCTCTCAAATTTACACAGCTGTATACTGCAGGTATAAATTAGTTTAATATATACTGAAGTGTGTATAATGTCAGTGAAGTTGGCATCATTCTTTAGAAAGGAATATTTATTGACTCATGCCTTTAAGGTAGTAGAGATGATCAATTTTTTTAACACGTCCATTAATTTTTTTTTCTTTCATAATTGGACTGGAATTAAAAATCCTCTACACCAGTGTGTATATCCGACTAGATTGCAGTTGGTAGAGTGTTGAATCATCTTCAGGTATTTTGGGAAACTGCTGTATAACGTCAGCAAGGATCCACTAGAGATGAACTCAGTCAGTGTGAATGCCACGCTCGTGTCACCTACGTGCCAGACTTGAACACCAAGTGTGAGCACAGACATGGGGTGAACCAGCTGATTTTGCTGCTCCGAGCCTGCCTCACCCTTCCCTGCGTGACAGCGAGCCCTTCTGAAACCTCATCTTTCCCCAGGAACCTCATCCGCGTGTTCCTCCCACCACAACTAGTGCTGCCTTCCCTCTGCCCGCTCGGTCACATCTGATCGCTGTCGGCGTGAGCCACCTCCGCGGCAGCTTTGCCAAGCCCCATCCCCTTGGCTTTCTGCCTCGTAAATTTTGCCGATCGATCTCTGCACATGCAGAGATTCCCGACGTCCCACAAGAATCCCTATGGCCGCTAACTCTTCTCTCGCCACGCTGACATTCTGTATTTCACTCTGAAAGGCATCTCGGGCTGCTGTTTGCAGGAAGATTGCTCTGTGTAGTAAGCTGTAATGCCTCGTACTGTATTTCCTCCCGTACAGCAAAGCCAAATCGGGCGAGTAGCTTGCATTTCCTCTCCGGCAGCTCGCGCTGCTTCGGCACCAACTGTCGGTGCCGGACTGAAAACTATAGCAAGGAAATCTAGGCTGAACGTAGCTGTGGGGCCAGGACCCCGGGTTCGTGACTCATCCATTTGGAGAAACACCCGCCTAAAAAGACTGATTCTGAGCTGGCCCCATGTACGCGACACGAGAGAGACTCTCAGCCAAAATACAAATCCTGTTTCCACTTGTTGTAGGAACAGGGGAAGTGGATCTGCCCCCAAACAGACTGCGAAACTGGGGCAGGACGTTGCAGTATCCTTTTTCCTCTACGTTTGCCTTTGCTCCTACGCTTGCCCTTCCTTTAAGACCCTTCTAACCTTTCAAAATGGGAAAGGCAAGTGGCTTCCTGTCCTGCCTGTTTGTGGAGCGCACTGGTGCGGGCTGGGTTTGAGGGCGGCGATGGGTTTCCTGGCAGGCGTTCAGCCCTGGCCCTCCCGGCCTTCCGGGCGAGCGGTTCTCCCGGCCCCACCGCGCCGCCGTTTGCTCTCGCTGGAGGTCTTTTATAACCCACTGAACGACGTCCATTTGCCGTTCGATGAGTTCATATAGTTTCTTCAAAACTTAAGAGTCCTGAATTTCTCTCTATCTTTTTAACAGGTAGACGTTAGATGCTGAAACACAGAGCAAGCTAGATCTGACCAGAGGGTATTTGCTGCCACAAAGAATAAATCGGGACCCTCTTACCATCTCAGCTGCTGGTGGTGAGTTTATGGCCTAATTTTGCTTGCTTCAGATAAGTCCAAATACTTTGCAGTGGAACCGAACGGAGTGAAATGTGCCTTTCTAGCGCTGTTATTAACCTGACAATCTGTTGGTTTGTTATGGGATTGAAATCTCGTGGGAACTACTCTCCGTCTCACAGCAGAACTGACACACAATCCGATGCAGCTGATTTGCCGTGGACAGTCTTCAAACGTTGAAATCTCGGCCTTTCTAAGCACAGGGCTGCTATGCCTGGGCACGCTTCCCCTAATCGGGGGGCATAAACACTCCGCGGCTCCAGACGCTTGGAGAAATAAACACGCTGACGCGGTATTAATATTTCATCACAACACACTAAAGTTAAACCTCGCTGATCCAGAGTGACCTGCAACCACTCAAGAAAATGTTTCTTTTTTTCTTTTTCCCTTTTTTTTTAAATAATTTAACTTTTTATGGGGGGAAAAGAAGAGGAAATGGTCTCCTGCATGGCAGGCTTAACGTGGATAAGCAGAGCTGTTTCAGCTGGAGCAAAGCTGCTCATGTACAGAGATGTTGCTTTGGAGAGGTTTGCAAGTCCAAGGAGGACAGTTTACCAGCTTTGCTCGTTGTCTCTGCCACGGACACACTTAATGCTGTGGAGTAACAGAGTACACAATCACTGCACACTTAAAACAGCGGCTTCTTTAAATATTACTTGATAGTGGTGGCTGGAACGCAACGTAGCCTTGAGAAGGCACATGCTTCACATCACTGCCACCAGAAAACCCTGCAATCTAGTCTGTGGCAGACGACCTTATCGCTGAAACCTCCTCTGAGCTAAGGGGCTTCCAGCCATCAGCGGGTTTTCTGCAGCTGGTGCCCAAGGAGTTTCCCAGCAGCGTTATTTAAACAGGGTGGTAACGATCTCATCTTAAACACGCCGCATTTGATGCGTGCGTTCCCGTTGAGCGCAGATGCCAATCGAATCAGCGCTTGCCACAAGGCCCGTAGGAAACGTCCCCTGGGGTTGCCCTGCAGAGCGGGGGGCTCGGGGGCCCCGCGGGTGGCTGGTGGAGGCAGGCGGGCGCGCAGGCAGCCAGGCAGGGCGGGAGAGCGCTGGTTCATCTTAGACACTCACTGTAGAGTCTCTAGGCAGTTGTTAACGTGGTTCCTAAAGCTCGGGAGTACAAATTGTCATCTTTTCCATGAATTAAGCTGGCCATATGTGACCTGACGCTACTCAAGGTTAGTCAGTGCGTTACCTCATATGCCACCTAGCCTAGCGAGCCCTTCACCCCTTTTTGTTTATATTTTTCTGTTTGGGTGAAGTAATTGAATTAATCTAACAGTGGCTTCCTCTTCACTTCTCCCCTTGTTGTTGTTCTGAGCTGTTGAGTGTTTTTAACTCAAGTCTTCAAGAATTATTTAATTTGCCTTGCTTTGCAATTTATGTTCTCTTCTTTCATTTGATTTTAATGAGCGCTGAGCACTCTGGGGTATACACGTGAAGGGTGTTACGTGTGTCCGTCTCTGATCCATTGAAACAAGGAAATAAGATGAAGGATTCCTTTTGAGCTGAGTTAGAGGCAGTCAACCCCAAGGGCCACACGAGGCAGTGGAGAGCATCAGAGAAAACTGTGAAGGGAAACGTTAGCAACACTTAGTAGCGATAGCTGCTCCAGCATTTTGTCAGATTTACAAGGGCCCCAGTAAAATATACTAGGGGAAAATGTAAAAACTCAAGTGCAATTTAAACAGTGGCGTTCTGATAAACTCAGGATCAGCTGGTTTTGATCGCGGCACAGTTTGGTGCAGGAGCACCACTTATGCGTTATGAGTGAGGATCGGAGGAAGCTTAAAGCAGCTGTGCTTCTATATTTGCTCACTCTCTGTATTCAGACCTTGGCTTGAGAGCTCAAAGGAAATGAGATGTGTTTTGCATAACCCAGTTGCAATCAGTGGAAGCACCTACTAATCTGCCGGTACCGCTTCTGACCTTTTCGGGATCTGATTCCTTATCAGAAAATGAAAACATTTTTAAAAGAGGAATGGCCTTGTTTATTTTGGGGGTTTTGTGAAAATTCAGAATGCATTAGTGAAAAGACAGATTTATGCGAAAAACTCGCATGAGACTTTTATTCTCCTGGGCAGAAGAACCTGAGGTTATCCACAGAAGTGTCTTTTTACAAACGGATCTCTTGAGATTATTTTGTAGACTTCTTCACTTTCACGATTTTTGGGAATGCCTATAACAGTGCATATCCCGATGGCATTAAAAATAAAAGGCGTTCCGTTATGTCTGATCAGTACTGATAGATGTATTAAAGTATGGTTCTTCCTCTAAGAGCTGAAATGTAAAATGAGGCCAAGGGTCCTGAAAAACAGAGAATGGGGAAGACCTTGAAATGTGAGGCTTTAGTGTTGAGAACGTGGAATAAATCAGGATCCTTCACAGAAATCACTACTAAATCCCAAACTACCCTGCCTCTTTGGATCCAAATGTTTGTTTAGTAAGGCTGCAGTACAAGAAATAAATCCTGAATTATAATGACTTAGTCTGTGTGCCCCCACCTCCCTCCCAGTTTTAGCATCCATCTGGGAATCAGTTCTTCATTTTCTCTCTCATTTTCTGCCTTCTTATTTCAGGGCTTAAATAATCAGGCAGATCTGCAGAAACCAAAGAATTCAGTATATGCAGATTAATAATTGGATGTGAAAAATGGATATCAAATGTTGAGCAAAAAATCTGCCGGGGGTTTGGAAGCCTGTTCTGCGTTAGCGAGGCAGGTGCTGAACGCTTCCCGAGTTATTCTGGAAGAGCCTGCTCCCTTCCTCACCATCTGAGAGCACCCAGGCATTCCGCCTCCTTTCATCTACCAGAACGGGGAGCATTGCTCTGTGCTGCTCAGTTGAATACACGCACAAAAGCAATGAAATTAGTCCAGTTAATTACCTATCCAGATTACTGCGCTGGTCGGGGTTGTAGCTGCAGTTTCCAGCAAAAAAAAAATTAATGCTTTAGCGAAGTATTTGCAAGAGTTGCAAAGATGGTGGTGTATATGGGATCGTGACGGTGACCGTGCAGGGGCACGGCTGCCAGCCTTTACGTAGAGGGGACTCTCTTGAAGTTCAAGTGGTAGCGAGGAGAGCCTTTCCCTCCTCATTCTGGGCCGCTTTCACCCTCCTTCCATCAGGGCTAAACAGCGGGTTTGCTCGCATATGCTCCCCTCTCCTTTGTAAACACAAAATCCCTTAAACAAATAGCGGACAGATCTTTTTTTCACTCTTCTGTTTATTAGAAGGCCTTAGCTAATCCCTGTGTTTACGGCTGGTAGGGTGTGTCGGCCTGGGAGCCAGGGGAGTTAATGAAATTCATCTGGTCTCCATTTTCCAGCAGAACTGACGGGAGGGGGAAGGCCCAAGCGGCCTCCGGCGTTAAGGCGGCGATGTGACTAACGGCGGCGTTTGCCGGCAGAGGCATGAAAGGGAGAAGCGGGTGGGAGGAGGTGAAGCGGCTGGATGGCAGGAATGAAGGGAAATAGTCCCCCTTCAATTAGAGTAATTAAAAAGTAGTAAAAATAAACCACCCAAACGAGAGTCTGGCCAAAACAAAGTCTTAATGTACACTTATGGTTTAAGGAGTCTGCCGGAGGCCACCACCGTGTGTTGCCACAGCCTTCTTGCGTCTGCCTCTGACAGGAGGCCAGTGCCGGCTCGGGGATGAGGACGGGGCAGGGGATGAGGGGCGCTCAGCGGCGGCGTGCCGGCAGCCGGAGCGGCCAGGGCACGGCGGTGCTCGGAGCTGGCATGCCAAACGCCCGGTGCCGTGGCTTTCCCGGGGCCGGCCGGCGGCGGGCAGCTAACGGTCAGTACATCGCCTGTTAGGAGAAGCTGCTGTGTTGTTGAGTTGACCCATGAAGGGAATTAAAACCCCTCGGAGAAAGTGGTAAATTTCCCATGTGCTTCTCTCTGAAGTTTGCTGCCGCTGCCCGTTTTACTGCCGCATCGCTTGTTTTCTCTGCGCTCATTATCTATACTGTTCTTGTTTTTTACCTTTTTGGTCTTTTAATTCTCTAGAGGAATTGGCAGGGTGAGATGACATGTATGGTCATAAGCAGAAATGCAAAAAATCCTTCTTTCTGTGTGTTTACAGGCTGACTGTAAGAAAGTTAGTCCCTTTTCCATTTTTAAAAACACCCCCTAACCAATCGCATTGCTTGTCATTCATCCCCATGCCTGGGTTTTACAACAAGCTCGCCATCGCTGCCAGAACTCTCATCGAGGTTCCATCGGTGATTTCTCCCTAGTAATTTGTTTGTCAGTATAGATGTATTTTGTCACGTGAGCGTCACTGAAGCACAGTAGGAGCCACCCACGCTGAACTCCTTATTGTGGTACTTTTCCTCGAAGCCCTGGTCCCGACTCCAAATGCATCTTCATTAAATGTGGACAAGTACTTTTGTCAGATTACGTTGTGCTTTTATGACGTGGAAAGAGAAAGCGGCTGAAGAATGAGTAAGATTCTTCCAATCTGTAACTGGAGATTTAAAATTATGTGGAAAAATATGGTAATTTGAACTTCTGGGAGATGCACCAATCTTTGTCTGCAATCCAGAGACTCTGTGACTAACGGGCTCAGCGGCAGGAATTTTTGGCATTCCCAGTGCTAGGGTCACTAGATGATAGTTCTTGGTTGTAATCCCCAAAACCATTTCACATAACAATAAGCATGTCCTTTCTAAGGCTGCTGTACGAAAGAGGACAAAACTGTGACGTTCGATCTTTGCAGTTCTAAAGGGCTAAGAACTATAATTCTAAAGGTGTTAAAAGCTTTTTGCATTATAAACCATGATAAACTCTGAGACAAATTGGCCAAATCTTGGGGCAGCACACTTGGGGCACTGGGGGCAGTGGTTGATTTCAATTGATGGAGGGGTGTAGCAGCTAATAACATCCCTTTACTTTGGTTTTTGGTGTTTATCTCTGAAATCTTAGTCATCTGTGATGGGAAAACTTGGATGCTGGGGGAAGAACTGTCCTGAGGATTACAGTGTGCAGTAGGTCTGTTATCTACAGTGAATGTTACGCAGATGTTTAGAGTTCGGTTTCAGTGTGCCTGAGAGGCAGAGTTGCTCTGCACGTGCCGGGACGATCACTCCAAGGGAGCCTGGTTTGGGATAGATTACTAACAGGAAAAAAAAAAAGATCAGCTTAAGTGTTAAATAAAATCCCGAGAATTGTCAGATTACTATTTCCTGGGTTTTTCTTCTCTTTTTTTCACCTGTTGTCTGTCTGTTGTCCTGCTTAGCCTGTGAACTCACAGGGGCAGGAGCTCCTTGTGTGCTGCACACAATTCATTTGTAACGTGGCCGCATCTGCAGCCGCACAGATTCACGACAGCTGCAGTTTTGATAGCTAAACCGAAATACAACTGAGTCATGAGAAATAAATTTATTGTGCGCTGGCCATGTTTGAGAATCACTGCTTGAGATGTGTGTGTTTTACGAATAATTAATAAGATAGAGCATGCACACCCCCCACTTCGGGCCAAGTACTCTTTCCTGTCAAGTGTCTGAAGTGAGAGGGCAGGAATGTGCCGGGAAATAGAGTATCTGTATATGCCACTGTGTTCAGAAGGAGTAGATGTTGAAAAGAAGATTTTGGAAAGAATGTGGACCTTGAGTCTGTCTTTCCCTGGCTGGGGTTAGACAACAAGTAAGTATGAAAAGTCTTGTTCTTCACAAAGCTCTGCTGTGTCATCCCATGCTAAGCTGAGCCAGTGGGGAACTGCAGTCTCAGGTTTGTTTAGACCTAAATCAGTCCCAGTTTCTGTTCCTGCTGCAACCAGGGCTTGAAACCAGCAACTTTCATTTCTGTGTTGTGTGTAAATACAAATAAAAGCAATTTCCGTGGGACTTTACAGAAGCACTCAGGTAATCTGCAGTACAACTAAACCATCTGTTTTTTCTTGCTCTAGCTGATAGCCATTTCAGCAGAAAAGGCCAGAATTATATTGGGCAGAAGTAGCTTCTTGCGTACCCACTGGGAGTGGGCTGAAGCTCTTTCGTTTATATTCTGAGAAAATAGATCCCGTTGTGGGATGGACTGAGCAATACCATGGCAGAGTGCACGATGCTACGCGCTGAGTCCATTGCAAAAGATAAAACATGAGAACGAGATCCATCTTAATTCTGCAAAATGCAGATTGAGGCTCTCTAGGAAATTTTTTCCAAAGCTTGTCAGTTTAATACAGTGGCAAGGATACCTTAATTGCTGGTCTCTAAAGTAGTAATACCAGTTACTGCAAGATATGTTATTAGTATGGTGACTATAGGTAAACTGATGAAATCCACAGAATAAATGAACTTTATTGGGTTTTGCTCTTTATACGGGGGTGACATCTTGCAGCAGTGATGAAGTCGTATTCAACTTGTAACATTTGCTTTAGCTTTTGTGCCAGCTTTCAAGCCTGCGAGTAGTCTGGTGGGTTCCCTGGCATAGAACAGAGACGAGGATCAGTTACTGGGAGGGAAGAATGGTACTGGTGCAGATGATAAGGAATCTAAATTAAACCATAAGAGAAGAGAGGAGAAGACGCTATAATATTTAAAAATGGCAAACTAAATAATATATAATTTACAGAAAATGACAGGGTAATGCTGGGACTATTTTTAAATCAACAGCAAATTAGAATTCAAACCTCTGATAGGTTTAACAGATGGTCTGGATCCTAGAATCCAAAACCCACACACTTTATTTCCCAGTATGTTAAGAACAAAATAATGCTGTGCAGCCTTTGTGGAATGTTTCTTGCTATTAAGCTATGTTGAAGATAACTTTTGACCAAGGAGGACTGGATTGGGAGTGGAAAATTATAACTAAGCTGATTCAGTAAGAAAAAAAACCCCACAACTCTCTACCAGGGTGACTGTGGACATGTTACAGGTTCTAGGCAAGGGAGACGAGAATCGGGGAAGCCAAAGGAATATAATTTCTGACGGGCCCCATGTAATCTGGTTCACTGTTAGTCAATAGTGAAAATAAGTGGATGTATCGCCCTCGACTTTTACATATTTTAGAAAATGTTCTCTCACGTCGACGGTAAAGGGAAGTGTTTTGATGTGAATGCATTCATCCTGGGTGGTGTTCATGGAGCCATTATCAAAACTTTTTGTAGAGATGGGGAGAAGAAAGGTTGGGTTTTCCTGAGGAACACTTCTAATTAGGAAGCAGTAAGCCCATGCACAGTCGCTGGAAACCTGGTATTTTTGTCTTGTGTTAGTACAGCTACACCATCGCTTCCACTTACGAAACCAGTGCACCTTGTGTCTTGGATAGGCCAAAAATACCCCATGTGGTGAGAAATGATTGGGATGGAGGCAAAAATATTGTATTTCTTCTGGCTTTGTTTTTTCATTCAAAACAATCCTGTTTTGATAAGACATTAAATACTTGCATATTTCTTGGAAGGGAGAGATTTGTGGTTGGAGAGGCTTTTCAGCAATAGATGCATGAGGTCCATGTTTGGTTTCTTCCTCTGTGTCAGGGACAGTGATGTTACCTCCTGGGAGAGTGCTCTAACCATGGCTTGCTGGAATATGGCATGCCTTTCCTCTGCTGGCACTGGGCTTTTATTTGTAGGGGGTACAAAACTTGTTCTTTAACGTAACTTGACGACATTCTTCTCACAAGTGGGACGAGTGGGCTGCAGTTCTTGATACACAGCATATTTGTTGATGCAAAGAGGCAAGATCCTACAAGGAAGACCGAGCACTTCCCATACTAACCATGCGATAACGCAGGAGATTAGGTACCATCCTGGGTGGTGAGAGTTGATGTTCATGTCCCGTATGGTAGATAAGCCAGATGTCTCCCATGTTCAGGATGAGCACCTTAACCTACCAGGGGCTTCTTGGGTAGTGTAGAAATTAGAGTCACCATCTTCTCTTCTTCCACTGCGTTTGTGAATGTAGACCAAAAATTATTTCATGCTAATTTGTCATGAATACATAAATAGCTTTGGATCTTTTGTTATTTTGTTTACAAATGTGAAAAAGTGACTTAAGTATAATATAGTCTTACCTATAGACTTGACTATAATATAATAGAACTGGGAGTGACTTTGAGGAAAAAAAAAAAAAGAACTTTTCTATTATTCACTTACTAGTGGTGGAAGTGGCGCTAATGGGAAGAGCTGGTGTGTGTTCATCTCAGCACTAACTCTTCATCTGGGATGTTCTCTGCTACAAAGGGACATGCTTCAGAGCTGCTGATAAAAACGGGAGCTGCTGTCTACACCCGGATTTACAATATCATCTGCAACTAGGTGGGAGCAGCACTGCTGAGTAAAATCCAGCTTTAAGGATGGCACTCCGCGGCTGAACACACAACATGAATGTTTAAAGCAAAAGTTACCACAAACTGTTTTCATCCAGACGGTGTTTGTTTATTTGAACCATTCAGTGAATAGCATCTCATCATGAGAATCTGTGATTGCTTAAGGAAGGCTCATAAATTAAACTGGTATCTGGCAAACTTTGGTCAAGAAGATGATTCTGATACACTAAGCTGCTTTTACCCCGCACTGTGAGGTGCCTTCATAACTAGAAAAATAAAAATCCTGTAACTTCATAAATACAGCTCTCAGGATGAGCACTATGAGGGCTTTTTGGCAGAAATGATGATGCTTTCACTGGCCAGGTTATTTTTGTTGTTGATCATGTCCTGTAGCCCATAGGAATTTGGAGAGAACGCTAGTGAAGATGAACAAGCTGTTAAGCTAGGTAGAAGCTGTCACACTGAGTAGTTGGGGTGTTCTGGTGTATCTGGAGTTGGTGCAGAAAGAAAAGCAAAATATTTGAGGTGTTTCAGAGCTTTTTGTCCTTGTTAAAGCTGATCACTCTCTGTTTGAAGGGAAGCCTTGTTATTGAAATGATATTCTTCATTGACTTTCAAACTTTTTCCAAGGGCTTAATGGTTTTGATGACATTTTTCTCAGAAAAGGTACCTCGGGAAAGGTGGGATATTTTAACTGAAATGAGAGCGTAGTTGATCAGATATTGAATCAGGCAGAACGAAGACATGACCCTAAATCTCTGTGTCTGTCGAAAATGCTCTGACCACCAGGTTAAACACTGTTCTTGTCTGTAGCTCTCGAGGAAAAAATGCAGAATGTCATTTTCCGCACTGCACAACTAATTTGATATATATTTTGTTTGTTTGTTTGTTCTATGTCAGTTTTCTGCAGGACAGGGAAACTTTGCAGCCCATCTTTAGTTTTTCCTTCTTTTGGCAGCCTGGCACTGTTTTTGTGGACATGAAATTGAGAACGAGAGGTACATATTTTTTGCTGAGAAGGGGGAGAGTGTGTGTATGTATGCAGGCTTTACGTGCTCACTACTTGAACAGCTACAAATTCTTATCTTAGTGTACACAAAAGGTGCCCGGAGCCAGAAATCTTGTGTTTGTGTGCTGGAACACCATTTGAGCAGCAGCAACGCACACATTTCTCAGCTTCCGCCATTACATGACTCCTATTTTCCATTTAAAAAAAAAAAAAAGTTTTATATTCAGGTGTCTAATCCTTATTCACTGCCATCTTTGCTCAAACTGCTCCTAGTAGCTGTTCCAGTGATTCCCTGACTGGCACCACCCCAGAACTTCACCTGTGGCCCCCGGAATCACCAGATAAGAAATTATGAATTGCCTCAGCAAATCTGATCCATAAGCCTTCTAGTCCAACATCCTGCCTCCATCAGTAGCCAGCCAAGACACTTCAGAAGAAACCCTACATGATACCCCATAACTGTGGAATTGCATTTTGCACGTGAGGTATTTTTATCTCAGGCAGTTAATACTTGGCATGTGCCCAACCATATTTTTATCTTTTTGTTGTAACTTATTGTTTTGATTATCAGTGCCAATGACTAATCCTTTCTGGATCTTTATAAATACTTAAATCAGTGATACTTTATATGAGGCAGTCAGCTCCATAACTTGGTTCTGGGCTGGAAAGGAAACAGAATTTATTTTTTTTTATTGGTTTTGAATTTGTTTTCATTCATCTTTACCTGATGTTCCTTTGTTATAAGGGTAAAAAAAGAACACATGCGCTGCGCTCTCTGCTGCTCGCTCTTCCTGATCTTCTCACTAAATCAAGTCTTTTCACCAATATCATATGGAAGTCTTTCTCTGAATCGAAAACCTTTCCTTGTCCATTCTTAGGCTGCTTATTTCCGCTACATCTGGTTTTGAAATGGAGTGAGGAGCGAACATAGCCATCCAAGGAAGGGTGTGCCATCAATTTACTGAATGTTATTAATATCGTTATTTGCAGATTGTTCCAAAAATTGTCTTATTTTCAAAATTCTACTGAAGTGGGTGTGCGGGGAGCAGAATGTGAATTTCAAATGTTATGAAATTAGATGATATTTTTCAGTGTTATATTAATAACCTCTGTTGTGATTGGCGCCTTAGCTTGATATCACCAGAGAAATCATCCCCTTTTCCCCCGGGGTGCGCTGGATGCGAAGAGGTATAATGGCAGAAATTAGTCAGAAATAATTGCAGAGACAAAATAATTCCGTCTCTGCCTATTAAGATACAAAAACCCCTGGGCTGGATCCTTAGCTGGTATGTCCCGATTGGCGTGACGCCACTTTACACCAGTGAGGGAACTGGCCCGGTACCTCCCTAATCCCCACTGGGGAGATGGCCAGTCACACAAACGCTGGTGGCTTCGGTTAGTGACAGAAACCTGGCTGCTCTTCCAGCTGGAGGGAATGTGGGATTCGTGAAACTTTAGGAGGGTTGTGGCAAGAGTTGCCCTGAGATTGCTGATTCCATTCCTGCTTTTTGTTTTGTTTTAGTTGGCTTGCGAGGCTTGTTTTCACTCGCTGCCAGGTGCAGAGTTGAATGGCAGGCCACACTCAAAAGCTCTTCTTTCACAAATCCACCCACGCTACAGATTGCTGTGTTCCTCACGTTCTGCGACATGTAGCTCTTGGAAATATGCAACTTGGAAATAATATCTTTGAATCTGAGTGTGCTTGGACTAGTAAAAGATAGATTTGAAACTGTCCAGAGAGGGCAGGGAGAGAAAACTATAGGAAAATATCTGGGAACCTTAGATTCCCTTAGAGTGGGACTGAACTGGAACATTTGATGCAAACCCTATGAGTGTTGAGGATTCAGACCCAAATATGAGAGACCGTGCTCATGTTTAAAATAAAGATGAGCCATGGTGCCAAATAAAGATCTCTTTTGGGATTTCAATCAGATTTTGAATTCCCCACAACTATGTGTCTTGGTCCTGGCATCCAGTTGCGTGTGCTTGCTCTTGTCTAGCTGCCTTACCCTCCAACCTTTGAGATTTGTTATATATCCGCTTCCAGTGGTGGCTTTTTGTCTGTAGTCAGCAGTCAAACCCAGCTCGCTATATCCAGTGCAGGGTGAAGTTCTCATCTCAGTTCATCAAAAATGTACACAGTGAGCAGAAGCATGAACAGTGAATTTTCTACCAAGAAATAATTTGGGGATAGAGAAAACAAAAGAAAAGCTGGATTAATAAATATCTGACTTAAACATCCAAATGTGGGATAGTTCTCTGGTCCCCTACAGGACCTGATCTTCTCCTTTGTACGTACTTACGACATTACTTTACACCAGGCTGAGTTCATGGACTGTGCAGTAACTTGCCCAGAGTTTACATTGAAAGTATGTTAGAGAAGAAAAGGAGCAATAATTTTCAATCTAATGTGAAGAAAATAAGAAATTAAAGACAAAATCCAGAAAATTATGGGGGTAAAGGGAAGACTGATAGTTTGGGGGATTTCATAATGTTTGGAACAAGATTCAGGACTGCAATGATCATAAATTGCTACCACTTAGTTGCCACTACCATTACCACTCAAGAGGAGGAGAATCAGCAGACGTACTGGAAACTGGATCGAATCCAGTGTGTCCTTATCAAAAAAATAAAATGAAATGCAGAAACCGCAATTTGAATGAGGCTTGATCCTCCATAGGTTGGTTTTTTGGCACAGATACTGATGCTGCCTTTACTTCTGTTTTATCTTCATGGTGACTGTCTCCAAATAACAGCAGAAGGGAGACATACTAGGGAGGCTATGCTTTATTCAGCAGCGTTTATTTATAGCATTAACTATATATCTTAAGCTGTTGGGGATTGTCCTGTTTCAGACTTTCTTCTTATAATCTACTAGAAAATAGTCTAGTGGGAGTCTTTTAATATTACCCTTTTGCCTGTAGCTCTCTGATTTTGATTATGCATTGCATCGCGGGTGAAATTTGGGTTAAAGATAATTGTAAATATGGTATTGATATTAAATGATGTTTTCCCAACATTGCAATAATGCTTGTTTTGTTTGCTGGAGAGTTTATTACTTTTTGATCAATAGCATGTGAGATTTGTGGGGGAAATTAGCATAGTGAATAACAATTAGGAGAAAAATCAATGGCATTCAGACAAATAAGTGACTTGAAAAAGTCCCATAGGCACACATACACTCACACAGATTCTTTAAAGTGTAATACATCTCATTTCGAATTCTAGAAGAGGAGAGAGCTATTTGGACCAGAACTGAAACTGATGGCAGTATAATTGAACTACTGTGGGGCTATTTGTTGCTATTTAGTGTTTCTAATAGCTTGGATGTATGACTGCTTCATTCACTGGCTCTGCGAACTTCCTTTTGACTTCTCTCATGGCTTTTTCTGTAGCCCGTACCACTCTACTTTCTTGAGGTTACCCACACCATGTATTTTTTGTGTCACTTAATATACTTGCCTTTCCCCTCCACATAGTAAGTTCCAGCTGCCTTACAAGAACCAGGAGGGCTTCAAATGAGATAAGCCATTGAAAGAGGTTTAAAATAAACAGACATAAGTTATTCCTCAAAAAAGATTTAAGCTATGCAACTCTTTGCCACAGCATGTTACAGAGCCTAAAAAGTTCTCATAGGCTCAAAAAGATTCCAGATTATTTCATGGAAGAAAAATCCATTTAGGACTATTAAACACAATAAAATCCTCCTGGCTCAGGAAGCCACTGTTCTGAACATGGTCAGGAGCTTAGACAATATTTTGGTTTTCTAGAACAGCATCACTGTGTGCCTTGCCCAGTTCTGGTGCTTTTCCCTGAACTCCTTCCTCACAGACCTGTGGCCCAGGGAGTGTTTTTATGCCTTTTTTTTGAACCTACAGCTGGACTCCTTCCTCTTCTGTTCCAGGGCTGATAACAGGACAGCTGATGTGAGCAGGGAAATGTGTTCATTTTGGTGCTGTGAGTTAGCGTCTTTTATTCTTCTGGCTTCTTCTACCTTATGGCAACCATACCATTAGTTGCAGGAAGGTTTTACGGCTTGAATGTTCTCTTTGAGTTTAGTGTGTAGTCGTGTGAGGGAGATCCAGGTATCTCTCCTGTAAGAGTCAGGCCTTTCCTGGTTCTCAGGGCCTTAGGGCTTTTCAGAGTAAAATTTGCATGCTGAGTCTTGGTGAGGCTTCATTAGAGAAGGCAATGGTGATTACAACCCAGTCTGAGTGTGCATCCCCTTGTGGAGAACTGGGAGATGGGTGGGGGCTTCTCAGAGCACAGCCTGAGAAGGAGAGGTTGTTGCTGTCCTGGCTGTAATGGGAAGGATGCTTGAGCCCAGGAAGAAGCAGGATGGCAGGAGACTCAAGGGAGCATCTGTGGGAAGCAGCCAAAGTGCTGTATGTGGTGATGTAGTCTTTCCATACTCGGTGAGGTCTTGGGGTTGAGGACTCTCAAGAAAAGTGGCTGTGAGTTTCCTCACACTGATGCCAAGCAGGGGAAAGAATGATGCTGAAAACCTGAGAGAAGGATCAAAAGCAGTTGTCTTTTGGCTCTGAACATAAGCCAGAAGACTGACATTTTATCTTTGGACCTTGAATACTACAGAAGAATTTGGGCTTCTTGACTTGGAGAGCCAACGCTGCTGCTTTACGGTGAAATGAAGAGTCCAGTCCACAGTCATCCACGCTGTGGCATGAAATGCTGCAGAAAGCAGCGCAGAGAAAGCTGGAGGCAGTAGGAGGGATCTAACAGGAGTTTCTTCATCACAGAAAAAGCTGAAGGAGTGGATGCAAACGAAGGGAGGGCAAGTCTGTGAATGATAAGCGTGGTGTTTAATTGGGTGTTCTCAGAGGCCAAGTGTCTTTGTGTTTGGATGGTCGTGTGCTGAACTGGCCGAGGCTCTCAGAGAGATGCAGCTGTGCCAGCTGTGTCCATTACTGGAAGAGTCAGCCACGAGAAGCTCCCCAGTTTGGTTAGCCTAAACTCCCAAACAGCTACTGCCTGAGTGAAACAAATTTCAGCCTCTGCTACCTTGAACCAAGTTCATAATTGTGGCAACTTTAGCACATCTTTCACATCATCCTCTTTTATCACCCAGTGTCTCTTGTTTCCGAAGAGGCAACTGATTGTGTGTAGGCAGCTGGGACGAGGAGCCTCCCCTTTTTCTTTTTTTTTTTTTTGGATTGAGAGTCGTTTGCATGCACGCTACATATATCTGAGCACACTCCTCTCCTGAAGTCCTGTTCAGGAATCAATGTTTAGAATAATGGCTCTGCTTTCCTCTGAATTGAGCTGGTTAATAACTATTGCTGGGGGAATCAATCAGCTCTATGATATCTTATTACTTACGCTAATTTAATCACAAGGAATGGGTCATTGCTTCGGTTCAGAGGGCAAAATGAGTGTGTGTGGATATGAGAGTGTATAGAGAAGGCAGCAGAGGAAGGGAGACTTCATGAAGTGGCACACAAGGGGTAGAAATGGCATGGGCTTTCCCAAGGCTGTAGGATGGATGATAGAGAGAAAATTCCCATCCTCTCTCTATAGCTTCTGGTAATCTGTAGGTTATAGATCCATTTTTAATGTTGTTTTCGTGTTCCAAAGGTTCTGGTAGGAGGAGATAAATCAGTTTTTCCTTTCCCCCCTCCCTCTCCTTTTTCTCTGTGTCTGCACAGGCTAAAGGAGGAGGATCATCAAGAGACACAGACAAACAGAACAGATGTGCGACTTCCATCAAGGACCTCTGAGCCCATTTCAAGTTCTTGCGCACCCGAGAACGAGGTAAATGCAAAGGAACTGATCATGCGTTGAGTGTGTAATAATTAAAAAGAAGGAAACAGCATGTAAATAGTGTCTGAAGAATTAAGTGATATTTACAAAATGTGCAGATTCAGCCTGGCAGAGATTATCATAACATTTTCAAGGCCTTGTCTAAATTCTGTTTCCTTTCCTGTATACCTGATGATGGTATGTAAAACTTTTCCTATAGCCTCTTGTTCCTAGTGGAGAGTACTACTTTTGTCTGTCTGAATCTACAGAAAGTAGATTAAAATCAATTTCTACACACTGAACTGTATCTCTACTATAAAAAAATTTCTCAGAAGAAGTCTTTCAATCAGGAAAAGAAAAAAGGAAGTATCTATTTTCTAGTACAACCAAGTGCTGAGTTCCAGGAGCTAAACAAAAGCATTAAGTGTGGCTGTGTAGAAAGTCATGCTGCATCCCCATGATTTTTGTATAGGTACTTCTTCCAAGTAGCCCGAGTTCTTGCTACTGTAGATTTTACTCAGATCCTGTTGGTTTTGTATGGTTTCCCCTCCAGTATGAGGGTGTAGATAAGACTGTTTACAAACTTTCAGAAAGACAACACCTGTTCCTGAGCAAAACCTTTCTGATGTTCCAGTGTATTGTAAAAAGCAGTCCACGTTGGAGGAAAGGCAGTGAATAGCGTTTAGCAAAGTCTTAAATAGAATATTGTTTTGTGGTGGCAAAAACAGATGTGTTTTTAAAAGTACTGGCTGATCATGCTTAATCCTTATGGAATTAGTTTCTCTGAAATAGTGGAATTGCTTTTAGTGTTGATCCCTTCCTAAGGGGAAGAAAAGAATCGAGAACTGACCCGTCACATCATAAACACATGTCAGACTGTGGCTGAATCTCTCCATGCAAACAGCACCGCTTTCCTGACAAACAGATCTCAGACACTGTTAGAAAAATAGAAAGCACTAGTGCTAACTGCTGCACTAACGTTATCTAATCCACTTTATTAACTAGGTAATGAACTAAAGCCATCATGGTCTAATTGAAATAAATAAATACATTAAAACTGTGAATTAAAGTAACTACATTTTGATGGTTTTTGGGTTATTCATATAGCTTCAAAATGTTATTTTTAATCCAAACACTGCTGGACACATCTTCTTGTGCCCCAGGGAGAGTACAAAGTATGTTATTGGCCTCTATTTTTGTACCACATTTACTTCACATTCACACTGCTTCCAGATGATTTTTTTCCTAGCAAGATCTGATAACTTAAAAAGAAAAACCAATAAAAGAACGAGGGAAATGTCAAATAACATTAAAATAAGTACAAAAAGTTAGGTTTCTAGCATTGGGTATCTCTAAAGTGCCTTTGAATGTCATCAAAAGCTTTTCAGAAATGCTCACGTTTAGCCAAACTCAGCTTCTAATGAGTTTGATGGGGATTGATTTGGCTGATGCAGAGCTATTTTGAAATGTCTGCCCTAAGCTTATTTTTCACCAACTGCGGCATTTGATGCAATAATACTAAATGCGTTTTAGGGAAGGTTTGCTCTCATCATGCAGGACTCCCCAATAAAAGAGTTGTCTTGCTTGGTCCGTCCAACACACTGGTGGTCCCTCAGTGCTCTGTTACTCGTGTGCATTTGCTGCCTCCCGTTGCTTGGGCATTCCACGTTACCTCCAGGTTTGCTCTGGTCATTGCGTTGTGTTAGACAGCTGGAAAGTGTATTAACTTTGATCTCCAGGGGGTCGATTTCTACAGTTGCTACAGAGATGCTTTTTCATCAGCAAGGGGGAGGTTATAAGCGGGAGAAGAGTGCTTTCAAGACTGTCCTTGCGAAGCTGTATTCTGAATGGTGACTTGGAACTTTCTCTCTTGAGGATTCTTTTTCTCTCCTGACAAGATTATGTGGCTTTATTTCAGTTATTCAGTTAGCGATCAGCTGGGCAGGTAGTAGTAATAACCTCTCTCACACACTTTTTCACCCGAATGTGCCATTCTACTTACAGCAAGATGTGCAAGCGCTCATAGTCTGGAGTTGTTTTCATTGGCAGAGACAGAAAGCTAGAGAAACTTCAACTGTTCTAGGTTTGCACCCATTTAAACAGAGGTAAAACTTATGCTTCTACGTAGTTATGTCTGCAAATATAAGTGGCTGTTTGCTGGCTTTGGCCCACGGCTGTTGTCTGTGTTGGCCTCCTGCGCCTGTGGAAGGAGCAGTTTGAGGGCGTAAGTTGAGGTTTCTGCAGCCCCAAGGATGCCTGGCCTACGTGAGGGAGTAAAGCTTCCCGCTGTGCAAGTTGGTTGATCCTGGGCTTAATTTCCCTTTTTCTCTTTCAGCTGATAAAGTGGGGAGCGCTGTGTTTATCAGTTTGCAGATCTCACTAAAGGAGCATAACGGAGTGCTTAAAAAACCCACAACAAAACAAAACAAAAAACCAAACCCCAAGCTAAAAGACAAAGACCCCGGAATAAATATATTACTTTTGTGTGAAGCAAGAACATAAAATTACACCCAAAGGAAAGCCTTTAATCTGTAACCTACTACACTCCTGAAATACTCCTATGCCTCTATTAAGTTTATTAATGAGAGCTGTAAGATCTGAACAGGAATGCTGGCACTGCCATTCTGCTCTGCTGCTTTACAGTTTGGAGGAAAGATTAATAATAGAGAAGATTAATTGCAGGGCAGGGGTCCATGGAAGTTTGGGGGGAGAGAAAGAGGTTTCTTTTTTTTTTTTAATTCTAGTTAATTCTGTATCACCTGTTATATAACAGACTCCTGATATCAGCAGTGTCAGAAATCAGGGCCTGATCCTACTTCCCACTGAAATCGATGGGAGTTTTGTCATTGATGGAGCAGCTGAGCAAGTAACTTGCAAGAATTCATTTATTCAACAAATCTGGCTGCTGCTTCTGCTTATCTCTATTGATTGTACTCATGTCCAATCAGGTTTGCAGCATTAGCCGCATTACCTTACAATAACAGGGTAATTCACTTGGGGCATGTTCTTACCAAGTCCTAGAATCCACACAAAAATAAACAAAAGGTTTATCCCGTGCAAAGATGCCTTCAGTTTTTTTCAGGGGCAGCTGCCTCTTTTATTAGTTGTGTGTCTCGAGGAACTGTATTCCCTTCTTGGGGTTGCCAGGCTGTAACCGGGAAGGGGAAGTGTCATGAGGAAGTTTACCTAATACAACGGAAAGGTGATGCGGGATCCAATACAAACTTTGGGCTTGGGGGAACCTAGTTTTGGATTTCAGTTCTGCCACAAGCTTCTGCTCTTCTGAGCGTAACCCTGTCAGCTGGCCCTCGGGTGGCTTTTCCTTGTGGGGTGTGATGCGGGAGCACAGATTCACCACGGGCAGCAAAGGTGTGTCGGTGCCGTGGAGGAGACTCGGGCAGGCAGGCTGGGCAGAGCTGTGCCCTCCTGCGTGGCCGCGCTGCCGCCACGCTGCCGTGGGCTGCCGTGGATGTGTGTAGTGGGCCAAAGGGAGAACCAGGAACAGGACTGAGGTTCCTGTGGGCAGCCCCGCTCCCTGTGTCTGACAGCCTACTAGGGTGCACGCTTGGAAAACGGAGAAAGAATGTTATTTTCTGTTTTCTAGGTGGATGTCATAAACCACAAAGACTGAAAAAGCAAATATTTAAACATCTTCAATGAAAACTTTTCACGTACGTGGAGTTGTGACTTGGACCTGTACGTAGCTGAGTGTGCTCAGAGGAGAGCCAAGCACTTCTGCCTCCTTGTGCGCCCAGGCTTCGTGCTCCCCCTCGCTCACGCCCAGCAGGAGAGCAGGTTTTGAAAAGGTAGAACATCTCTGACTATAATTCTGGTTTGTAAATAAACCATCAAAGGGAAGCTTTTGCAGGAGTGAAGCTTAGCACAACACATCCTTTTGCTTCGGACTCTTGCCTGGTCTGTGGCCCTGAAATCCTTGATTACTGTTGCTTGTTTTTCTTCTTCCCTTTCTGTTTTGCTGACACTCCAAAGCTTTTTTTTTCTGAATTCCTTCTCCACTTTCTATGACTTATGATCACAGAAGATAGAGCGAGTTGGTTATTAACCACTTGTTTTCCTTGCACTGCAAATGCATGTAAGTATTTATCTCCTGGCCACATAATGTCATTCAAATTTTCCTCTGTTTAGAGTTCATTGTGTGCCCAGGCAAGTTATATGCTAAATTGTCGAGGTCATGTCTGGACTTTAGTGGAGGAGTGGTGATGGTAGAGCAGGCTGCTGACGTGCCTAAATAACTCCAGAGTTCCTTCCAGGTGATAGAGTTTAGTTCCACAGCAGTAACTGATCTGGAGAACCAGAGGAGCCACCCGGGGGTACATGAAGTATAAGAAGTGGCAAGAAAGCAAGTGGTATAGACGTGCAATACGTCCCATGACAGCATCAGGGGGATGTTAGGTCTTGGCTCTTTGGTTGTCTCAGTTGCTGGATTGTCCCCTGCGCAGTCAGCAGTTAGAACAAGTCTGGGTCTGGTCCACTTCAGTGCTGTGCTTCTCGTGGCGGGGGGAGGAGCAGCTGGTCACTCTTACTGAGATAACTGGGCACCTCTTGTTCTCTCTGACAGGTTCCCTTCCAGGTGTCCTTTCCTGGATACCAAAGTACTTTTCCCTGTAACTCTGTATTGAGGAAAAACTTGCTCTGTTGAACAGCAAAGCACAAAGAATAGACTCTGCTTTGTTATTTTCCCGTACAGTTGTAAAGAGGGGATGTTGACATCAAACCTTTACTTTTAATCCAAATCTTACTTTTGCTGATATTGTTACAATTCCTCCTCTTTCAACCACATCCCTCATTTTTTTTTTAGTTTTCATTTTATTTTATTTATTTGAAGAAAAGCAGAGCTAAGACACGATTTAGGACCAGTCAAACCTCTGTGGCTTTCTTTTGCTTAGAGAAACTGAGTGCAAGATTCTGTGCAAACAGCTTTCTATTTATGTATATAAACTACTTTGTGGAGACCTCGATCCTGCAAAGAGCTCTGTGTGTAACCCAATGAAGCACAGGATTTCTGCAGAGACCAGAGCTTATAAATACAGTTTACAGCCTTGCCTGCGTTAGAAAACCATACTGCTTTAAACATACTGTTATAGTTGTAATTCCTGAATCCTTTATAGGTATGGTTATATAAGTTTGCTTTCTAAAGTTGTGTTCAATTCTGTATTTGTAGTGACATAATTATGCTGGAGAAAGTAACCTTTATTCAAGTATACCTGAGCCTTCACTAAAATTTTTATCAGTATAACTTAACTGGTTTAAAAAAAATATGAACAAGCACAGACCTGAATACAGTATCCTTAGTCAATGTTTTTATCAGTAAAATCTAAATACACATGGATGAGACTGAATACCAACAGTGCATTTCACAGTTAATTCCCGAGTGCGTTACATTTCAGTATAGTAAAAGCAGCTATTTAATGGGTTTTAGAAACAGAAGTTGATTAATTTTTACTTTCATGAATCTTTGTTCTATAATCTAATCAAGTTTATTGTTTTGCTTTAAAAAGTATTCCAACAGCTCCAGGTACCTTTTTGGTTTATTTAGTCCCCCAAAGAGACATGGTAGGGCAGAGTCTTTGCTGTTCTTGAATAAACAGAGAGGTTATACCAACACTTTGCCTGCCTCACTTAGCATTCCCCGAGGTGCGTGTTCTTCTAGTAACAGGGCTGTTGGAGAGATTACCCAAGTGATTGTTGTCCCTCGTCGTGTTTGCGCACAGAATAATTAGTGGGCTTGCGAAACGCTTCCTTGAAGATGAAGTCTGCCTTCGTATGGCATGTGCTCAGAGGAAATCCCACTACTGAAAAAGCTGGTCAACTGAATTCGAGTTTCAGAAGACTTTGGACTCTTGGTGAAACCAAGAATTGAACGTTAAAACAGAAATTGGAAAGAGAGGTTAAGCGAAGTTTGTTTCCCTGTCAGCTGGTTCCTTTGAGTCACTTCTCTGTTATCAGCAGAACAATGTACGAAAGACGTCCTGTAAACGGGAGCCGTTCATTTCTACTGGGGATTGCCGCGTCGTACTGCTGTGTCGCGTTTCCAGATGTCACTGACTTCACAAAGCAGCACAGATGGAAACAAATGACAGCTCCCCTCTCTGCCTTGTGCTCTTGCAGAAGTTTGTTAGATAAGCAATAGGTGACTGGAACACATTGGCAAGCGGGGAATAATGGTTAATTATAGATTAATTGCACTCACAAATAGCAGCCAGTGGCTGGTGGAATGGGTGACTCTCTATTCAAGTTGTCACTTAGTATATTTTTTGCATATTTCGCATGAATTGTGGCAGGAGTGTCTTTTCAGAATTGATCTACAGATGTAGCATGTGGACAGAAAGATGAATATGTCTCAAGAGATTTCCAGACAAAGGGCCTTGGGTCAGGCTAACGGAGAAGGGGTGGGATCGGCTCGAGCGCACAGAGCTGAAATTGTGCAAAGTAGCCTGAAGGAAGTTCTGAACTTCTTTTGACTTTTAGTAGAAGCCGAATCCCCAGCAAATTTCGGCTACTCTTCAGAATATTCACTGAAATTAATAAGAAGAATATACACTAGGGGGAAGATCCACTTTTTCCTTCTTTATTTCACGTACATTTTAAAAGTTATTCTCTCTTTTCATTCCCCCTCTTTGGTTTCGTTTCATAAATTTTATTTCAGGGAACTGGACTGATAAGGTGAATGTTGTTGGGGAGGGAGTGCAGGTATTACCCTTAAATTTTATGCACCAATTACGAGCGCATCTACAATATGAAGAGAGGAGAGCGAGCTAGTAGACTGGAAGACCAGAACTGCTTTCGGATCAATAGATGAGCTGACATTGAGGCTAGAGGACTGATAGAAGTAGTGGAAAGCATAGACATATTTGGCAGATTTCTGAAGGCGTTCAATAGCGACACCGAGATGGAGCTGATAAATCAATAGCTCTTTGGGCAGATTAGATTGATATTTTAAATATATATGGAACTATCCTAGCCAGGACGAGTGAACAGCCACTGAAGGAACAGATGAGCAGAAAAACATTAATTCATATTTCTGTATCATTTTATTGTGGTTTTTAAAGGAGCTGTGTGGAACGCCAAGCTGTTTTCTTTTTTTTTGCAGCTGGGAGGTTGGATCAGATGTAGGCTTGAATTGCGCTGTTACTCTGGAATTCCCCAGGCTGGTGTGGGTTAAGTTAGCAATAATGAATAAATTATTGCTGTAGTGAAAAAGCGTTTAACGCAGAGGTTGTCAGTTAACAGCAGGACAGGACTGGGACAATTGTGCGATACTACCTGGGGTGGAGTGGAAGTTGGCCCAGTCCCACCATGTGTATCGTCTGTGTGTGGGTGTTTTCAGGAGCATAAGGATGTAAAGGAAGGCATTACGGCAAACCTTCAGACCATGCCATCAACAAGTCTTAGATTCTAAACTATGCCCTGCTGAAGACAAAGGGGAGTTTTGTCAATGATTTCAATGGGAGCAAAAGTGGCCCTTTGTACTGCTTTTGACCAATCAGGCTGTTTCCTCGTGCTACCAGCTATCAGCTGGCATAAATTAGAGATAAAAAGTTATGAAGTGGTTTTTATTCATCCTGGCATTCCTGGGGTGATTTGCAACTTTTGCTGTGTGCTGATGAGCATTCGCGCTCCCTCAATGTTCCTCCATCTTCCCTGAAAACCTACTAGAAGTTCAACTTGAAAGGTTTTTTTTTTGTGAGTGATACTGTTGTTGTATTCACCAGATGTTGTGGAGCTAAATTAAAGGAGAGCTTGTACTAATGGAATTTCCTCGAAGTTTACAAGTGAATTATTATGGTTGGAAAACTTAGGCTATTTAATATATATTTCCATAGAGGCATGAGGGGAGGACTGTGCTGAATAAAGTAAAAGTATAATGATGAGAGGGGAAGGATGTCCTTGCTTTACCTTCCCTTATTTTGAACTTGATGGAAACTGGATCAGCCCAAAGATAGATCGGCTATTCATCTGTCCAGATTGCATTAGCCAAAGTGGTTTGTCTGGTACCATTTCCCTTTCCAAGACTCGCTGGCCTGGCCTGTTCAGCAAAGATCTGTTACATGCTAAAATATTTTTAGAATAATTTTTTTTAAAGTTAAAAAAAAAGGATTGCTAAGAGGAAACCAGTTCCATGACAGCTAGGTTAGAGTGATCTTGTCTTTAACTGCAAATACCACTTTATTATATTTGCATGCAAAGGGATGCCAGGTAACTGCGTCAGATGAAGAGAATGTTTCAAAGTCATTTGCTTTCTGGAAAATAGAATAGCTCAGCAGGACTTGGAAGGCTCCTAACTTGAGATGTGTTACGTACAGTGTTGATAAAATTGGTCTTTGCAAGTTTATAACCCCATCAAAGTTACCCTGGAAGACGGCTGCCTCTCCGCAAGGCCTCTTGCTGACTCCTGTCAAATTGCGGTACGGCGTAATTAAAAGGAGTGGGGAAATGATGCCTGGCAACAGTGTAGGGCTACAAAAAGTGCTTATAGGGCTGACAGAATGGATTTCTTTACTCGAGAAATCAATGCGTTAGTAAAGAAACCGGGAGTATCACTTTCTCCACTACATATTTGTGGTTGGACACTTGATCTTCCTCCTCCTGACACAAATACTTGCTTCCACTTCCGTATACCGTGATTGCTCAAATCATGACCATGTACTATTATGAGGCAGGGCTTAGGACCAATTGATGACATGCCTCAGTTATTCTCCAGACGCCCTTCAAACCAGCCAGGCTGTGCTGGCACTGGTTTTGGTGGGTTATCAACCCTCCCTCGGCAGTTGGCAGAGGGTCCAAGCTTGTGCTCAGAGAGAGCTGGGTGGAGGCTCAAATGGCTCTTACCTGTAAACTGGATGAATCATAGAATCATAGAATGGTTGGGGTTGGAAGGGACCTTGAAGATCATCAAGTTCCAACTCCCCTGCCATAGGCAGGGACACCTCCCACCAGACCAGGCTGCCCAAGGCCACATCCAGCCTGGCCTTGAACACCTCCAGGGATGGGGCCTCAACAACCTCTCTGGGCATCAACAACCTCTCTGGACTTTCAGTACGATGTAATGTGTGTTCTTTGGGCTCCCGATGGCTGCAGTAACAGAGCAATCACTGCACTAGCTCAGGCCCAAAACAAGAAAGCTCTGGATTAGAGCAGGATGTTTCCAGGCCAGAACGTTAGTATGCACAAGACAGCTGGTGTTTGGTAATCCTGTCGTTCCCAAGTGTGAAAATATGAACCAACAATTGACTTCAGTCTTTGTGAAAACTGCAAAAAGCGTCTAAAAGTTAGTGGCAAATGTGAACCCAGTTCAAAGAAGTTTGGAAACAGACCCACTCAAATTAGGAATTTATTTTTTTTTAAATATGGTAACACTAAACATAAGTAAGTCTGGGCCCAAAACACTAAAATGCCAAAGCAATTTGCATCACCCCAGGGCAGAGATGAAGTCAGGAGGATACTTTCAATGTATGCTGAATCTTAATTTGTCTGGATATGTTTTTAGCTTAATCTAGTCATTGAATTTTTTTAAGATTGATTTTGAAATTACTTCAATATGACAATAATTACCCAATGTTAATCCAAATTTGATTTTAATTTAACTTTTGTCTAGGAATACATGTATATGTACATGTAGTATATATGCATTCATACTTGTGCATTTGTGTGCGCATGACTGCATGGGTTTGACCTCGGATTTGGAAGACCTGGGTGTTGTTCTTGGTTCTCCTCCCGCTGTGTGGATTTGCAAATGTTCTTGCCTTCTGCGTCCCCTCTTGCACGTCTCTCTTGCTTATGGAGGCCATAGCTTTTTGGGGAAAGCTTCCTTTGCTTCACTTCCCCTGTGTATTTTTACAGTGTGTATCAAGTCCCCATGTTGATGGAGATGGTGACTTTTGGTACCACCAAAATCCAGAGGGGAGAAACTGTAGGGAGTGTTCAGCTGCAGGCTTATGTTAATGATTAGCAAACATAACACTGCTTGTGAGCACTGGAGTTTGAAATACCATCTGTATGGTTTAAACTGATGTCTAAGCCCAGGCAGACTAAATACATGCTTTGTGTAACGTTCCTTGGCCCTTGTGTTTAACATCTCTTCTGCAATTTAACCACCAAAAGCCAAACTTTAGTTGCTGTAGATGAATGGCCGTATGTGCTCTTCCCCCAAGCTGCCTGTACCCTGGACATCGCACCTCCTGCATCCCCTTCTCCCCACCTGGGTGCTGCAGGGCAGCCCAGCAGCCATCGCTCTCCGTCACCCACCCTCACAATGACGGGCGGCTCTCTGCCCGCTTCGTCCCACCTCAGCTCTGTTGATGTCTCAGACAATGGGCAGACGCATTTGTCAAAATTCCCTGCAAATCTCTATTAATTGGAAAGCGTGCTGCTTGCCCTCGAGTCCACATGGCTGTCGGTGTCGGCTCACCGTGCTGCTGTTCCCCAGGGAGACTACAGCCAGGAGGAGACAGAGCAGCTTCCGAAGAGCTCAGCAGCTGCACCCTGTCAGCCTGTTGAAAGGCAAATCTCCCTTAACAATGGACTAAAGCATTAGTGCTACCGTATAGACATCACAGGCTTACCCTCCCTGAGCAGTGTGTTTGTGTATCTCCTGGCTGCCACATACAGGGCCTTACCCATCCATCAATATCATCACTTTTAAGAGGAGGGGGGGGGGATGAAGCGGCAGAGATGTTCCAAATGGTTTCACACTGAAAGGAAGCAGCAGGCTCTATGTTTGGCACAGCATGCTGGAGGTTCCCATGCCGGAGGTTCCCATGCCGGAGGTTCCCATGCTGGAGGTTCCCATGCCGGGCAGCATCTCTCCCTTTGGGGCATCATGCCTTTGATTAAAATTGGTAATTCTGAGTCTCCTGCAAGCCCCAAGGCAGCTTGGTGAAAAGTGGCTGTCTGTGACAGCACGAGCGCAGAAGCCTGTCATTCCGTTGTTTTAGCGTCGACACAAGCCTTGCCAAAAGTAGTTCTCCCAGTAGCACTTACAGTAAAATGCCCTTTTGTCCTGGAACCTTTGCATTAATTAAATGAAAATAGATCAAGCAAAATCAAAGGTTTTCTTCTGTTGATTAAACCACAATTTATGTGGCAAATATCCTCTGCCTGTTTACAGAAAATTTTGGCTTCTGAGTGATACCAGACTACCCAACTGCAACCACAGGCTGCGCTGGAGCCCTTGAAACCAGCCTGAGTCCTCCCCGGGACAGCACCGCCCCGCATCGCCGCATCCCCTCCCTCACCTGCAACCTCTGGGCACAGTTGAGGCAGGTTTAGCTGTGAAGTCGGGTCTTACTGGACATATAAAGTGAATATCTAATAAGAGGGCAATATAACAGAGCAGTTCCAAAGGGCTGAAAGCAGGTTTGTGTCAGCACTTCGATTAGTTGCTGGAGACTTGCAGCATCCTGTATTTCTGATGGGCCCTGGCCAGATGGGCTCTATGTGATGATATTACTTCTGCTGAGTTTTACACCAATTTCTCTTTATTGCTCCCATTTCCTCTCCGAGAAAATCTACAGCTATCAGGAGTTTGAGGCCTGTGGCGCTGTAATCCTTAGCATTTGAGACGTTATCTAGGAAATTCAGACTTAAGGAGGGCAAAGAAGATTGGCACACAAACAGAGGTGAGAGAGGGAGATGGCACTTATCTGTTTTGATTTTGCTTGTGGAGCCCAGGCTCCATGAAGACAAAGATAAACCTAAAAGTAGAGGCTAATTAGAGATGTCAGCGAAATGAAAGGTGCAAACATCAGTGCAGACCCTCTAGAGCCCTCAGATGAATTTCTCTGTGTATGGAAGTACTGGAGCGGAAACAGCAGGCACAGCTAATAGTTCACTGCAGTTTATTACTTGCAAAGATCAGAGCATATTGTTGGCAAATAGAGGATTTTGGAAGTCAGAAGAATAATAGGATCTCCGGTGAAAGCAGGGAAAGACCGTTGGACTTCGGCTAATTCTAGTCAAGAGTGGGGACTGAAAGAGCAGAAGAAAATGCAGGTCAGCCCTCGGATACAGAAAGAGGCTTGGGCTGCCCAGTGGATGGAGTGCTTGTTTCCAGCCTACACCCATCTCTGAAGATTGCCTCTTTGTTTGAACTGTTCGGACTGTGGATCTGGCTGAAGCTTTGTAAAGCCGCTCTTGTGCAAACCAGTTGAATCCAACCTCAGACTAAATCAGAGTTCTTACAGGTATTTTAATCCCCTAGGAGCTAATGAATCACCTGATATGAAATAGGAAAATAAACAAGTTTTCAACACTTTGATCATCACCTAAAACCGCTTTTAAACACAGATACTCTGCCCATCTCAAGGAGATGTGTCACATGGAGCTAGAACACAGCCAGAGGGGTTGTACAGAAACCTTGAGTTATTGGGTGAAGCAAGGAGTGGGAAGGCAAAACTGCAGATTCTCTTGGATAGTCTTTTACTAATTTAATCATACGTGCATATTGAAGGGGGAGGCAAAACCGTTGCTTTTCCTCACAGTCAAGGCCAAAGGCTGTATTTTTCAAGCTCTGAAGGCCGCTCTTCCGGCTTGATGTGAGCGCGGACACCTGAAGTTGCGGTAAGCTGAGACGCGCAAGGCTGGGTTAAATCACACGGCAGCGATGGCTATCTGGTTCCCTGGGCTTTGTGGTGGGTTCGGGCTTCAACTCTGCGTTGCAGCTGGGCAAGTACCTTCAAGCAGTGTCCTTTGAGCATCGTGGCTCCTGCTGTGCAGTACCGTTGCGTTTCCCTCCCTGACTCAGCTGCTCAGCAGATCGTAGTTCAGCTGCATCTGCCATGTGGGGCGATGGAGCAGGAAAAAGATTATAACGCGGCTCTGCCAATTCATGAGATGGTGGTACCTCTGTGGAGAGCAATGGTCTCCAGATGTCGTAGACAGCTTTGAAAATCTCAACCTCTGCGATGCTACAATTCAGACCATAAAATAGTTTTCATTCAAGTCCCCCTCTCCACCCCCCACCCTCCCCCTTAACCCCCCATGCTTAGTGTGCTGAAACCTTGGACTGAGCTGTACGGAGCAGATTGTCATTTTGGGTTTGGGATACCTAAAGTAATGGGATCCTTAGTTCCCAGTGGTGTCGCTGGGAAAAAGAAATAATTGCAGTAAGTAACCTGTGCTTTCTAATACAATGGCTTTGATTTGGGATTGTAGTGAACTTGTTCTTTATCTTTCTCATCAATACCCTTAAGATTTCAGATGAATAATCTATCACTCAGCTGCTGCGTAAAACACAAGTAAGAAAGAAAAAAAGATCTGAAAGTTGACGCAAATTTTTTACTGTGAACTTCTTTGACCTTTGAAAAAATATTTCTAAAAAATATTGTCCATTTTTGCTCAGCTTACTTCTTCCTGGTTATGCCTGGGAATGAGGAGCAGGAAGCACCATAAATCTTGTGGAAGAGCCTGCTCTGGCAAGTTTCCTAGCCCAGCTTTGCTGATCGTTGAGTTTTGGATCATTTGGATAAACTTCATGTAAGTAGCCAAGCCCGTGTACTTCTCCAAGCCATCTGCAAACTCCAGATCCCATGAAGCCAACTCGTTGCTTAGTCTAGGCAGCCCGAACTCTGCCCTTTCCTGCCCAGCTTGCTTTCACGTATAAAGCCCAGTTTTAGGGCTGCTTTGGTTTTTTGGATGAACTTGGTGCTAATGTGACTTTCAGTTTTACAGCCAAGTATAACATAAGTAGGCGTCGGGCAACCTTCCTTCACACTGCTTTGCTAATACATCCTAATCCTGTCTGGTGATACTTTGTGCTGTTTGGAGGCTGAATCAATCCTGAGCAGAGTTTACCAGTTGCGCTAAAACACCGTAAAACTGCTGCACGGCTTTCTGAGGCTTAGCTTGAAGCTAACAAGTTGTTCCCCGTGCAATAGCAAAAAAAGCAGCTTGGAACCCCAAAGAGGGAAGCAGCTCATGAAAAATGACTGGGGAATAGATGTTTCAAATTCCGTCTCTTTCTCATCTAATGGTGAGGCGTAGCTCCGTGATGAGCACAGTAAGGGAAGGTAGCGTGGGGGGCAACCAGGGAACGTGTAGCGCAGGGCTGTGCGTGCGGGTACCGTACAGTGGGTATCCCCAGCTGTCGGCTCAGTAGAGCTCATAGGGTGCCAGTATTCCCTCGGGCATTAGGTCCGTTTTAGTCTGGGGAGAAGTACGGTGTTTGATGAGGGTAGTACGGCACTGGCTGACAAAGGGGTCTGCTGCCTGTCACACCTTGACTTGTTGAGCGCTAACACAGCCCGGGGGATCACAAAGCTGTCATTACAAAGCATTAGCATGAGAAAAGGAGCGCTCCTCATGTTTTGGCATGTCACACCCAAGTGACAGGGAGCACAAATACAGTCAGGCACACGGAACAGTGCAAGTCAACCTCGGCTTTGACAATGTTGGGCACCAAGGCTGTCACTCCTTTGACACAGCCCCTCCTTCCCCCTACCCACGCTGCCATTCGCAACAGCAGCTCGCCCACCGCTTTTCTTTCTGCACAATGTGTCAATAATTACTTGTCAGGCCTCTGCTTATAGACCTGGGATGGTGAATAAACGCTTATTATGCCTGAAAAATGTTGCAAGCTTTACCATAAATCTTGTGTTACAAATGCACACAATAGGGGCTATTGACACAGAGGCAAACACTCGCATTAACATGTAAAGTCATGCTGCCCAGAATGGAGTTTGACAAACTAACTTGCAGCAAAGGAGTTTGTTGACCTTTTCTTTTGCTTTCCTGGCAACCGAACTGGGCTTGTGTATACCAAAACCCCAGATGAATGGGAGATGAGAAGAGATACTAAACGTCTTCCTGTTAGGGCAGCTGGAGTGAGGATGCTCTACATCTGACAGCACTTCAGAAATGGCATTATCGGATATCACCCTTCAAATATACAGGAGCTAAGCAAGCGTTCAAAAGATGAAGTTGGCTATGTTAGAACTCAGCCACTCGTAGGCTTCTGCCTGTACCTATTTGCCCAGTAGAGGCCCTAACTGAAACATTATTTGGCCCGGCAGCCACTCATGGCTTGCCCCAGCAAATTGCGTCTCTTCAACTGCTTTACTTCTTTGGGTTTCAGATTGCTTCTTGCAATGGCTTGGAGGTTGGATTTTGGCGTACTGGAATAAATTGTACAGAAGGTATTTATGTCAAAGGCGCAGGTGTCATAAACTGAGCTCAGAATAAGAATGTTTAAAAGAAATTTTACAGGAGTAATATTTAGGGCTTGAATTTAAATACTGAACTGAAGACTCATAACTGGCTTTTTTTTTTTAAGCACATGGGGATCTACCACGTCTGTGCCATGTGGAGGGACAGGTGAACTTATCTACAGCATGGTTCTACCTGTAGGTAATCTGAACTACTCCCTGAAGCTTTTCCTTGGTTTCCATTGGTTTCATTTTATTTCTATGGTTTCTAATGGTTTTCTTTCTTTATCTATTTCATGTTTGAGCTGTTCTTGCTTAATTTATCCCTATTTGTTCCTGCATCAAGTGATTTAAGTTATCCCATACTTGTTTAACCCTTTAATGTTTTCAATATTCTTTGCCCCACAGCTGTTTTCTGTTTTTTAATATCTCCTTCTACTTACTTTTTTATTTATTTTGGCAATGAAAGTTCAATTTCATTTTTATTAGCCCATTTTCCATAAGTTTTCATTCCTAGATATCCTATCTGGATCTAGTGATCCAGAATTTGTGTTTTCAAATACTAGAAAAGAATATTTTTAAAGAAATGCTGCTTAAACCACAATGTTATTAAGTAAATAGGAACACATTTCTTTAGGCTATAGCCTTTACAAAAGACAACTTGTTTTAAGAAAACAAGCTTTTGTTTTGCTTTTAATAAAACCTGAAGTGAGGAATGTATTTGACCTAAACTCTTTAAGCGATCCAAAAACTCTTTGGCAAACAAAATGTACATTGTTTATGTAAACTAGTGATTTAAGTACATTTTGTGGTACGTAGATGAATGTGTAAAGCCCTCTGTACCAACCACACGGGAGTTTATATGCCCATACGTATCTATAGAGCATTCGGTTTACCTTGTAAAGTCAGCCTAGTGTTAAGATAATCTCTGGAAGGAAGACGTGGCCTGGACACATCCCACCTGATCTGAGCTCTGGTTCCACGATAGTTTAACCCAGTCTGAGTGTGTGCTGCGCTCATCCCGCTCCCCCCTCCTTGCACGCGCAGCCCTGGGCGCCTCCTGCCTTCCATCCGGCCCAGTGCCCGGCGAGTCGCTTCGGGGAGCTGTGCTGGCAGCAAACTATTGGCTTTTTTGGTATGGTTAATTTTCTTTTGGTGTAGCTCTCTGAGTTGGATCACTGCAAATTCAGATGAGCGCAAGGGGAGGGTCATGAACACAGCGGGGGGAGGGAGGTGGGGAGAGTTTTAGCTTTTACAGAACCACACCTTTAGGCACTAAATAATTCGCCTAAACTAGAATCATAGAATCATAGAATTGTTTAGGTTGGAAAGGACCTCGAAGATCATCGAGTTCCAACCCCCCTGCCATAGGCAGGGACACCTCCCACCAGACCAGGCTGCCCAAGGCCACGTCCAGCCTGGCCTTGAACACCTCCAGGGATGGGGCCTCAACAACCTCTCTGGGCAACCTGGGCCAGTGCCTCACCACCCTCACAGTGAAAAACTTCTTCTGAATGTTCAGTCTAAACCCGCCCTCTTCCAGTTTGAAGCCATTCCCCCTCGTCCTATCACTACAGAAGGCTAGTTAGAAGCTAGAAGGCTAATTATCCTTGTCCTTATCCTTCTACAGTCAGTAAAGGCAAAAAGCCACCATCAGAAGGCTTTTTAGATCCTAGATTTCCCAAGATCTTGCTACTGACACTTCTTCATTCTGGTGGTATCTGACATAATGAATTTTCATCACTGTTCTCTTAAACAGACCACGTCGGCTTTGTTTTAAGGTATGCCCGTCTCAGTTTGGGACGAATGCAAATGTTTTACCCCTGTAAATGAGCTCACTGGCTTGCCTTGCTGCTGCTTAGCAGTGAGCTGGGAAACTCGCCTCTGCTTGAGGGGAGGAGGAGGGTTTTTTTTGCTTTTGACTCTTCTGCTTCCTCTCTCTTGTGAGAGCATCCAAAAGTCTCAATAGCGTGTCCTGGGGCCGGGCTGAGCTGACCTAAATACTACCCAGAGCCCTGAACCTAATGTTTTCCAATGGCTCGTGTCTCTTACGGCCTGGGGCTAACGCACACAGAGAGGTGTGGCAAAACCAGTAGGTAGCCATGATAAAATGACTTCTGTGACACCTGTTTATATAGGAAAGCAGTTGAGGTGGATGGAGCTCCTGGTATTTCCTCTTCCATACCTTTTTGGTGCCCTCCTCTTCCAAGAAAAGGTCTAAAAAGCTGAATTCCCAAAGAGATAAATTGGGCTTTTTCTTTCTGAGCTCTGCAGAACTCAGAAAGATGAGAGCTGTAACTTGTAGCACAGAGAAGTTGGCTGTGTTTGAGAGACTCTTTTTGCTTTAGAAAGAATAGACTTTGAAAGTCTATTCTATTTTCCAAGAAGAATGTCTTTCTAAAACACTTGTAAAGAATACTGTGTATGCTTAGTATTGTAATGTTTATGGCTTTTTCCTTTAATCCGGTGCACAAGAGTCACTTTAGTCTTCAAAACAGTGAATGAAGTATAAAAGCCGTGCTGCTTCGTAACCTTGTTTATAGAGCATTATGCGAAATTAAAGCACGTCTGTGTTCCATGACTCTGCACAAGTGATAGGCGTCTCACCCTCCTCTCTCTGTTCGTAAACGCTTATCTGCATTCCAGTGAACCTTTGTTCTTTTTGTCCCCACTGTGCCCAGTCTTAAACTTTATGGAACACTGAGAAAACCTTAATAGCTGAATTCTTTATTCATAAATAGGTAGATATTGCATCCTTTCCCTCCATCGCAGAAGGAGCCCTGGAGTGGAGCACTGAGGCAGTTTAGCTGAGCGTTGCTTTCAACATTAAGGACAGAGAGGGAACAGGGTTTGATTTAACTGTGACTGCAGGAGGAGCTTTGAGAGGCAGAACTTAATGAGGAACACTGGCACTTGGCCTGGAAGATAAAACTAAGCCCATCTCTTAGATAAATAAATAGTCATATAGGTTTTTCTCAAATACAAGTGGGGAGGAATGTAGTCTCACATGCTAAAGTTTCCAACTGAACGGCCTCCAGTTCTTGGGTTGTGCAAATGTTACATCCCTGCCAGAGGTATCAAGATATGACAATTTAAACTGGGAGGCTTTCATTCTCTACCTTTTTTTCCCATGTTGCTTCCAAAATTAATCTGGTACCATTAGGGAAATGAGAAGAAACAAAGAGCTAGTCACTTTATTTTTTTTGGTTTTACTTTTTTTATTCTACAGTTTCTGCCTCTTGAGTTGATTGCAGGTTTGTTTCAGGGCTGCGTTCTGTAACAGAAAACCTCTGCTTCCAGTTCTGCAGAGCCTGTGCTGCAGTACCGCCATCTGCCAACAGAGACGCGATGGGCAGAGATGGGCTGGTTTGTGATTTTTGGCTGATTTAGCTACTCCAACAAGAGTCACTAGTGTGAGAGTAGCTGTACTGACAAAACTTCCAGATTGTAATTTTGTCACTGCTTATGTGACATGACCTTTTCCGCCCAAAATAAACACAGTACAAAAAGCTAAATAGTTGCCTAATAGCCACTGTCTCCTATACTCGCTCCTGAGAGTTTCATGTGAATCTGTGGGTGGAAAACAGGCACGGGACTAGTGCTGGTAAATCCCTGTGTGTAGTGGCGTGCTTTGTTTATGGCCCTATTAAAAGTCTTTTGAAACTATTATACTTCTGAGTTGAATCTTGGCATTCTTTTTACATACAAGCCTCCCGAGGTCCCCTGGTATGCGGTTTGTAAGGGTCTCTGGGGAGGCCTAGGGGCTAATCCTCTTCTTTGCTTAACCTTAAAGATTAACAAGAGAGGGACAGCAGAAGGGAAAAATCTGTCTCTGGAGATAATATGATCTAAGGTCTATATGCAGCTCCTCAGAAAAATGCTCTGCTGGTATTGGTGTTCAAAATTTGCTTTCAAAATAGAACTTAAACATTTAGTCATTCGTCTTGGCCTGGCTTCAGCTTTTTAAGCCTCTGAAAAGTACGTTTTTTTAAGAAGTGTACCATTTTTGTCTTACAAATGACAACTGCTGAAGTCAAGGTTTCCATGTTCCAACTGTTAAGAGATGCTTTTTTTCTAGGTCATCTCAGCATAGCTGTAAAATGTTACTTTGTCATTAGACCTGACCTTCCAGATCTGAGGCTAATATTCCTTGATGCAAGATACTGATGAAATGGAGCAAAATGAAGTTTATTGATACAATCCCAATAACAAATTTTATCCGTGGAGAGGCTGGTACTTCATTTTGGCATTACTGAAGTGAAATGCTTCATCAGGATACTGAATGGTGTGGGACCAGTTTTCCTCTAAAACCAGTTAGTAGCTGTTGAGGACTCCTGGGCATCAATGACACAAGGAGGTACTTTGGTTGAGGACAGTGATTTGGAGGTAGCTGGATTATCCAGTGGTTGTGATGTGGTCTGGTTTCATTCACTCCAGAATTCTGATTTGCAGTGATTTGTTCATCTCTTCTGCTACCCCAACCTCACAATGACAGGTTGCCAGTGTTAAAATTTCAGATCCGTGTCTAGGGGGGAGTTTATACGTGCCATCAAGATGAGGGGTTTGGTTGAGATACTTTGGAAGGTGCCCATGGACAATGTTAATCTCATGCCGAAGTGTGTACAAGTATCTGCCTATAAATTCAGGAAGATGCTTCAGGATGTGAGGGTCAGGCATTGGTTGTATTATACCAATGGCATCCAGACTTGGCCTTGTATGCTCCCAGCAACTGATCAGGCGTTTCTGTATGAAATAAAGCAGATGATTGATAAAGTGCAAGATGTAGAGGAAAAAAAACCCTCTGCTTATTTTTCATAAGCGTTGCCATGAGTCAGCGGCACATGACTGTGTTCTTCAAGGTTACATCTGCAGGAGAGGACAACAAGTAGAACAGTCTGTCGGGCTGAGCGTGAGAGCACGCTTTCAGCAAATTCCCTGCCCTTATCTTGGGTTGTTTATGGCTCCTCTGGGAGGATTATGACCTTCTATCTCCTTTCCACGGAGGGTGGATTTTGTTTTGAAAACATCCTTTTCTAGTGAAGTGTCATAGCCAGTTGGAGTCAATTTTATAAACCTTAGTTCTGAAAGTGTAGTACCGGCAGACTTTTGGTTTTTACTTATAATGGTGACAAATCCAATAACTATGGAGTGCATTAACCTCTCTGCTGCTGCAATTTTACGTATTTTGCTGTTTGTGTTCTGAATTTATTTGTCTGAATCAGATCTAACCACTGAGAAACTGAAAACCTCAAGTTTAAGTGCAGACTACTATAAACTACTGTTTTCAAGGCTCTTGTACTGACATACCATTGCTGCAGGGCAAATGTATGTGTGGTTACTCCAGATTATAGTTCTTTCCTTCTAACTGTTGAGGGCAAAATATATAGTTTTGACTGGTTTGTGCATACCAAACCCAATTCCTATGATTTCTATTAGGAGTGGAAGCTATATTCTTTTTTGGAGAAAGTGATCTGCCATTGCTTTCTCTCTGCAAAATAATCTTTCCAACAGAACACTGTTATCTCAGCCTCTTCCTATGCTGAGCTTCCACCATCTCTTGTTCAAGAATGGTCCTTAAATTTCCTTACAGCTTTTTAGATGTTCTGGTACTGAAATGGGACTCACTGTAGCTGTAACGGGACTCATTCTCACTATAACACCACTTCTTTTTTTTTTTTTTTTTTTTTTTTTTTTTTTCTTTTTTAAGACTGCCCTTCTGAGCCCTCTCACCTCTGAAATGCAACTTCCATCATTTGCTCTGAGGGTTGGTCTGCGCACTGTTTTCCAATGGCAGGTAATTATTTTAAATGGCTCCTCCTTGGTGTTTGAGTTTATAATCATTTGGTGGTGCGGGCTTGAATTTTTTCAGAGTGAAAAAGTTCTTCAGCCCATGTCCCCTAACTCACGGGTAAGTGCTCGTGCCTCTAGCCAAGTACACAAAAATATGCTATTGCTGTTACTAATGTGTCCTCCTCGTGCCATGGTTCTCATTGAACAGAGCTGTAGCTGTTCCTTCGCACTAAACACAAGGCTGTTGGTACCCATTTAAGCATGCTCAGGGAACGATGACTGTGGAGGGCTGCTGCTGGTGCCTGGGGACAGAGGTACCTGGTAGCAGGGCCTGAACTACCCAGGGAAGCTGAGTAAGCTGCAAAATGTAAGTGCATAGGTGTAACTTGTATGGATTGCTCTTTCAGCTAAACACCTACATTCCACTGCAAGTGCAATAAATAGTCAATATCCAATTTTTCATTGTTTCTTGGATAACCAGTTCAGTAGGTTAGGAGAAAAAAAAATTGATGAGATTAGATGCCAATTTTAGTGAGGCTTTTGCCAGTGTATCTTGTAGGTGAAGGAAGGAAATGTTGTCAAGATTAAGTGACCATAAAATAGGTACGTGGTTGGTGGCACTGGGGATGGGGACGGACATTAAATTAATGATTAAAAAAGGTGTGATGTCAGACTTGAAAGGCATGTCAAAGGAGTGGTTTTGTAGCTGACTGTACCCGGTTCACATATGGTCAACATTGTTATTACTATCTCAGATTATGTATTTAAAAGATGAAGTATGAGATTTGCAAAGAAGAGTGAGCTGGGAAGGGCTGCAGATGTCCTTTAGCATGATGCTGGAATTCAAAACTCTCTGATAAATAGAAGAAATATTTAAAACTAAGACACTGAAATTCAGTAGAGCCAAATGCAAAGCGTCATGCTGAGAGGAGAGAAATACATAATTACCTGGCAAGTCAGTGGAAGTGCAGAAAAGGATGGGGAATTTGTAAAAGTTTTTCAGACTGAAGATGAGTCAAGTATGGCATGTGGCTGCAAAAAAGACATCTTATTCTGGTACATATTTGCAAGAGTACCATATGTGGAGATTAGGAGGTGGTTACTTTTGCTGTATGTAAGAAGTTCTTATAAAGAAAACACTGATATTTTTCTCTGTGTCAGATGGAGTAAGTAAAAAAGTAATTGGATTCAATTACTGCAATGTTGCAAGTTGATTTATGTAAGATATTAGGAAAAATTAAATGATAAAAGTTATGAAGCACTGAAAGATGTATCCAAGGAGGCTTAGAATTTCCTTCACTGTACATTTTTAGAAACAAATTAGACAGAAATCAATCAGGAGTGGTCTTGAAATATTTATCCAACTGTTGTGCAAGGGGAAGAACTTGCTGACCTTTCGAGTCTTCCTTTTCTATGATAATCTGTCTCAAAAATCAATTCCTGCTATTTTGCCTACAAGAAATACAGCTTCTAAAATTCTCATGTGCATAAAGCTGTTTTTGTGACTGTTTTCCACTTTATTTTTTTCTCTTACATGTTTTGTTTGATTTTTGCCTCACACTTGGGTGTGTATGTTGGCTTTAAGACCTGCAGAGGGCTGGACGGAGATTGTTGTTTTCCTATAGTGAAAATATTGAGACTTCTAGAACATTTTAATCTACTTATGAAGAAAGAAAACTATTTTTTTTTTCCAAACAAATTCCATAAAATTTGGGGAAGGTCAATGTAAAATTTTCATTTTGATATGTTTGGCATGTTTTGATACCTCTCAGTAATAACAAGTGAAGAGATAGAGATGGAATTAAGAGGGAGGAGGAAAAACCTAATGTTGTTGTTAGAAGACTAGGTTCACGTCATCGATTCTGAACAAATACAACGAAACTGCTGGTTAACGCAATGCTAATGAGTGCCTGGGCGACAGACGTAAGTGTGAGAGTCGGGGTTTGAGCACGCAGTTGGCATGGAGCAGCACAGAAAACCACTTCAGGCCGTGGTGCTCTTCGTGCCAGTGCCCGTGCTTTTGATGTGGCTGCCACATGTGCACGGCCTTGCCAGGACCGAATTAGGCAAACATTTCATTAGAAAGAAAATTGTCGACCACTACTTTTACATGCTTCCAAGAACGACTCCTTCCCTCCACCCCACCCCCACCGCCAGTACTGTTATTTGCGGGGAGGAAAGCTCTCTGCATAGAAATCTGCTTTCTCGATTGTGTGAATAACTGGAACTGGCCAGATACAGAATTTGCCGCCGTGATGATAGCAGCGCTAATAGCAAGGCTCGGACTTCTTTTGACTCCAGTGATAGTTTTGGGTGCTCATTTTCTGGGATGACAGGCAGGTGCCTCGGTGTCTCAACATTGCCAGACCTCAGGCTAGCTGTAGAGATGACAGCAGGAAGAGAAAATAAATCGGTTAATGAAGTTGTGTGAGTCATTGCTGGGTATCCATGTTAGAATAACGCTTTCTCACCCTCCTAGCAGGATACGTGACCTCATATGCCCACAGGAGACTATCTGTTGGATTTGTTCCATTTTGTGTAATTTTGAAATTCATGAAGTTCATTGGAAGGATTAATTATGTATAAGGCATGTGTCTGCACGTTCTTTTCATCTGTGAATGTTACCCTGCATGCAGTTATTAGGGGCCTGATTGGACTGAACATTTTGACAAGAATTCAGTGACAAAAGGGGCCCATTAGTCTTTGAAGTCATGGGCCGAGGAAGGGGAATGCAAGTAACATCAGTAATGACCTCATTTAACTTGTGACAGAGTACAAGATAATCATGAAAGGTCATTGTAATGTAACTGCGTTTTGCTCTATATGCTGCGCTGCTCATGTTTCAGCCAGTCTGTATTGCAGTTCTAATGAATGCCGAAATCCTCTTATGTTCAAATACAGGAAGGATGGACAGAACCAGACAACAAAAACTGGAAAGATCCTTCCCTCTTTCATATACTTAGAAATGAATTAGCAACGAGCAAGAAACAATGAAAGACTTCTTATCTACGGTGAGTTTTTCATGGAAAATTTATTTTTTTACTAAAGAAACGATCTTGTTAAGAAAAAACAGTAGTTTCCATAGAAAATGTTGTCTTTTCATCATAGCTACAAAGCAAAAAGATTTCTCTTTTCAGTCAAAACTGAAAAGCTGTAGGGACAAACAGTCTATTCAAAATTGCCAGGGAAAACAAAATATAGTCTGCATTAATAGAACATTTCTGTGAACCTCTAATGCAATTATCCAGCTAGTTTTATGAGCAGCAGGCAAAGAGTATTCAGTGGCCAGCTTTGGAAAACCATCTCCTTTTTCCATAACAGTTACACAAAAGGTAAAGTAACTTTCGGGAAAGAAAAGAAAATAAGCAAAACAAAACCAACTCTGTTGCCTATTTCATACTCTTTCTTTATATTTTGCCCTCTTATGGCCCTGTACACTTTTAGATTTTGGAACAGATTTATATAAAAGTACAAAAATACCATAAACCAGACAGTTCTAGTATTTTTGTCCTGGTGGAATCACAGCAAATCTCTTGGAAAAAACCTGTGCTCAGAGGAAGCAACTCTCCATGCAGTCCTCAGAGATTTGAGTATTTTAGAGAGGTCAACATAAAACTTTTATGTCACTAGTGTAGATCAGCTTTAACTGCATTTGTGTATTGACACTGTAGGCAGTTTCCACTAGATGCTCGTAGGCTGTCTTTCTCTCTTCCGTTTTGTTTCTTAGCTGTGTCTTTTCAACAGTTAACTTTTACGGTTTCAGCAGTTTCCACTTGAGGTTTGCAGACATCTCCAGTCAGGATGAGTTGTCATCCATAAGGACAGACTTCTGTTTCATCAAATGTTTGGAAAAAAGAGTATTTTGCCATCAGCAGAAGAAAGGATGATATTTCCTTTGTTTAGCCCTTGTTAGGAATGTTTTGAACAGACGCAGCCCACAAGGGCCTGATTTCCAAAAACAGCCCTAGATTGTGCCATCAGCTTATTTCCCTCCTGTACAAAACTGGCTGTGTGCTTGTGTTTTAAGTTGCAAGCCGTCGAACAGCCAGGGTTGCATGCACAGTTGATGGTGTGTGGACCCGTTTACAGAGGAGAGCAAATCTACATCTCTGTGGACCTGGGGCTCATCAGAATTGAGATGCCTCCACGTTGTGCCTCAGAACTCGAGTAACCCTGTAAGAAATATGTAAACCCTCCAATTATGCACGAAGTATACCACGTTTAAGGGGACCAGTGAAGCAGGAGATATGTGTGATGTAAGGTCTTGTTTATGCCTTATGCACAGCAGACAAAGTTATTTGGAAATCCGCATGCTTTTCTGATTTCTTCATGCTATTTGGTATTACGTAAGTACCAATGATAGTAACCACCGTGTGCTCGATGTTTTCCATTGATCACATCAACACTGTGAGAGTTTCCACAGAGCGGTGACTAAACTTTGTGGAACCTACTCTGGGATGCGTTGATTGCAGGGTAGAACACAGTATGGATTTTTCAGGCTAATTCCTTCTGCTGGTACTTCATAGTCCTCGTCAAGGATTTTTGAAGGGTTATTTCTCATCCCCACCCCTGAAATGTTGAGCAACGCTACAAATTTTAATTCCACAGGTCTGCTTGTATATCCAAACAATTGACACTTATTTCACAATAGCTGGATGTTTGAAAACATTCAAGTGTGTAGAAATACTGTTATACTCATTTAAATGTCCCACAGTCGAGCCTTGCAGTCGTTTTCTTGCAACACGTGTCTCTTACTGGAAGCAAAACAAGTGGGGCTAGTGGAAAACATGTGACTTTATCCATTATTTACATCTCCTTTCCACCCCCACCGGCCAACACAGTTTGAACATGAAAGTCACTGGAGAACAGCAGCCTATAAATATTCAGACAAATCCAGGCAGGGCAAAACCGTTGCAAAAACCTTTGCCTAACAGTTCACAGGCCCTGAGAGTTCGGACTAACCGCTGCTGGCCAGGGACACAAGCTGAATTCAAACAAAGACCGATTGTAATTTTGTGGTTGGACATGAATGTTTTGCACAACACTGATTGAGGCCACTTTGAAAACCGGGCCAGGGTTGTAAAATAACCTATGGACTGCAGCGTGCATTGTGTTTGAAAACACAATGAAGCCTTGTAGATTCTAACTGGGTTTGGTAGAGACCTTACAGCTGAAAAAAAGCTCTTCTGGCTCTGAGGAGCCTTGTGGGACCTTGCTTATGTTATTTGTTGCCTTTGATTAGGTGAGGTAAAGTGGATTAAACACAAAGCAAGGAATTGGGTATTTTTAAGTTCGAATCCCGGTTTTCCCATTGATTTTTCTCTTTGACCTTTGGCAAGTCACTTAACCCTTTGGCCCTTTGATTTCTTACCCAAAGAACTGGCATAAGACTCCGCTCCTAGACAGCTTGGTGTGATGACTAATGAATTAATATTAATGAATTAATAATTGTAAAGCCTGTAGTACATGAAACGCCTTATGCTGGTGGCAAATGACACAGGAGTCTCACGAGTCTGTACGGCATTGTCTGTGTCTGACAAAGTCACCTCCCATTGATTTCCTTTGGAGCCTCAGCTGAACCCAAGCTTGAGCGTGGGGATTGAACTCGTGACCCACGGCACTGGGCACTGGCGGAGCGATCACCTTCTGCCTGAGGCAGAATACTGGGAACTGAGGGGTTTTATAGCAAGTAGGTGTTGAAAGGTGCAGATTGGCTATTTCTGAGCTTTACACAGACGTGCCTGAAGTCCACTGATCTTTGTGGAGCTCCCTCGGAGCCCGTCTATGAGCAGCCTGGTCAGGCAGTCAGCTGCACCTGAAATGAGATGAAACCCGTGTTCTCCAGTGTGGTGCAATCTGAGGAAACTCGGGCATCTCAAGGATAGTCCCCGGTCTAGCTAGGGGAGTGGGGAAGCAAAGGCATGTACTCGCTCCGCACGGGGGAAGGCGTAACCTGCCTGCCCGTGCTCCCTCCAGCGCGGCGGAGACTATGTGGGTTTGCCTGACTACCTGAAGTTGTTGATCAGTCTTTTCATTAGGCAGCTTATTTTGTTACTTCCGTCCTTTCTTGCGCAGCAGATCGAAGTGCCTGCCTGCCCTGGAAGTGCGGGTGGTTTGGGATCTGAAAGAAGCGTTGTCTGAAGGGACTGAGCCTCAGCCCGGGGACTGGCCCTCCGGGGTGCTCTACCGAGACTTGGCTCTTTGTGGCAAGCTGAGCAATCCATGGCTTTCGGTGGTTACCATGTAGTAGGCTCCCTTATCCTTTTTCCAGTCATTTTGGGGTCTGAGAGAGAACCTAATTAAAATACCTGCTTTGGTAAAAAAAACCCCAAAAGCAACAAACAAACAGGTCTTGCCTAAATTCCAAGAGCAAAGGCAAAAATTGAGAGTGGAGTTTGGAATAGACAGGTATTGTAGATAATTTACTGTAACAAACTTGCTTTCAGATGTAACTTTGGCTTCTTTCTCACATGCTTAGGGCCCAACTGCTACAAATCTGCTCTGCATGATCTGCCTCCATATATTTATATGTCGTGTGTGTGACTTCCGCACAGAACAAGCCATGATAGAAATCTTTCATTTAATTAAAATTGATTTTAAAATTCCCTTGATCAATAATGAGTTAAAATTCATCCCAGCAGTGATGGGAACAACAAACCTTCTGAGAAAAGCTTTCAGGCCAGTGGTTTTGGCTCTGGAGACTGGGTCTTGCCTGAAATTATCCCTCTCTTGGCTCCAGGCTCTGTGGTGCTTGGCACATTATGGTTTACCCTATAGCCCAGCTTGTCAACCACCCCTATGAAAAGCTGAGACATCCAGGCTAAAGGTCTCTTTCTTTTTCTGCCTTTTTCAGTATAGATGCTTCAAACATCAAACTCTTTGTAACATCTATCGCCTTCGGGTCAGTAGTGCCTACTAGGCTTCAAAATGAAATTAGTATTTTGCGGAAAATGACCCAATATTTCTCCTTTGATTCCTACACTAAAGCCTCTCTAATCCTTTTGAAGTGCTCACTCAGATGGCAAAATGGGGTAAGTTATTAGTAAAGTGATATTTAACAGCCGAGTTTAAAAAAAATTGCAAAAGGATCCCTCTGCATTTAAGTTTTATACCCCTGCAGAAGAAAGACCCAAAGCAAATATGTAGACTATAATAGAACATAGTTTATGTAACCTTTCCTAACAGAAATTTGAGAGATTAATAAAGATCGGCTTCAAATGACAGTAATACTCTGTTGTGCACACTCCAGGGTGCTTCCTAATTAATTGTCTCGAGCCTTCACTGAGAGATACTTTACCAAAAGTGCTGCGATCAAGGAAAATTAAGAGGCTGGAGAACTCACTCGGTGCTGCTTCTCTCCCGAGGGTTCCTCATTTGGTCCCATACCAGCACGCGATGAGAACTTTGTTCCTGATCAGGCAACTGGATCACCCTGCTTGAGTTCCTTTGAAGCCCCATTGACTTGAAATAACAAATTAACAGAGGATCCGATAGCAGGATTGGGGCTCTCATTAACTCTGGACTAGAATAAATGCAGAAGGTAGCTCCAGAGTGGTTTAAATTAAGAAAAAATAAAAAAATAAGCCAACTATGTAACTAAGGTGTAAATAACAGCAGTTTGGATAGTTTCATGCAGAGTGAAACTGGGGTGCTGTAAAGAGTACATTGCACAGGAATTACAGAAAATTGGCCCAAGCAGATTGGTCCAGTGTCAAACAGGAGGAGAGGAAATGTCAGCGGTGGTAGACAGGTCTGGCACGATCTCTGATCGGGTGGGTACATCTTACCCTTTTATTCCCTAGTTAGGGGAAACTAGTTTATTGAATTGCTAGTTTGCATTTTGTGTTGAAAGTATTGTGAGAAAATTTGTTGTTGTTTGCTGTCTTTAATGAAGTATAGAATACAAAAAGGTTGCCGTGATGAGAAAATGTTTTTGGAAGCAGAGAAGCAGACACCCCCCTATGCATTCCCTAGCGTGTGGAAAAGGGCATACAGTGCAATTATCGCTCAGTTTAAATTAAGGCAATAACATCAAAAGTATCGTATAAAATTAGTAAACTTTACGATAGTAGGACTTTCTTTGCCATTTAAAAGAAAATGTAGACATCTTCAAGTTAGTCGGAGAGCTAATAATTTCCTAATATGAAGATTTTAAACCCTAAGAGATTGTAAATCTTAAGCAAACAACAAAAGAGTCCTTGATAAGGTATTTAACTTATACGTCTGTTCACAGTCTGCTCGGGAATAATGATAAATAATCATACCTATTGCAGCCTCTGTGGCGCTTGTATGTAAAGGTGTCAAAATCCCCCTGCAGCCATTGGTGACGCGCGTCGCGCAGCACCCAGTGATGCAGCTGCTGTGCCTGTAATACCTGTGTGACGGATGAGTAACGTGAGCCTCAGCCACGGTAAGCCGCTCGCTCGGTGTGCTGCCGCGAGTGATGACAGTAGCAGGAATAGACTCCCCGTCTCCCAGCTTCCGTGCTCTCACCTCCAGACAGCGCTGCTCTGCGTGCAAAAATTCCTTTGGCAATGGTGGTTTGGGTTTTTTTTTTATACCTCCATTATCACATTTTTACAGAGCCAGTAAAGTAGCCAAAGAATACTCATTTTACTTTATGATGAGAAACATTTTTCACAGCTCTTCTTGGTAATAGAATTAGGTGCTTGATGCTTTTTCAATCACGCACGTTGTGATTAGGGACTTGTTTTCCGCTTGCTGCAGCGCAGTTTCTCTGAGCATCTAGGGTGCATTGCAGGACTATTCTGCTGTGTTCCCCAGATGGGACTTTAGGCTGTCTTGCACTGTGGTACCCTGTGTTTCAATGTTCGTGTTCTGTGCTGTGAGGTGACTGGAACTCTTGCCTTCCCGCTTCTCCGTTCTCCCTTTCCCCGCTCTGTCTGCTCCCAAACAACTGGAAAATATCGCGGGTAATGTGTTCTGACTAGTGATTTCTTTGGCTTGTCTTCCTTAGCCCTGGAAGTAGGAAGAAGAGCCTCTGAAACAATCAGTAGGATGGAACACAAATGGCTTTCTTAAATTTGCTTATTTATATATAGATGAAAAAAATCAGTAAATGTCTAAATTTTTGTTTTTCTCAAATGGTCCCTTCTGTGGGGGCATATTCTGATTGGACGGTATAAGCACTGGTTTGTAGTTCTTGTGGAAAGACTATCGTCAGAAGGATAAGAAAGGATTTACTGTGATTTCCCCCCCCCCCTTTCCACTCTCCTGATACCCTGTTCCACAGCAGAGCGTAAGGCTGTTGGATCTTTGCTAATAATGTAGTTCCAGTGACTGTGCAAAGAAATATCAAAATGTTAATATAGTCATCAAGCGCTCCCATGCCGCCTCAGCTATTTGAATCTATTTCAGAAAGAGAGTTCTGATCAGAGGACCGGTTCCTCGCATGGAGTTTAAATATACTTTATTTGCCGCGAAGGCATTTTGGAGCCTGTACCTTCCTTCCTAAAGACATAGTTGGGGGAACATTTGCCAACTTAAACAACCCCCGTTTTCCCTCCTCACCCACGCACCTGCTGTTTGTTTCACTGCTGCTCCATCCTTACAATTGTGCCATTACAGTTGTTGCTCGTTGCCACAAGGGAGCTGGGTGCGTAAAGCCGAGGTAATTTCAGGGAAATGGCAGACAGACAAATGTAATTGCCTAAATTTTCATTTTGGCCAGTATAAGCTGATACACAGGTATTAAAACAAGAGCTTTCGTCTGTTGCAGGATGAAGAATGGTCAGTGCCTGGATTTCCAAATGACGTGAAGAACAGGACCTCCGAACGGCCTGATGCCACCTACCCCTGCGCAACGGGAAGCTCCGTGAGCCCCACTGCAGAGTAGAGACTTGTTGTGAGTAACCACCACCGCCTCCTGGGTGAGGAATTTTGTCCTGCTTACTTTGTCGTAATTTTATTACCGAACATAATTTCAAGTTTCCTAGGCAAGTTCATTAAAAGATATGTGTTTTGCTATAATAAAACCCAAGAATATGTATCATCTTAGCTATAGAGAAATGGTGGTTATTTCCTACATCTAATTGTATTTTGATTGGAGATGAAAACGGACAGTGCTTCCCAGGAGAAAGCTTGACCCTGCACAAGACAATATTGGAGCCAATTTAGGGATTATAGTTTGTGTTTTCTGAAATCATTGTCTGTTATGTGGAAAATTCAGTTTTCAGAAAGTCCACAAAATTGGCCAGAGAGAGAGATATTCCGCTACTTTCAATCATCAAAGAGTTGGTTTAGATGAAAGGCCTTGTTGTCTTTGCCTTATGGTTTCTGCCTCAGCCTTATTGCTCGTGAGCCATGCGCTTATTGTCTGTAGATCTGAAAACAGCACCAAAGTCTTGGCGAGTTATTTTATTTGGTGTTTCTGGTGTGGTGTCTCTGGTGTGCTGCAAAACGGCTTATAGAGCTTACCTGCTTCAGAGGCAGAAAGCCTAGAGAATGGGTTGAGACAGCTGAGAGAAAAGAAAAACAGCCATAGCTGCTGCTGTGTCTGGTTCTCTAGTGTATCCTTTTCGGTGGTATTGTCGGGGCCCTGGGGCACACCTTGAGTTCTGTTACTCTCTGGAGTTCCCTTGTGGTTGCTGTTTGTCTCTTCCTCTCAGGACCCTTTTGACCATCTGTGGCTTGTGGAGAATATGAAAGCTCCTTCCTGTGTCCAAGATCAATAGCTTTAAAAAGAGAGCACAAGAAGCCACTAATCATCTTTTCCACCAGGCGTGATTAATTTCTGAAGTGCTTCAGCTAGTTCCCTTTGAAGTTCCGTTTCCATTTTTTTAATTTCTTTTTCAGCAAGTGTCCAAAACTCCGAAGCCCACCCACACGTGTCCTGCAATAGGCTGGGGCTGGCAATGACTCTTCCAGAGTCTGTGCTGTTTGGACGTGGGTGGGCCACGGCACTTTTTGGAAAGCTCTCCCAGATCCTGGAAATAAGATTTCAAAAGCCAGTTGAGATGTTTCCCAAAGCACCCTGGCTTCAGTGGAAAGCGGTGCTGCTTTCCGGTCTGAATCTTGGATTAAGAAAAGAAGGAAAAGGGAGGGGGAGGAAAAAAAAACAACCACCCAAAACAGCCACTCTACAAACTTAAATTGAACGTGGTTCAATTCCTCAGCTCCACTCCAACTGAATAAGAGAGTGACTGAGAGAAGCTGCATCCCCACAACCACCTCCTCTTTATGTGAGTAAATAAGACATTCCAGCAGTGCTGAGGCTGGGCCAGTGGAAAGATTTTTTTTATTATTTTTTTATTAAGTATTATTTTTAAAGTTACTAAGTCATCCACAAATCCACCTGGTCTCTCTTCCTGCTTCTGCCGCTCTCCGCAGCAACGCTGAGGGCTGCTATTACTCCAGCGTTACTTGCAGAAGGAGAGATTACACGTAAAGCGTAATTCCTGGTTCCCTGGAATCCTGCAACTACACGAATTCAACACTGTCTTCTTTGCAAGTACCAAAAAAATGGTTGTAGTGCCAAATGGGTGATGTGGTATTGGCTCAGTCGGAAATGAGCGTGCCAGGATAGCAGAGTGGATACGTACGTGAGCCTCAACATTGCTTCCAGTTGTATTTGGCCGGAATCATCGAATACATCTTTGGCATTCGGGGATGTGCGCTTGTACACGAGCCATCGATGGCTGACTTGTAATTGATTGTTGCTCAGCTTGCAGGTACAAATAAACATACGCATACATTTCCTTCTTTGCACAGATACATTTCTAATGACCAGACTTTGAAAATGCGTTGTATCCCATGTGTGTGTCAAAAACACACACTACTCTTGTAAGCCTGCCACTGAACGCTAGGTAAGGAAGCTGTTGCCAGGAGACCCCTGTTTGAAAACAGGAGCTGGCTATCATTTATTTTTAATATATTGGATTTGTTTATTTTTTTTGTTCATGTGCATCTCAGTCGTAACCACTTCTGGCTGCTACAGAAGTCTGAGGCTCTACGAGAAAGTCTGTTTTCTTCATTTTTGTAGCATTAGCTGGGATGGAACTGAAATGTAATGAGTAAGCTTGAGCTGGCAAGGTTTCTTACCCAAATGTATCGGCTTATGAATTTCTGGGCATCTGTGCTCAATATGAAGCACCTGCTCGTGTAAGGTATGTTCTGTAAAGGTTGGATGATGGCCCAATTGGAATGGAAGAATTCCCACATTTAAGAAAAAATACCTGTTGAAGGCACAGCAGTGAGCAGAGAAGCGTGTGGCTCTACAACAGGCAGGAGTGACAGGGATGGGAAGAACGTCGCTACAACAGGAAAAGAGAAATGTACACAAGAAATTAAAACGTTCTGCAGTGATTACAGTAAACTGCTAATGTGCAAAACAGAGCAAAGTGGTTCCCTCTGTGATTCTGGAAGTGTGAAATGCATTTTGTGCTGTCTCTTGAGGGTGACCCACTTATAAAGCAGTTGAATGATGACAGTAGATTTCAGTGAGGCTAAAACTAAATAGATACAGCTGTAGACATTTTCATAAAAGAGAATCTCCCAGGAAATATGTCTGTTAGGGAATCCAGGCCTTGTTTTTCATTAATACTAGATGCAGTTTCTCCTGATCTTACTGGAGATGTGTGTTTGTCAAACTGAGTATGAAAATTATGCTCTGTGTAATCCGTCCCCCCTTGTTTCTCTCTCCTCCATCACATGTGAGGAGGAGGCTGTTTCTGGTGTATCTTCTAAGATTGCTTTTCATCTCCCAGAATGGGATGAGATCTCTGTTCTCTGGGCACTTCACGTTCCAGGGTTTCATAGCTAATGCTCGTGCTTCTGGTGTCTCCGTCCTTGCGGCTGGACTTTATGGGGGAATCATTACCACTGTGATTTGCAGTGTACACATAATGGGTTTTCATGTACACATGGGTTTTCATGTCCTCGTCAGGATCAGTATTAGTACTGGATTTTCATGTGCTGGTCACCCAGCGTGAAACAGTTTCCGGCACGATGGTCCCCAGTCTCTGTCCAGAATTACATGCAGCTGATATGGTATTAATTTTGCTGATGTCCAAATAAGGACTTAAAGAGAAATGCTGTCCGCAGGAAAGAAAATGGCAGCGGTGCCAAGTCAAGGCTTGGATTGTCACTGAGACATCTTAATGGACTCGTTGCTTAGGAAGAGATGCGATTCACAAGCCAGCTGTTACTGCAGAGGCCATCGACTCCAATTGCTTTGCCCTCTCCTAGTTTCAAAAGAGGCACGTGATTATTCCATCCTAATTTGGAAGCGGAGAAAATATTTGCTTTTGGGGCTGTAAACTTGTATTAAATACCAAGTTTAATTCTAATCCAAATACTTATGGATAAGTTATGGCCCCCTGAGGCTCACCAAGCCCCCCTCGAAAAGAATGGAACGGTTCATTTGGGGAGCGGGGACGTTAGTCTTTAGGAAAAGGCTGCCAGTCCGTTTATTCCCCTCCTTCTCCTCATGTGCCATACGACTATTCCTTAAGGTATCTCTTGCACAAAGATTTCATTGTTGGCTGTCCACTTACTGCAAAGGCATTCTTGCACCTGCTGCAGCAGCTCCTGGCGAGGAATTTAGAGTACAAGGGCTTCTGCTTATGCCGAAAGTTGTAGGATATTTTAAGGGTTCAGTCTTTTCCCCATGAAGCTCCATCACAGCACGGTTCTCTTCCCATTATTTTCCTTCCAGTTTGTGTTCCTGTGCCTCAGCCCATAGAACGGAGGTTGGTTTGTCTCATCAGGACTGAGGACCTAAGGCGCAGCTAGAGGCTTCTTTTATGACTTCTTTATGTATAGTTTTTCCCCTTGTGCCAGAACAATATGGGCACAATGTGCCAGTGAGATTCGGTCTTATCAGAGTGGTGGCCTTTCCCCAGTCTGCCGGGCGATGGAGGGTGAAGGCGGCAGAAGCATTGGCATCTTGGATGATATTTGCATAGTATAATGAAGAGTTTTTAAGCTGCTTTTTTTTTTTCTTTCTTCCTTTTTCATTTCTGTCTGCTTTCCTCATCCATTACAGGCTTTCCGCTCCTGTTTTCGGGGGGTTATCGATGAAGTTGGGGTCTCAGTGAAGTTAGTAAGATAGAGTTTCATCACACCCACAGAAGTTATGGTTGGTGGTGCACTGTTTCTGAACAAACGTTTCACTGAATCTGTAGCCGTTGCATTAAGCTGCATTTTCTCCCTGCATGGTTTTAAAATGGTTGGCAAGAGAGGATTTCAGGCCCTTCAAATCTCACCCCACCCCCCAATAAAATTAATGTTGCTATTGAACATTTTGGATGGAAAAAATAGTGCTAAAACAATTGCTTTGAAAAACTATGAATGTAAAAATGTAAGAGGTTTTTGTTATGGTTGTTTAGCATCTTAATCTTGTGCCTGGGAATGCTATTTTGGATGTATGTGTGTAATGGTGGGGGCTTCCCCCCCCGAAACAATCTATTTACTTCTTGTGGAGAAAGAAGCTTTGCAAAAAGAAAGGAGATAAAGAGAGGGCTACACCTCTGTAAGGGATAGATGATGCAGTGCTAATACTGGCATGCATATGGGTCTGTCTTTTATTTGTGGCTCAGTGAAGTGGGTTGTGCGTATGCCGCTGTAAGGCAGCGTCTGCCTTGGCACAAGGGCTCCCTAATAGTCACGAAACTTATAAAGCACACGAAGATACATTTCCTTCTCTTCCCCTCCTTTCCCCCTTCTTTTGAAACCTTAAGGTGTTGACTGGTGGCTCACTGTAGCACTTAGTATGTTACCACCCATTCACACCTCTACTTGTCTACTGTCCCCACCTACTCTCACACTTCTCTTGCTGTAATGATGTGTTGCCGAAATAAATTGTGTTGCACAATGAACGCGTAGAAAGAACAAGGGGGTATTTAAAAGCTGAGAAATAGGAGAACTAGTGTGGAAAGAGAGAGAGGGAAGTGCTTTTGGCACGTTGAGCCGGTGGTGTATTATAATTCAAGCTAGATGACTGCTGCGCCGGAGTGATTGTAACATTGATTTGAATGCTGGAAGTTGAATTTAGCAGGAAGGGACTGCAAAGCGCAGGGCTTGGTGCTGCTTGAGAGTTCGCGAGGTCAGGGTCTCGCTTCTCTGCTTTGCTCTCGGCTCTGTATGAAAAAGGAATGGGTTGGGTTTTTTTTTCTTTGTTTGTTTTTTGTTTGTTTTGGGCTTGGTTTTTTTCCCCCCACTCAGGTCTGTACCCAAAGAAGGTCTTGGACAAGTACTGATCCTTAAAAATCCCACCCAGCACCTTGGAGGTTTTCCTTTATTTTCCTTGGTGTGAGGGATGGGAGACTTTCTGAGAGAGAGAAACGAGCTGAAATAAACATTTAGTGTTTCAGCCATGCAATCGTAACACTTTCCTGTAATCCCACGACTCTTTGGGAAGATTGCGCCCCTTGATCAGGCTTTGAATGAGCCAAGGCTGCGCTTTGCATTCCCAGCACGGCCGGACACCGGGCAGCTTTCGCATTCCACGTGCAAACCTCCTTTGCTCGCTCCTCGGAAGCTGGTGCTGCGCGAGACAGCACAAAACTTTATTATTTTCTTTCCAATTTCGTTAAGTTTCAGTGAGCTCGCAATCTGAAATGATGGCTTGCCCTTAAAGAGCTGGTTGTACTTGACAAGTGTGTGGCAGTACTTCATTAATTACAAGCCGCCCTTCCCCGCACAACCTCAGTTAGGTAGAATATTTGTTCAGCGCACATAATTATCTCCCTTTCGTTCTCTCTCTCGTATTGATTCATGTGGAAAAATATGATTAAAACATGAACATCTACAAATGATTCAGAATAACAAGAGAGGAAAGGCCATTGTTTTTTTGCACTGACTATACCAGATTACTGTAATTACAGCTGAATGGTTATACATTTCTCTGTGCCCCCCACAATACTGCGCGCTCCTTCGCAGCCTCGACGTGTCGTTTAAAAGTAGAAATGTTTAAACGAAATATCCTCTTAAGGATGTTTCTTTGACCCATTAAGAACCTTTACCTTGGCACTTGTGCGTGTAATCTCTGGCATAAGGTCGCGCGAAGCGGGCGTAGGGATAGGAAAAGAAACGCCAACCCTTCAGACATCTGTTCTGGTGTTTCGGCCAAGAACGGGAGGGAAGGCTGTGCCAGTTCGGCAGCCGCTCCTGCAGATTGCAGTCGGCTTGCTTTTGATGCCAGCGTTAATAATGTGGGCTTCCCGCTGAGGGGGTGGCACTGCCAGATTCCTAATTAGAATCCACTAAAAGCAGCAAAAAGGTGAAGTGGTCATTTCTTTCCACCCCCCCCTGGCGTCTTCGTCTCTTCTCCCCGTAGATTTGTTTCGCCTCATTTTTATTTTGGCTGCTGAGCCCAGTGGAGCAGAGCGGGGCAGGGTCCTGCGCGCTCTTGCCTTCATCTCAAAGCAAACAACGGGAAGTTTTGATCTGCTGAAGCCCTCAGGAAGGCCTGATTCACCGTGGTGTGTGTGGAGATGACAGAACTAATTTCACACTTCATCCATTGTGCGCAGTGGGTTCACTTGTTGTTTGCTCGTGCAGCTGGTGCAGACTCCTAAGACAGGACATCATTTTCCTCTTCTGTTTTGATATGGACTACGTTGGAAGAGCCTAGTTCAGAGGGCAAGAACACGTTACGTATATCCCATTGGCACTTCTTGCTTCCCCGTAGAGGCTGTAAATACCGTTCCAGAGGTCTCGTTTGCTCCTGAAGGGCTTCAGGCCACTTTTTGGTCGGTTCTGGATCAATTGGTCAATTTGGAGATCCTTGAAAAGGTTCTGGCAGCTGAAACTGGGAAATAATTGCATTGTTGGATTGCTGGTGTGAAGTGTTGCTGGTGTGGGTATATGTGCCCGTGTCCTCGGGGAGAACAAGGCTGGAAGTGGGCAGGACACAGAGGCAGAGCTTGGAGAAACCAGACCAGCATAGCACCAGCCCTCTCAGACGGGGTGGTGGCACTTTCCAGGAGCTCTGTTGTAATAGAAAGAGTGACAAATTTGATGGAAGGTGGAATAACAGTTTTCAGGATCAGGGGTTTTTTTTGACACACCGCCCCCTCTCCCCCTTCTCCTGTTTACTTTCCTTAAGAAGCGGCCTTGTAGGAGTTTATTACAGATCTGTTTCTCTGTGGTTACTTGAGGAAGGAATGGGATTAGTTGTGTGAAAAAGCAGGCAAAACGCAACCTGCAAAATGTGGGCCAAAGCGTTCAGCAGGAACTGCAGCCCCGAGCCTGACGTGACTGTCGCTGGAGCCCCGTAAGGAACGTGCAGCGCTTTTTTCTCGACATGAAACGGGGCATTTGGCTTTTGCTTGTAAGACTTTGAGTTGCAAACCTGGAACTTGGGCTGCACAAAGTTGCTTATGAATCAAAACTGAAGAAAGGAGTCCCGTGAACCCTTGCCAGCTGAAATTTCTGAATTTTCCTTGGCTTTACCTATAATTTGCTGTTAGAAAACCTGTGATCAGGTTTTAGCCCGTGAGCCAGAAGTAGCCAACTAATCAGCAGCCTTTCGCATTGCCTGATTAAATGAAATCCTTCATACTGTCCTGCCTTTTGATCAGTAATGCAATATGATGCATATTCCAGTAATTGTGAATGCAGAACAATGAGTCTTCTGCCAGCAGTATTTTAACACGATTGCACTGCCCACTGCAAATAACATCTGATTTAGCTGACCTTCATGAGGGAAGGGAAATTCTCTTTCTTGATGTCCGTGAAATACCTACGATGAGCCAGTAAATACCTTCTAGTTAGCACGTTATGTCAGTCCCTTTCTATTTACGTCCTATAAAACAAAACAATGCCAACTCTCTTTTTGGCTATCTACTAACAAGGACATAATATTTGTAATAAATATTTTGGAAAATTCCTATAACATATGTATGGATGTAAATGAGAAAGAGCTGAAAAGCTGAAAAAAGTCCAGGTTCCAGATAGGATGAGAGGGAAACGAAAAAAAGGTTTTCTGAGAGACAGCAAATGTGTATCTTTTTGTTTGGTAATATGGTATCCATGTAATGTCTCTGAAATGGCCACAGTTAAAGTTCATGCTACATTAGGAAAGCAAAGTGGTTTACATTGAAACTTAATAGAAGTCAATTGTGTTTGAAACATCTGATGCAGAAATAAAACACCTTATGTTTTATGGGAGCGAGGAGCTGCATATTTGGCACTCGTTCTTCTTTCTAAACACGTGTGCTCTCTCTATCAGTTTGAGATAATCCAGGTCTGGCTCCTGCCCAGCCACTCCTCCTAACCGGAATTACGCGAGACGCGCTGCTCCCTGCACGCACACGCGCGCACACTCCCTCCTGAACCACAAATTCACCTGGGTGAGAATTAGTTGGAGTCTTTTACAAATCTTCCGCCTTCCAAGAAAGCATTATCAACAGTGGATATTTCTTCCTTCATCGATGGGGTATTTTTCATTTGGGAAGAGCTTGGGTTTTTCCCTCTGTATATTTTGCTGTTGCTCAGTGGTTTCTTCAAACTTTTGAAGTTCACATCAGAGCACGGTCCATATAGGACTGCTGTTGCTTTGTTTGAGCCACTGACATAGACAAGCAGGAAAACTAGTTTCATTGACAAACCCTCTCTGTTTTATAGATAGGTGGAGTTAGGAATTGATCCTCCAGTTGAACTAAGTTTTCTTGTGGGCATCTTCCAACTTCTGTTGCTGCTTCCACTTCATGACATACTTATTTTCTTATGCATCTACTTGACAGGCACAGATTTTTACATTTTTGCATTCAAACTGAAATGTGAACCTCTGTTCCTTGCTGCATTAGATGCATGCGGGAGGATCTAAACGCAGGGAGTCACTCTGTGAAAATGTAATCTATCATGTGCAAATCCTAATGCATTTCTGCACCCTCTTCCTTCTGAGGATCTGAAAGGCAATTTAATTACCTATTGCAATATCCTGTTTGCAGGTGAGTTAGGATTTGGATTTTATGACAAGACTAATGTTTTGTTCCTACACGGTTATATGACAACTCTACAACAGAACTGAAAATAATCACCAGAACTCCATATCTGTAATTTGGTGCTTTCGCTATTGGTTCATACCTCTTCCCTTTAAATTTGACAGTGTTTTCAGTGGGAGCAAGGAGCAAACTTTCTCCAATCACATACGTATCTTAGATGCAAACTAATTTACTCAATAACTTTAAGTAAATGACATGTTTGGTTTTTTCTTAGGTAAGCTAATGTGTGAGAATTTGTAAGACTCTCTTTGTTAGCAGTCAAAAAAAGACAAGAAAATGTGAGCTCGTCAGCCACAGTTAAGATTGTATACATTTTGTCAAATCCTTCACAATAATCCTTTCAATTTTTAATATAAATCTAACTTTTGATGGAAGTGTAAACTGAAGCTTTTTTTTAAATAAATTCCTTTTTTTTGTTTACTGACAGAAAGTGAACACTTTTCATTGGGAGACTTATATGTTAATTTGTTTTGTACAGCTAACAGCGGTTAGACCTAGCAACGTTTTATATGCTTTCAGTATATTTTAGTTTGCTGTTAAGGACAGAATTTGGATAGGCCCTTTGGAATTCACATATTCTGCCTTAATTATATGAGTTTCTCACTTGACTTTTCCAATTGATGGCATGTTATTGGAAACCAAGATTTGTCTAGAGTCTTGATCTGTGCAAGAAATGGAGATCAGGTAGTTACATTTCATATGCCAGTATATTAAAGTATATTCTCCTAACAGCTATTTCTAATAAATAGGAATCGGTCAGTTTTGTACTATTTTATACTACGCCAGTTTCCTAAAGAAGAGAACAATATGTTCTGTGAAACAATCTAAAGTGTGTGAGAAACCTAATCCCAAAGGGATTAATGTGATAAAGCAGTGAACTTCTTATGTCAAAATTTTTAAGTCTGCCATAGCATTACCTTTCCTAGGGGATTCATTTCCGCAGGACCGAAGCTGTAAGTCACCTTCTGTTACCACACTTTGTTTTTGTTGCCTCTCTTGGAGGTTTTCCTTTTTCTTTTGCAAAACTTTGGTGAGTACGCGAAGGCAACCTGGTTAGCTGGGCACGAAAATGTGAGGGAGGCAAATCTGTCTGTAGAGAGGAACGGGTGTTGTTCTGTGTGCTTGAGGAGTGCCTTGTATAGTAAAATATTTGTCAAGAATAAGGAAACAGACTCCGCTCCAGAAAGAATTAAGTGCTGGGCACAGAACTGGAAAGGAGATGGAGTGTAGAGCTGGTGTAGAGTGTAGAGCTGTATTTTGGAGGCTAGTCCTCTCTGAATATGTCTTCAAGATTCAAAAGTCTACAATATGAAATATATTCCTGGTTTTAACTATGGCTGCTCCAAGCTTTGAACAATTGGTTGGGTTCTTTTTGTTGTTGTTTTTTTTTTTTGTTGCTGTTTTTTTTTATAACACAAGAAAGATTCAGTTTGAAGCTTCCAGATTTTCCATTTCTATCTACATTTGTCCATGTCTGTCTTTCTTTTTATATAGGAACAACTCCAAAATAAACAAGGAAATGAAATAATAATAACTCCCCTATGTTAGTGCAAATTTAAAGCCATTTGAATCCACAGCATAAGGCAGGAAATGCAAGTTTTCTCACACCAACGTTGATATTGTCATAAAAAACAGATGGTGGTGTGGCTAAATGTCAGTCCTACCTGGGTTTTCTCCGTATTTTTGCTAAAGCCACAGTTCTTGGCATTCTAGAATTAGGTGAATATCTGGTCCTCCAAGGTGGAAGAGAAAATATAGGAACTTGAGCAAAAGTAGTGATTTAAAACTTGAAGACATGTGACTATTATTTTAATTTTCTTTTTAATATTTTTTTTTTTTTTTAGATGAGCTCCCTGACCTCTCAGTCCTGAGTCCTGATTTTAGAAAGCTCAGATTCGACAATCCTGGAGTAATCTGAAGCATAAGGCCATTCCTGGTAGAGAAGACTGACCCAAACACCCCCAGTTCTGCCACGGTGTGTGCTTTGCAAGTGGGCCCAGTGTAAAAGTGACACTTAATACTGCCCCGTGCCCAAAGCCGGAGGAGGAGAGACGTTCGCTGGGCAGCCTGGGCTCTGAGTGCAGTCACCGGGACAGGAGTCCTTCCTTCCCCTAAACTCCTTGGACATATGGTCAGCTTATGTGTGAGCCCTCGGCCCATCTCCCCCGGGGGCCGCTGGCTGGGGGTGAGGAGCAGCGCTGGCCCCGCAGCTGGCTAGCATCAGTGCTGCTGTCAGCAGCCACTGCTCGCCTGGAGCACACACTGCTCCTGTGCGCGGAAAAAGCCAAGTCCCAGCGTGGTTCCTTGGCCCAATCTGTTGAAGACAGTAAGTCTCCCTGCGCAGGGAGCTTTTTGTCTTTGCTCCCCTTGATCATACTGACACAACCGATAATTACAAATACATTTCATGTATGATGTCTGTGGAATCCACGCAGCAGCGCAGACCTTAGTGTTTCCTGGCTCTTTTAAGTCCTCCGCGTTGGCTTTGCATTCATCTAGGCCGGTCTATCTCTTCCCTTCATCGCTGCAGTTGCCGTACGGCAGGAAATCCTCTCTTTTGGGCCCAGTCATCACTGTCTGCTTCTTCCTCTTCTAGCCCCACACTTGAGCAATCCTGTTCCTTGATTGCTATCTAAATTGTCCTTATCATATGCCAGACACTGAAAGAGCTGCAAGGCATCATTTCCTGCAGGGCAATGCCAGGCACATAACATATGCTAGATATCTACAGGCAGATGGGGTTGGTTAGGGCCAGTGAAGCATGAAAAAACAGGAGCTTTGGTAGGAAGAGGCTAAAGAACTCTGCAAACTGGTTGAATGCCATATCCCAAGCAATGTTAACAGCTCATTAACATTCCCTGCAGGCCTGGCAGGTCAGCACAGGAGGTCAAAAAAATTAAGAACTATTTTCTTAAGGAAACGGGAGGTAAAGCGGGTTAGATACATACAGCTGGAGTAGGACACAATGTAAGGCTTGGTCTGAGAGAAGGCAAAGGGGAATGCTTCGTCTCAGGCTCTGCCTGCCTAACTAGGACCAGCCATCTGTCCGTTTTCTACCTGGGGTTCTCCCCATGCTGAGCTGAAACTTGCTTTATTATTCAAAAGCAAACTTGCCCAATGGCACAAGATGTTGGCAGGCAGCTGATTCGTGACCTAGCCAAAGACATCAGGAGGAGGGAGCGAGGTTTTCCTTTGAACCAGGCTCTGTAAGCATATGGTAGGCCTTGTACTTCAGGACGTGATCCATATGCTGCTCTTCAGTGCCCATATGCTTTCTATATTTTCTGTATTTATTTATTTTAATCAGAATTGAGTCTGTGATCTTGATTTTCCTTTTGCTGCTGGCTGTAATTACATTTGGTTGTGCTACTGGAGGTAAGGCAACGAGGTTAAAAATGAACACCAGAGCGTTCAGTTGTGTCCTTTTAACATTGTCTTGTCCTGTGCGTTTTGTGGAGAGAGTTGTATTCTGGGTTAACGATCTGTAATGCTATTAGTTTACATTTCTTCTTCTTGTTGCAGCTCGGACGTGGAGTTTCATTGACTCGGGGTCAGAGGAGAGACAAGCTCCAACAATAGAGTTCTATGAACATTAACTGATATTCGCTGTTTCTTGTGGGGTTAGAGGCTATAAATCAGTGTATTCTTATTTTACTGGAAAAAGCAATGGAATCGAGTCTCTGTCTCCAACCAATGTGGCAGAACTTGACCTAAGGTAGTTAAGATTTATAGGTACAAGGAAGCGCTATCAGCCACTCTCTTTATCTTCCTTACTAATACGGGGATATTTTGGCTTCAGTAGGGCAGTATTTCCCAGTTTCTTTAGCTGAACCCTTCCTGTCACATAGGCTACATGGTGGTGACATGGTGCCTTAGGTCCCAAACCGAGCGAGAACGGTGCTGTTGAGAGCCCACCCCTGCCCTGCAGATCTGAGCACGGAGGGGCCACTGCAACCGGGGAGCGTTAGCCCGACCCAAACCAAGAGGAGCAACACCTACTGAGCACAGCAGTGGGGCTGTCCTGGACTACTGTAGCTGCGTACAGGGTCCAACAGCCCCGGAACTCCATTGGTGCCTGTGCCCTCCTCCCACTCTCCGGCAGGGATGCTGGTGCAGCCCTACAGCAGAGAGCAGGAGTAAAGAGCTGTTCGAATAGCAAAACTCCTTTCTAGCGTGTCCAGCCCATACCCTTCTGCAGAAAATCCACCACGTGCTAAACCAAAGTATTTGTAGGCACAACAAGTGTTCAGAAAAAAAAAAAAGTGTGGTGCAAAAAAAGGAGCTATGTTTTCATGTGTTTAGTTCTTCAGCCTGCAAAAAATCCTGCTTTCACGCTGCCTGCTGGAGGGCCAGGGCCGAAAACAGAAAGCCATTTCTCACAGCCAAAGGGCTTTGTGCTCCAGTTGTTTTAACCATGTGCTTTCGTTGAACCTGCGAAAGAATTAGTAGTGAAATCTGATTTCTTTTTCATTTTCCCATTGTTATCTTCATAGAAAAATAACTCCTGACAAAATAATTCCTCTTTGGTTTTGTGATATTGGGCAGGGGGGTATTGTTTTTTCGGTATTTTTTTTCTGTGGGAAAGAACGCACTATACTATAGGTCTAGCGCCAATGAAACCACACTCTTTTGAGGATTCACTCCGGTAATTAAATGCGTATTCCTCACTTTTTTATACAAACAGCAAATGAGCACACTGGGTATTTCCTGCATAAAGTGATAACATCTGCCTATTATTGGGGAATACTTAAGTCCTTTATCACTGTGTAGTAACTCACATTAAGATTATTTGGAATCAATGACAGTTTTGTATGAGCAAAAACTATGTCCTGCCTCCTTAAAGGCTTTATCATTGACGTGTTTTGCCACCACAAAATTCTTAGACACTGAGAAGATCCTGTGATGTCAAGGACTTGGGACAAAACAAGGGCTTTCTTGGAAGAAGAACCATCTCAAGTCTTCATTTAAATCTTGTGCTGAAAAATTTTCAGGTAAGAAAAAGTTAGCAATATTTATCCATAAATACTTTTTGGTTTTGCATTTGTTATTACTGCAGAAGTGTCGAAATACTGCATGGAAATCTGTTGTTTCTGATCTCAAAAGGAAGCAGGAGATATTATAAACCTTGCAGGAGAGCCTGCTTTTGTGAGAATTTGGATATCCTTTTCCAGAATGAAGCTTTAGAAAGAACTATTCAGGCGCTCTCTGCTGAAGGCCTGTTGGTAGAAAATAAAGTTTTTAAAAATCACAGATTTTTGCAAGGAAGGTATAACATAGTCTTGGCAGGAGAATAGTGGCCACGCAACATTGAACTCCAACTGTGTTTGAAGAAGATGCACTTCAGTGTTGAATGGAATCTAAACTGGTTCTAACAGGGGGTATTAAAACACTTTGTATTAACAACAACCACAACAAATATCTACTTTCTCCAGTAAAAATTGTATTGGAACTTTCTGCTCTCCCCTTTCCCCTTCACAAATATTTTTATTTTCATCTCAGTTGGGAAGGAAAATCAAATGAAGAAATACTGGAGTTTCCATAGCACAGGAATTCCAGTGTTCAATGAACTCCAGTTAGGAAATAGCCTTTGAACAGAAAACACAAGAAAGGGTCTGAATTTCAGCCCTTCCACGGTTCAGTCATTTCTCTACTTTAGAACTTACGTTATCACACTAATATAGGGTTTCATTTACTCATTTTAACACTTTTCTGAGTCACAGATAGAAACCAAATCTTTTAGATTATCACAAGATAATTCACTGCACAGTCTTTCCTTTCTATCATAAGCCGCTGGGGAATGTGACAGCCTCACTCGGCTTTTCCAACATGGGGAGTTTGGCTCCGCTTTCTCAACCTGCGCAAGCCGCAGGCTGCTCTCTAATCAATTGCTGATAATGATGGTAATCATTGCTCTACTGAGGCTTAAATGACAATCTTCCTTATAGTTCTGGAAAGAACATGGTTATTTTGCAACATATTCTGATAAAAATCGCAATTTAACTTTCCTGGAGAAGCCGTGGAAAGTACCCGTGTGTTTTATGGTGAGCCTTGGATGGGATTTTCCAAGCGTAAGTAGCCAATAGAGGGCAAAACCAGTCTTGACTGAATTTTAAGAATCCATTTGAGACAGGGTATGTCCTTGATACGAAGGAGAAATTAGCAAGATCATGGATGTTTGCTTGAATGTGTTGCTCGTGTGCTGAGCAAACTGTGTTGTTGGCCGGGAGTACTTTGGGCTCCGGGTAAGCAGAGAGCAGAGTAACGCCTGCGTTGTGCAGCTTCAGGGAAATCCATCTTCCCTGTCCACCCTGGAGAGCCAGAGCTGGGTGAGGAGAGGGGAAGGTCTGAGACCGAGAGCCCATCTCTCTGGATGGGCAATACCAGCATTTTCTCTCTGTTCTCCCAGTGGAATTTCAGTGCATCAGTCATTATCTCTTCCTTCACCATTTAAGTGATAAGAACCAAACAGATCTGAAAACGTCTCCTGCACCTTGCAGCACTGAGCTTTGGTTCACACTTCCTTTAATTCACTGCTGTGAAAAATGGGCTGGCATCCTACTGTGAATTTAAATACTCCCAACCCAGAAATAAATGGATCCCATGGCTCATTTATCTTTCAGCTATTAATTAATAGTGGTTAATTGTAGTTATGAACTGCAGCATTCCAGTCTCCAGCATCGATACGTTTTATTTAATATATTCCGATGAAGGTGGAGTCAGCGAGTTGGAGAAGAATGAGAACAGCTCCTTGCCATCAGCTGCTTACAAAATTTCAGCTTCCTCATGAATTTGTAAAATAATTACATCTACCCCTTCAGAGAGAGCGCTGTTTTGGGACTGAAGCATAGCAAACCCTGCGAGAAGATCCATCTGAACACAGCACTCGTTTCCCTGTCCTCGATGCCACAGACTTACTGCCTTTCCAGCATTGCACTAATGGGACAACATTGCCCATCTGAAGTCTGTGTTGTAGAATCAGAGGGTGAGAACAGTCTCAACGCTTTCTTCTATCCCTCCTTTGTGCACAGAAATAGCTGATAATATGAGTCGGGCACTCTGTGTCTGTGAGTCTACAGTTGGAGATGATTCCATGAATGGCTTCTGCATTAACGTTCTGAAACCTGTTGCTACCCCAGAAAGGATGGGTCGTAGAGCAGGGCTAGGACGGTAGTTTGCTTAGACAGACAGAATTTTCTTAATTCACAATTCGCATTTCCTTTTCGTGGAGACATATCAATAGTATTTTTCCGTGCTTTATTGAGATTTCATTTATTGGTGCTTTAAGAAGAAAGTTTTAGGCTGATGGAAATACAAAATGTCGTTTATCTGAACGTGTGTTAGTGAGCTTTGGTTTCAAAGCTAACCCCCAAGTTCCATTTTAAGTGTAGACCTACGTTTGAGTCACTTTACGTAGCTCTTGGCGAAGCAGGGGTCCATGAAGGCTGGCAGGTGCTAAGGCACATCCATCGCAGGCTTTAAGGGCTGTTTCCTGAGAGACTTCCTCCTGAAGGCGGCTGTTGTTTGTTTAAGAGAAAGCCATATCCACTCTGCTCCCAGTGGCATCCTGAAACATACTTGCAACACAGAAAAAAATGATGAGTCTAAAATGGATTTGATGATAAAGCTTCCCCCCACCCCTCATAAATGCTTGTGGCTGAGCTCTGGCAGAGAGATGTCCTGTTGGAAACTGAACTTAGTTCATCTGTGCTCTGGTGGGAACCCTGTGTTCAAGATAAACACGCTCGTGCTCTTTGAAGTTGTTTGCTCATCAAAAGCACAGTTACTTTGTTTGTATTATGCTTGATACTCCCGTGAGATGTAGTTCAATTTATGGTATAAAATCTTGGCAAGAGGAAGGCAGTTAAAAAAAAATCCCCCCAAAACAAAACAAAACCCCCTTTACACTGCTGGGAAGGTGGGAATATTGTCCTCAGAGTCCATCATGTGTTTCTTTTCATAGTATTAACAGATTTTACTTGTACTTTTTCCATAGTTGATATGAAAAATCTTCCTCTTGCCTCTAATACTTTTCTAAGTATTTTGGGGTAAGTTACAAGTAAAATCTCTTGAGATTTTAAACTGGGCCAGACACTGTGGTTGTTAATAAGATGGTAGTTACTTTTATGATTTTTGAATGCCATTGCTGTAGGAGTAAAACTTCCCCTGTGGAGGGTCAGTCATTCACTCCTCCTTTCCCTGCATCCCATAGAATGGAAGTTGCTAATGTACCTTTGATGGTAGCTTTTACATGGTTTCATTTCCTCCTAGGTTTGAAAATGTCCTTATATATACAAATTCTGAGCTAGGTGTGAAATACATGTCGCAATTAGAGCATCAGGAGGCGTCATGGAAACATGGCAGGATGTGCTGTTCCTAGTGAAGGCACCATCCATCCTCATGGAGCCAGAAGACGTGCACAAGTATCAATGACTGAAGGTATTTGAGATGTATTTTTATCAAGCTCATATGGTTCGTTGCATGTTTGTGCAGAGAAGAGTGTGTTCCATTCCATTGGCTCCCAACCTTTTGGAGCTGAACTTTACCTGGGAAAACTGTGTCTCTCCCTTACCTCTCTTCATCTCATGGACCTGATATGGGTCCCACTAAGCTTGGGTTTCACCTGCAATAAGATTGTTCTCACAACTGGGGTTTCACTCTACTGGCTCATAACTGCTCAAGTTGGTGTTTTGTTTTGTTTGTTTGTTTTTTATTTATTTGGGTTTTTTTTGTTTGGTTGGTTTTGATTCATACTTACGTGCAGCCTTTTAGGAACCTTCTCTTGTGAACTGTGGCATCTGAATTGCAGGGACATCATTTTCTGAGGCTGGCAATTTAGCATTCACAACTTCATGGAATTTGAGTTCCAGCAAGTTTTGCTAGTGGCGAACCATAGCTTAGACCTTTTCCTTCCCCAGTCATAATTTGAAAAAACAAAACCCAACCCAACAAAAAAGTTTTAGAAATATGCCATAGTAATGAACAGCTCACTCTAAAATGTAAATTTCTAAGTTTTGTGCAGATATAATCACATAATCTCCAAGTGTGATGAATCTGTGATTGCCGGCAATTTATAGCAAGAAATGTACCATATACATAAATATGTATATTTATTTGTATATGTATTCTTTACAAGTGGGTAAAAATGCATTCTGAGCAGTCATAGCTGAACTGAAGGAAATTTGTCATGACTTACTAAATGCTCGAAGAAAATAGGAAAGGAATACGACTTATTTTTCTTACGGTGTGCTTTCTTTTTCTTTGAGGGTTGTGTTCTATTCCCTGTCTGTCTGTCTGTCTAGTCTACATTAACGATAATTGATACATCTGAAGAAGTACTGGTAAATTAAATATAATTTTAAGCTTCTGGATTGCCTCCTGAGGATCTTAAAGTAATTTGCTTTTAGTAAAGAATTTAAGAAGGATGCCACTGTTATGAGAACGGCCATCATTGTAACGATGATAATTTTTTAAAAGGCGAGACATCTAAATCATAGAACAGCTAAGCTCAGGATTCTCAGAGCGCTTTAAGTACATCATTTTTGTGGTTGCTTGCTTTGAGATTGCTTAATGTAGTCATCTAAAATTCAAGGCTCCTAAAATCACTCCATGGAATCACTCCATCATTACATGGATTTTGCCCAAGATCACAGTGGGAGTCTGTAATAATGCTGGGCCCAGAACCTACATGCTGATTCTGACCTTGCGTAAGCTAATCTTAAATCTTCTATAGCTATTAATGTCAGTAGATTTACTTTTGATACAATGTTACTGTCACTAAGATTAAAATTCAGATTTCCAGACTTTTCATCCCGTGGTCTAGCTCAGCAGAAAATAATTCTTTCTCCATATGCTATTTTTTGGATGAGCTTTAAAATCAGATGCTTATCTCAGTCTCTTCTTTTGGCAAAAGTGAACTGGAAAACCCAGCTGGAGTTTTCTATTCTGGTTGTGGCAGAAATGTCTCAGGAGCAGCTTTCTTTGTAGTGTTTCAGCGCTGCTCATTCTGCTCCCATTCACAATATTAGGAAGTACAAAACAAAATTTACATTCTGGTGGCTTAGACTTCAGGAAAATATTCTACTTGATTGGTTTAGTGGTGGCTGAAAACATTCGTGTTGTTAAAATAGTGCTGCCTAGCTGGAGACGAGATCACAAATGAGTTTTGTTTTCTGTGTGTTTACCACTTACACAATGCCAAAGGTAGAATTTTATTCCGTAATATTTGATACAGCTCATAAGTTCACACTCAGTCATTTGGCAGTCAATGTTGGGCGTTATGCATAAAACTGTTTTGCCTTTCTCATTCTGTCTTTACTTCTATGTGCATACACGGGCAGCGACTGTGCGAGGAGGTAAATTCAGTGGCATACGCGCGTCGGGTTTTACCTGCTTGTTCATACAACTGTCCCTTTTCAAACAGATTTGACTCACTGCTTGCCTAGCCGTGAGTTTCTCAGTTATTCTTATGGCCTTAATCATTATTCAAAAGATGCTTTAATCTTTTGAGAATATCTCCTCTTTCCTATGTAAGAGAAGCGCTCAGATTTTTTCTGTGCCTCGTAGCTGTGGTTTGGCCCAAGGAAGCTGAGCGAGTGTGCTACTTCTGCAAGCAAGCTTCACCCATGATTTAAGTGAAGGTATTGTTTTGGGTTCTTTCAGGGGCAAGTCTTTACATCTTCAGCAAGGACCTCCTGGGTCTTGGTTGATCCTTAGGTATTTATATTGGCATATAATTGGCTGTGAGAAGAACCGGGCGCGTTCTGCTGATGGGAGGCAGCGCTGGACAGCCTGGCTCGCCCCACCGACCTGCGTGCGTGGTCTGGTCTGTGCTCCTGCCTCAGCTTGTTTCACTTCGCGTGTCGTCTCGGAGGGAGTTGGCTCTGAAATGAAGAGTTGGTGGAGAAGAACAAATGAATGTTTCCTATCTTCTGTCCGCATAGACTGTTTTTGGACAGTGCATCTCTTGAGGTGCGTACCATATGTAAGCACTCTTTAAAGATGGTTATTCTCTCATGTCGTGACCTAGAGAACAAATTCAGTATTGTTGAGTGGATGAGTTGCAGGTTTTTTCCCTTTTCTTGGTTCAGCATTTCTTAATTTCTACATTCATTTCAGTCCTGTGATTTTATTTGCATGTGACATCACACAGACCTTTTGATCCTGTACTGTCAATGAAAATCAGGATTCACCTGTCAATGGGTAAACACAGAGTTAAATCAGTGAGCAATAACAAAAAAACCATTGCCTACAATTGAGCAGGTTTTGAAATATGCAGCTATAAGAGGGGCTGGAGGCTTATTAGGACCCTTTCATCAGGGTCTCCCCAACCTTGTGTGGATAGGCTCTCCCCTCCTCCTCTGCCAGGGAGGGCAGGTGTGGCAGCATAGGGGCTCTTGTTCTGCCACCCCTGAGGTGTCAGCAGAAGAACCAGAGGAGTCTTCAGAAGCTGGATCACACGTGTTCTGGTGGGTTGACTTGTCCTCCTGCGCTGTTCTTTGGCTCTGCAGGTTTCCTAATAGAACTGGTGTCAGCAGAGCTCAGCAAACAGCGATTCTTGCTGCTCGTACTTCATGGCGACGATTGCTGTAGCTGACAAGCTTTCAGGGTATGGACTGAGGCTTTTAGCAAAACAGTAATTAAAAAAAAAATAATGTATTTTTGTTTTAAAAGAAGGTTGAGATTCTGACCTATTTGCTTGATTGTGGAAATTAGGATTGTACTCGTGTTGCCAATACCATAATTTGTTGTCCTGGAACTTCAACTTTTGAAATAGCTTCTCATTTGACCAAAAAGGGTCCTCGTTTTTTTGTGCTCCAGCGCCTGCCACGAGGCCCAGCCGCTCCTGCCTGTGGTGGGGGGACCTCAGGATGCTTCGGGGCTGTTGGGGGATTTTGGTGCTGTGTTCGTGTATTAAAAGAGGGTGGGGGGGGATGTTCACCGTCTCCCATCGTCACTGGCTGCCCTGGCCTGCCTCCCTCTTCCTTGTCAGTTCGTTTAGCTAATTCCTCCCCTCTTAAATTACTCCCTTCTGCTTAACAGCTTTCACAACTTGTTTGCAACCACCCGCAGTCACTGTGGTTGCGTATTCTTTTCTGGGGGATATATTAGACTGTTTATTTAGGCTGAAAGCTGCTAAGGGAAGGTTTGCAACTGTGTTTTCATGCTGTCTCGCACAAACAGAGCCTGACCATTGTTTATTTCAAAATGCACTGCAAGAAAAACAATTGCTGTTGCATGCGTTAATCAAAAAAAGTTATAACACGGTTGTGACTAAATCCCTTTATTTATTAAGTTGCTGTGCCCCAGGACTCCGTGAATGGGCCAGAGAAAGGCAAACGTGGCCCACAGCAGCTTCAACACGTGGGGCGGTAATTGCTGCTTTGGAGAGACCATTTCACCTGCTCCCTCCTCCCCGCTCAGTCCCGTCGGCGTCTCCCCTTAAGGCTTGTACTCAAGCCTCCAATCAAGCGAGCACCCAAATTCCTAGAGGTACCATTTTGCAGCAATATGAGCCTAATTGTTTCTAGATTGAATATTTTCATGGGATATCAGTCTCGGTGTTCCCGGAATTAGCATGCTCACTGAAGGATTGAAGATGCTTATCGGGCCCGACAGCTTTAGTGTCAGCGGGACCGTCGACAGCTCTGCGAAACTTAGCTGGGCTGGCGACAATATTTATTTATGCGGAATGGAGACATATGGCCAGAATCATCCGCTCCCTTTCCTCAGTAATTAAAACATCTGGGAGCACAAAAGGGCCGTAAGAAGGAAAAAAAGCGCGCTCTCTGCTAAATAAAACAGGAGCGTGGTGCCTTTACATAATTGCCAAGGCTTTTCTTTTGCAGTCGTGGTGGGCTCTCTGGAGGACCGGCCTTCTCTAATGGTTTTTGAATGTGTGACGGTCAATAGAAACGCAACTGAACTGACTGAGCACGGTGCTCAAACTTTTTATTAATACTGTATCTTATTCTGTTTTCCAAAGAACGGATTTTAATGCTCCTGAGAGGAATTGGGGATTATTTAAAGGGTAGCAAAAGCATACTGAAGTCATCAGCTGTTTTACAGACCGTGATTACACAGCGATAGCTTTCTCCGTCTGGAGTACGCTGTAGATATATCTTTGATAAACACTATTGCACTGAGAGCTTTGAGGTTCAAATTCAGACCAGGGCAGTATGATGACAGCCGTTATCATTTGATGGATATTCAGTACAGTGTGTGAAGTGTGTTTAATACAGTTTTATGTAATTTTTGGAGATTAGGTGTCCCAAACACGAAGCCATCACAAAATGAATTAATTTTCTAACTTCTTGGCCCTTGCGAAATCCCCAGCTGAGCTGCGTGCTCTCAGCCTTGCAGGGTTGGACTTTAGAGAAGGGATCTTAGTTTTGATATATAACACTTCTAAATCCTAAAATCCGTCATCGGCGGAGATGGGTAGCCATTTTGAGAGTTACTGTTGTTTTATTACGCACAGGGCTCACACTGTGCCGCTTTGCAGAGACTTTACTTTTGTCTTATTCTTTGGTCTTTAAAGCGGAATAGGATCATGATTTGAGTGGTGGTCTTCAAGTATCTGTGTAACATCCCATCCGCGTTTTGGTGGCAGCACTGAATTTACCCTCACAGTATCTCCTGCGGGAAGAACGAGCAACTGAGGCAAAGAGATGGAGTCGGGTTTGCCTACACGCATGTAAAAAGTCTGTGGCTAACCTGGAAATTGAATCGAGCTCCTCTGAGGCTCCTCCTGTGGCAGCTCTCGGTGTTCTGAAGCCGCGGCCGAGCAGCGCAGTGCTCCCAGCGAGGAACCTGACTGGAGGGTCATAAGGATTTTTTATGATTTTAAAATCGGTGCGAGTGACAAAGCCGCTGCCACCGAGGAATGATACAACGCCCCATTGCTGTGAAAAGTGCTCGTTTGTCAGTGCCAGTCTGTGCTATCTGCACCTGTGTGTCAGCCAGAGCTGGGCCAAATGAAGACTGGGCTGGTAACGAGGTGATTAGTGGATTCACCTGCGATGCAGGGGCTGGGCCTTAAATCTCCTCCCTGCCAGGCTTAGAGCTGGGGCTTGGTGCTGTTTCTGCCATATTTGAGGACACCAGCTTTTTGCTTGTTTGCTCTTAGGTGTCTTCTGTGTTTAAAAACATTTTCAAGAAGTTATGGTGCTTGGGTACCTGTGCCTCCAGTGCTCCGGGAAGCATCTGGCAGCGATGCAGCAGCTCTCGGCATCTAGAGACTCTCCTTTTTGTAACTGCTCCAAGGTAAGAACTTCTCTGCAGGCAGCTATGGGGCTGCAGTTTGTTGCTGTGCGAAGTAGCATCTCCTGCCTCTCGTCGTGCTTTTTGAACCATGTGTGGTGGTGCTTAAAGCCACTTCAGCTTGCCAGGACTTGTTCTTGTGGGGCAGGATGAGGTTTGGCCCTGGGTTTGTGAAATTGGCTGTGCTGTACGCGGGCGATAGACTTGGTGGCTCCAGCTTCAAGAAGGGTTGTGAGGAAGGACATCAGATGAAATGCTGATTTATGGAGGTAGGTGAAATGGCAGAAGAGGGGCAGTGTTGTGAAGAGCATGGAGTTCCTTATTGGAGATTTAGGAAAAAGCATGGGGCCCCGGCAGCTGGGTGCTGCCGGTATTTATTTTGCTCTTGACACTCGGTATCGCTTCCAGCACTGCCCAAGCAAAATAAATGGGGAGCCATTGGCAGTATTATCCAGGCTAGCTTTAATATAGTACTGGAAGCCTCTGCAGCGCAGCACACCTGCACTAATTTAGCTCTTTGTCAATAAAATTAGCTCTTGTGGAGTGCTGTGCCGTTTCCAGTAAGTGCACTGGCTCGTTGACCTGGCGGGGCCGCGCGGTGCCGCATTGCGCTTTGGGCAGCACGGCTTGGCTCAGAAGTGAGGCGTGTAAAGGGCAGCGTAGGGAATCTCACTATCCATCTTTTTGGTTTGTTAGTCCTTGTCCAGTTTACGGGTTCTTCTAGCTGCAGGGAGCTGGTCCTGCACTGTTAGCAGCTATCGCGTTTGGTAGAATACCCCATATAATGAAAACAAGCAATTTTTTTCCTAAAGCAATCTCATCCCAATAGAGGTCCAGTCCAATATATGTGTATGACAAACAAATGAAGTCTTGGAAATGTCTGGCTAGCTCAAAGATTCAATTAAAGCCAGCCAAGTTCTAGGTGTACTTCCTAATTAAAGTATTTGACATCGACACAGACATAAATATTTATGCTTGGTAGAACCTATCCTGAGCAGCAAAACAAATTACTCTGACAACATGGAAAAGAGGAATGCTCTCCATGTGATGGCTCTATTATCTGCACTAATAGCTTAAGTTTCAGCAGGTGTCACTTTACCAACTGTGGAAGAAGCTGTCAGCTGTGTTTGGGAGAAGGCTGACGCTGTGGGAGAAGGCGCTAGTTCTAGTGGGAAGAGAACAAGAAGTCTGCAAGCAGCACCGTGGGCCCGATTCTGCCCTCGCTGTCTTGGGCTCAAAAATCCGGGCTGTGTTCTCAAAGACGCTGATGACCTTTTACCCTGCCTGTGTGCCACAAGAACCCTGATGGTGCACGTAAAAGTGGCAGCGGGTTGGTTTTACCTTGGGAATTGCAGGCGAGTGTTTGATGGTGGGTTCCAGGCTGCTGCCTCTCGCGCCGTGCCCAGCGCTCCCCGCCAGCTGCACGCTCTGTTTCCTGGCTGCCTCGCAAATCCAGAAACCATCCAGTCCCTAATAAATTCCACTGTTATCAACCCGTAATTCCTTCAACCCCACAGTCTAGTACAGACAAGCACTTAGCAAAATATTTAGAGGGCTGTGTTTTGCTGCTTGCTTTGGAAGATGTAGTTGCTGGCATGAGTGGACTTCTTAATTTATAGCAGTAGTTAATTTGCCCTGGAGACTCGGGATCCTAAACTGTCCTAATTCTGTATTTTAGGCCTTATGAAATGGCATAATGAGGGTGACCGTGATTTAGCGTTGTTCTGGCTGGCGCAAACAAGGGATCTTGGATTCAGCAAGACCCCAGTGTTCAAACAAAAAAAACAAATCTCAGGAGGAGGATTTGGAACCAAGATGCATACAAGATTAGGTGTTTCTTCTTTGTTTATCAGCCTTCATTTTAACCCCTAGTCTTCTGACTGTGCTGTACTGATAAAAATGGGATTTAAAAAAAAAACAAGCCCAAAGCTGGAGATATCTTATAGAACAGGAAACCCTTGCATTTATGTTATTTATTTAGGAATGAACATTGAACATCTATTTTTAAAGGAGTCAATAATCGCTCATGTCCCTGCTTCCAAGCAGGAAGAGCGCCGATCATAAATAGTGTAATAGATTTGGTGCCAGGTGAGCAGCTACATATTTTTTCCATTTACCTCCCTTCGTGCTGGTGGTTTTCCAGGGTCCCAGAAAACCAACTGTCTTCCCACCCTCCCCTCCACCTCTCCTGTCACTTATGGGTCTGCCACCCCCTTATCCCACCCAGCCCGGCTGTTCCCTACACGACTGTCCTGACCTCTCCTGTCGGCCTCTGGTCCCTGTGGGGCAACACGGCGCTGCAGGTTCGGGGCAGGGCCATGGAGAGGTGCCAGATGGGGGTGATGCTCTTCAGGGGAAACTCCAGTTGTGTGCCTTTCCCCCAGCCAGATCTCAGTTTGAAAGAACACAGTGTCGAGACCCCTACGGAGATGTTTATCCCAGTGGAAATGGTAGGATGGAGGAACCCGCACAGGCTTACCGCAGACGGCGTTTATAGGACTTGTTACTGGGGAGAGAAGCCCATATTTACCCTGCATGGTTGTGTAGCTGGTTAGTGTTAACATTGCTTCTGTGAGCATAGGGGGAATTGTAGTAAATCTTCCAAGAATGGCGAGCTAGTTTCATCTTGTTTGACACATTGTTTCCTGATAAGAGCTGCTGGGAAAATACTTCAGTTTTCTTGTCAGACTGAGCCTGCGGAGGTGCCGGGAGGGACTCTGAATCCGCAAGGTCCTGAAAAAGAAATTTCAACAGCCAGGCTGGGGAGGGAGTAAACGGCGACCTGCGAAATGGCTGGACACCAGGGGCAGCTTTCCGAAATACAGGCGAACGTGAAAAATGTACGGAAGTGTCCCTTTGGCTCTGCCTGACAAAGAAAAGCGAAGCTTTTTTTCGCCGGTTTGTGTTTGATTCCTGGTTTGTGGCTGTTTCTGGCGGTGCCTCTGCAGTGCGCAGGTGGAGCTGGGCTGGTCAGTGCTGGCCGAAATGGGCAGTAGCCAAAAACTGCGTACGAGGGACGTGTTCACGTGGGGAAACTTTGGAGAGGCAAAGTGACTCAAATCATGCTGTGTAGTTTAAGGCCAAAAAGGACACAAAGCATTGCAGAGATGTTCTTTATTTTTTATTTTCTTTTTTTGGCTGAAGGGGTTTGTGTTCGTTGTGGCTTAGTCCTGCTGCAAATCCCTTCCTTATGTTGTTGTAGCTGCAGTTGGTGTTCCCATGCATCCCGAATTCTCTGGTAATCCCGCCGATGCTTCTTGGAACCGCCGTCTGTATCACAAATAACATTGCTCTGAAAGCGTGTGTGCACCAGCAAACATGGAGGCTTCTGTTCTGCAGCCCCAAAGCCCGGATAATTCATGGGCTCTTTTTGTGTGCATGAAGTCTAACCTCAGTCTAGTTTTTTGGTGGAAAACCCACACTAAAATTTTATGTCAACCGATGTTGCAAACCACAGACTGTGCATGGGCTCGACACGACTTGATTGCTGGTTTTTGCCCGAAGTTCTTTCAGACTCTGAAATTCAAGGGTTGCGAGCTCAGATAAAATAAAACAGACTTCCCATGAACCACAGTGAACCGAAGCCACTTATTTTCAGCAAAACTCACGCTGGGTTGTGTTCAGCCCTGAACTTCACTGACTCCGGCAGAGGTAGAACATTTGCTGTAAAACTGTTGTGGATGCTTATTTTTAGCATCTCCCAAAATCCAGCCATGTGCATAGGTGTCTAGTGAGGATTTATTTGCCACCTGAACTGAAAAGTATTTCCTGTCTATCCAGCATGGAAAAAAAAGTCAAAACCCGAGTGCAGAGAGGGGTATGTTTGTAGCCTTTTATCTGTGAGAAGTAGGAAATATCCCGACATACCTGACTGTTCTGTGAACGTTTCTTTTCAATCTGATTTTCTTCTTGCAAGAAAGGATAAGCACTTGTGGAAGAGCACATTTGTGACAGACACACACAGTGACAAACTTTTAAAAAATACATGTCCCTAATTTTCTGAGCAGCTGTTTAAAACTAGATACATGTCAAAAATTACCCTGGTGATGTCAGCTCAGCCTTTTGCATTTTTCACTACCTGTCCCTGGGCAAATTCTGATCCGTCGCCCTGCACAATCAGAGATGCGTTCCTTCTACAAATTAGAGTAGTTAAACAAAATGGGAACTTGAGTAAAAAAGTTTATAAATTAGCCATGAAGTTCTGTAAACATGTTTGCTGCTCTTTTTTTTTCAGATTTAATTGCAGCTCTAAATGTTTAATTTGGAGATTTCAGCAGCAGACGTAGCTGAGGGTTCTGATGGGGCTGCTGCAGCGCATCTCCTGTCCGTCAAATGGACAGCGCTCCCAGAAAGAGCAACCCAGATTCCCCAGAAGACATCTATGTCAAATTGATGATGAGCTTGGCTGGCATCTTAGAAAGATCTTGAGATGACAAGATTAACCCTCAAATGCCCTGGGAGGCAAAGGGCATGCCTTTGGAAAAGAGGGGCACGCACATGACTTGGCGGATGGAAAAAGCTGCCGGGCTCAGCTAAATGCAAGTTTTCCATCACAAATGGTAATTTCAAAACCGGCGAGGGGGTACAATTAATTCTGTTGGCTTTCAGTGTTTTTTTTTCTTGGGGAGGTATTTTGTAAAAATAAATGTAGTTGCTATGAAAATGAGCACTGTGAAGTGCTTCAGGGAAGTTATAGACTGCGTAATATATTTCAGGTGATACGTCGGGAGGTCCTGAGCATCCCTTGGTGCTAGGGCCTTGGTGCTTCTCTCCCAAACTGGAGGAATACTTCAGGGCAGGCACTTGGTGCTACTGTGGTGCTCTTGGATATTAATGAGCCAGCAAAAAATTCAACAGTAGGTCCTTGATGTTTCCCTGGAGGAAAAAAAAACCAACCTCAAACTAAAAAACCCCACCCAAACCCATGAAAGACAGACAATTGCCCTGATAGTGAAGGGCGAGCAGTTGGCTGTGTTGGACTTTGTGCACTAATTGCTGCTACCGTAGCGTCAGCGGCGTGACTCCTGGAATGGGAAGAGCCAGTTCCTCCGCTGGTGTAAACTGGAGGGTCTCTGCCGCAGTCGGTGGAGCAAGATTTATTTACACCAGAGGAAGAGCTGACCTTCATAAATTGTAAACAGTCCTTGACAGAAGTGTGTACCTGCGGCCTTGTCAGCTCTCGGAGGTTTTGTCGCTGTTGGTCTACTGGTAAAGGGGTTGGCAAACTTCCTCTAGCAAAGCCAGCAAAATTTTGTCCTTCCTGGCCTTGTACTCCAGCCTCTCCTATCCCAGTAAGGAACCTTAAAGAACTCTCTGACCAAAACTGGGTGTTGCTGTTACGATTGTACCCTCGGCACAGTTCTGTCGGTTAGAAATGGCGCGTCGCTGTGTTACCGAGTGGCCGTATTCTTACCAGAGTTGTGCGTCGGAGGCGTGACTTGATGTATGTAATGACACCACCGCTGAAGGTAATTGACTGTCTCAGCAAATTTAACTTTATTCCCAAGGCAGGCAGACGTTTCTAGAGCCATGGAAAAAAAATTATATTCCAGCCTTAAATAGCTAATCTCTCTCTTTTAAACGTATTTCCGGATCTGATAAAAATGTAGACCGAGGAAAAGATTTTTGGGTTTTCTCTCATGATATTCATAGGTCTCAGTTTGAAAGTAGCCTTTTGAACCCAAATGTAAATTGTGTGCGAGTCTTATATTGGTAGTGGTGTTATGAGAGCACTGGAGCCCCCCGTGCCTTCCCCTGGTTCCTGGGAATTAATCAAAGCACGCTCAAAACTTTATAAGGGATCAAAATAGGTATTTAATAGTGGATAAACACTGAGGGTGTTTTATTCCTAAAAATGAGCAATAAATTGCCTATAAATAGTCACTGAAAATGTAAAAAGTATTTAATATCTATTAGGCAGAAGCTGATGGACCTCAAGGCACTTTATTAACAATTAAGGAATATGGCTCCCATATACTGTTGTGATTGATATGAATGTGTCCATGTACAGATGTGAAATACTAATGGAGGCTTCAGCAGAAGAGTTAGGACTCTCCTGGGGATTTACAGCATTGCTTTAGACTGGTGAGAAGCAGAAGTTAGCGGCAAGTTGCAAAGGCCATTGCGTTTTCTCCCCTGCTGTATATTCTCATTTAAGGGACAACAGTTTTATCCAAGAGAATGAAGAGGAAATGGACTCTAAAAATACAAGCTTTTATGAAAAAATGCATTTGGAAAAATTTGAGGACATCTGAAGGCCAGGTGGGGGCTTCTAAAAGTGGAAATCCACAAAGTGTACAAGTTTTGGTTGGGGTTGCGGGCCGAGATCAGGCTTTTACAGAACTGAAAACTGTAAGTGGGGATGGTAAATGCAGCCGTAGAGCTGAGACCGGCGCTCTGCAGCCTTTGGAGAGCCCTTCTTACAGAGTAGACGATGCCCAAGAGAATCGTGGCCGCGATTGAGACCCGGGGGATGAATAGCAGCCATTTAAGATAAATGCTTCCTATCGGCCTGTTCACTAGGATCATAAATATAGGTGAGCAGCGTATTAGCCTTTGATCTAACGCTGTGTGAGGACATCCACCATCTTTGGGTTTGTCTGTCGTTAATATCTTGAAGTTCTAAACTGGCGCAGACCACAGTGGTTTACAGCAAGTGGATTAGATCAATTAATTTCCAAAGCAAACCTAATGGGCATTTTAGAAGAGGATTTAATGACTCATTTACTCTCTACAGCTATCTTGTTAAATGCCAATTAAGTATCTAAATATTTCTTACAACCTTAATGAATTACAGTATAATAAGTAATAAATGATCACCAGTTTTTGCTAACATGCTGAAGTCTGCTGTTAACTTTAGAAAGTGAACATTACATTTTTCGAGCACACTTGTTTGTGTCAGCGAAAGAATTATTTCTAATAACTGGATAATGTTTAAGTAACATAATAACTAGCAGAATACGGACTTTTTTGTCCAGGAAGATAATGTCAGCAGTGAAAAGGTGAGATTACCCTTAAGGGTCGTATATTTGAGTAAGTTTTTAAACTAATTTTTGCTCCTCAATTGTGCAAATACTTCTGTTTCTTCCAATCAGTTGCTTATATAATTAACCCCATTTTCACGTGCTTTTGCACAGCTAAACTGAAAATCTGGCCCAACATTTGTTCAAACTGATGAAAACAGCATTGTGGAATTTGAGAGTGCAGTACCAGAGATATCCTTTTCCAGGTGTACTTGGTGTCCTCCAAAAACATCTGTGATTTTTTTTAATGTTTTTTTTTTATTTGCATTGAACCACAACAGAATATATATGAGCATGCAGGCACAAATAAAATACTTGCAGGTGATTTTTCTTCCCCCCCTCTTTATATTTGGCTCCATCCTTTCCTTCTATTATTTGTGAACCATATGCAAACATCAAGGAGATGATTTTTAATCATTCCTTTCTGTTATCTTCAAAGAGAGAGAAATCTTACTTGTTGTTCTGGACAAACTGGTTTATGTCAAGATAAGAGGTGCGTAAAACTTCAAAATCATGCGAAGGGGGTCAGGTGGGCTGATGCAAAGGACAGGACTCGCACGTGCCTGTGAATAACCCAGGGAATACAACATCGACTGCGCCGTTTCGGCAACAAGGTGCTGCTGTTGTGTGTTGGACCTATTGCGAATGGGCGTATTGGCAGTGAAAGACATTTAAATGATCTTCCAAGGCCAACCCAGGACTTTGGTCCCTCTGATGAAGTGAAGGTGGATAAATGAACTCTTCACAGTGTGCTCCCTAGAGTTAGAAGAGACACCCCTCCTGCGATTGTTTGGCACCCCACTTCTACCCTGCAACCACAGTCTCGCTTTTCCAGCAGTGTGAAGTGCCGTGGTTGGCACTGGGTTTTTCAGGACTGTCCCAGTTGCGTTTCCCCGGGTTGTGCTGAGCTGCTGGGGCGGTGGGGGCTGTGCCAGGCACCGACCTGTCTTACAGCCATGCCTGCAGCTTGATGTTCCTGTACGAGTGCCGTTACAAAAAGTGGCTTGTGGGTTTTTCCCTGCTCTGTGCCCAGACTAGGGGCTCATAAGAGTATTCTTCAGGTATTATTTCTAAGCAGTGTCTCTGTACGCTGTATTAAAGAGAATGCAAAGATATTTCATCTCCTATGCTGTATTAAAGAGAATACAAAGGTATTTTAAGATTCTCTCCTTTTTTTTTTTAAGCAATGTCCTCCCTATTTATGTCAGCAATTAGTTTATTCTTAAAAGAAAGGAAGATAATAGAAAAAGCAGCACACAAGCACTCAAACTGTGCCGCTCCCTAAGTGCTTTTTCCCAATTTATGAAACAAACAAAACAAAAAAACACCCTCCGAAGTTAAACTAATATGAAACAGCCCCAGCATTTGAACTTGTCGCACGAAGCTGGTTTAAATTTTAATGTGAGCTCTGGAGTAGATTTGTGTAAGGCAAGGTAAAGCAAGTCCCATGAAATATTGATTCTGTACATTTTCTTATGAATTTTTATACTCCAATTTAGTAAATTTTTCATCTCGCCTGCACTTAGAGGTTGCCTATAAAGTCGTTACTACCAATTGTATTAGCTGTTGTAAATAAATCATCTTGGTTTGGGCTATTTGTATGAACATGGGCCGACAGGACCCGGTTTTGTTTAAGCTGTGGCATGTTATGGCCTTAGTCTGAAAGGGCTAAAAAGGGATTATCAAAATTTAAAATCCATCGTGGCACAGTGGCAGAGATGCAAACCCCATGAGCATCTGTCAGAGGCAGGCACCTTCCTCTTCCATTTCCCACCTGGGTCAGATAAAGCAGCGTGGAGGATTCTCCAGCAGAAAGGTTCTTTTCTGTTTTGTGTCAAAGAAAATGGGGGGTGGGGATGGCATTACACCCCACAGCGCTTATACCTGCAGATCCGGGCATTGAGGTAACAACTATAAAGGTTTGCACCACTTTGGGTATAGCCTAACTGTGCAAAACGTTATTTTCTTTAAAATGCCATTCGAAAGGGGATGTTGCAAACCTGATTTGAGGGAAATCCAAAAGTAAAGATTTTTTCATTTGGGAGTTTCAGGCATCTAAATCTCAATGTTCTCTATACCTAGAGCTTTATCTTGAGTTCGAATTAATATCCTCCACCAAACCTAGCTTAGATGTTCACACTGCCTCCTCATCTCTAATTATAACATATGAAGTGGGTAGGTAGGCAAGACTCTGTTCTGCTACTTTGTGTCTCTATCAAACACAGTGAAATGTAGGTTTTCTGATGCCTTGCTTTTTAACAGTATTTCAAAATAACTTTTAAAATATTGCATAACATTCAGCTGAATAAGCATAGTGATTTCTTTTCTATGCAGTACCCCATTGGTGAGTTTGACTGGAACGACACTGACATAGGCTGCCCAGAGAGGTTGTGGAGGCCCCATCCCTGGAGGTGTTCAAGGCCAGGCTGGACGTGGCCTTGGGCAACCTGGTCTGGTGGGAGGTGTCCCTGCCTATGGCAGGGGGGTTGGAACTCGATGATCTTCGAGGTCCTTTCCAACCTAAACCATTCTATGATTCTATGACTGCTGAACTGTTAATAGCAACACAGCGCAAGGGGGACTCAAGGTGTTTAAATGGTTTCCCTTATTAATGTTGAGCTAATCCCCGAGGAATGCTTTTCTTTGTTACTGTTTCTTATTTGTGTTTTTAATCCCCTTTTCTGTTAAGACGCTGACTCGGCAAGTTTCAGCCATGTAACTCCCTTTGGTTAGGGTTGGTCAAGCCCGAACTCTGGCGTAGACACAAGGGCAAGCCGTGCGCTGCTCGTATTGGGTAGCTCTCAGGATCGTCAGTGTCAGCCAGCGGTTGATGAGGACCTGACTTGAAGAAAGTCTTTGCATGTGCTTATAGCCCGTAGTCTCGAGTGGTGCTTAAGTCAGTCCTTAAAGCCTGAGTGTATGCTTCAGTGTCGTTCTGAAGATGGATGACATGAATGTGGCTTACTGTGGTTGATGTATAAATAAGAACAGATGGTTTTCCCAGATTCCAGTTAATGGTAATTAAACTCTAATTTATTATTTTATTCAGAGTAAATCTCCATTAAATTTCTGTTTTTGTAAATATTCTGAAACAACGCTCTTTGAGGAACTGTCATGAATATTTGGGCTATTTTGAAATGAGCTTTATGGCAATTTGACAACAAAGCATACCAGATGCCCCTTTCCTGATTTGCTGTCGTCTATGTATAATTTCCCAGTTAATTTTTACTTCACCTACCTATAAATAAAGATTATAAGTTTATTTTCACAATATCTTTAAGCACAACTTGTTTTAGAAAATGATCCTGTTAGTAAAATAAATTCTGTTTGTAGATAGCAGCAAAACAGCTCATAACTGATGGAAATTCACTCAAAATATTCAAATAATACTCTGACTCTCTCTCTGCTATCCTAGGTTAGTCCTGCTCAAAACCAGCTACGCTCTTGTGTTTTGTGTGTTGCTTGTAGGGTGATTTGTTAAATACATTTAAAGCTCTTTTAAAAAAAAAATAAAAAAAAATTAAGAATAGCAGTAGTATTCAAAGCAAAACTCAAATATTTTTCAAAAGGAGCAGCACCTCATTAGTTAAATGGCTTTCTGTAATAATCACCTCGGATTCAGTTTAATTTGCCCTATGTCGCTGACGCTGACCTTTCAGCTGTCTGTATATTTTAAGTGTTTATGTAAACAGCAAAGGATCCCGTTAATTACAGAGCCTTCCTCCCATTCAGCAAAGCGATGTCCGGCCTTCTCTGATGGCGAAAGCGATAGGAGAAGCGGCTGGGAGACAGGAAGGAGCTCGCAGAAAGGGAAAACGGAGGGAGGGAGGCACATGGGAGCGTGCCCGGCAGTAAGGAAAAGTGAAACGGAGCAGGGCGTGCGAGCAGCATCTCGCACTGGGATCTCAGGAAGCTGCGAAAGGGATATGTGTAATCACAGAGCTTGATTCTCTGTCTGCGGTGAGGTTACCGGGGTTATAGCGCCAACGGGCTCGGCCCCAAAAGTTCTCACCGGAGGTCGGGGTTCCGTTTTGTATCGTATTTTCCAGTTTGTCCTGGGCAACGGGCAGACTGATGTGCTAAGGACTGAGCCAAATTCCCAGCCGCTCCCTGAAGCTTCGTGGAGTTTAAAAGCAAAGGAAGTCCCCCGATATTGCAGCTGCCGCCAAGCTGGAGCGGCGGTCGGTCCTCTTCGGTCGCGGGTGTCGCTGCCGTGACCGCTGCCGCTCCGTTGCCCCACACAGCGCAGCCCTCTGTTCCACTCCTGGTCTTGTGCAGAGAGAGCAGCGTGCGGTTTGAGGGGCCTTTTCTCCAGGGGCACAGGGTGGGGGATTTTTTTTGCATGATGATAAAAAGAGTATCGCTACAGAAAGAAAGTGAGGCTGGTAGGAAACCTTCATGAAAGGGTCAATATTTGCATTTTCTTAGTGTATGGTGTCAACACTGGGAAGGAGAATGAATTGTAGAAGAAAAAACAAACAAAAAAAGATACTTAGTTTTTCCTTTGTGTATTTATTTTTACAACCCTGATTAGTGTTGGTTATTCTAAATTTGTGTGCTGGTCAGCTTCATCGTAGATACGATGTTGGAATGATGGTGACGGTGTTTTGCTGGTTTGGGAGGGATGGCAGCCCTGTCTGGAGCAATGACTTTTGGAGAATCTCAGATGCAACTCACCCACTACAAACCTATATATTATTGATTCTTTTTTTTTTTTTCCAAAGGTGCAAGTGAAATCCTGCTGTTTGATTGGAACTGACAAAGTGTAACTCCATCGGTTATATATGAAAGCCTTTTGAGGGCAGCTAGAAACCAATATTACATTAAGTTTGGATATTTAGACTTTAACGCATATGGTAAAAGCTATATATTTAAGTTTTTAAAAGCCATTTGGTAGGAATAGTATTCTGAACCAAAAATTTTTATTTTTAATAGCTGCTAAATACATCATTTTCAAATACTGTATGTGCAAACAACTAGGATGTGGGCACAGCTAATTAATCTGCAAATAAAGTATCAGCGAAGGGAGGATGGTTGAATGTGGGAAGATAACCTTGCACATATTCAACTGAATTCCTAACGAATTGGATATAAAGTGTTGTCATGTGGGCTGTGATGTTGCCGGTGTCATAATACACATCACTCTCATAAAGGAGGCTGAGGGATAGCTCTGTGGTCACGTAGGGACCTGTTGTTCAGCCATCAGCTGACTAGGCCTTCCCATAATTACCTATGGTTAAGTACTGTTAATATTAGTACTCTTTTTTTTTTTATCAGCTGGGGAGGTAAAAGCTCAGTAAGATACATGTTTTGATAGAAAAAGGTATGATTTTTAAACATGCTTTCCTTCATTTTGCATTTGAGGTTCGAATGGAAGCACGGATAGCTAACTACTGCTTTGGGTGTTTAAGTGGAATAACGAACATCTAGATGTAAACTCCTCATATAGGCATCGGCTTTGGCACGTATCTGCTTATTTGCTGAGTTTCCGTAACTCCTCATAACTCACTCTGCAAAGAGTTGAGCGTCACGTGCTGGGAAGTTCAGCAGAGAGCAAGGTCAGACCCAAGGGCCCAGCATCTTGAGAGAGAGGAGCAAATTAAGTTCACCCTTCAGCCCTCCGCCCCGCGAACCTGCCACTCCTCTAAACCTGTTTTAGCTGTAGTCCCCAGCAGTCTGCCAAACAGAAACCAGAAACACTTCAGTATATATTTCTCCTGGAAGCAAGCAGTGTCAAGAAATGCAATTTTGTTAGATGACCGCATTAGCCTTGAACTTTGCAGACAGATCTAAATGAAGAGAAAGAGTTTATTCTGGCTTCTAGAAACTGATGGGAGCCCTGTGGGGCGTAGGTTCAAATTTTTAAATGTTCACATCAAATCAGATAATGGTATCCACCCCCTCAAAAGCTCAACGGGTGGAGAAGAAAAGAACATACCAATAAGCACATGCAATCCTTCAGAGTTCATTATACAGCAAGTGTGTTTCAAAGGACCTTGAGAGCATGTTTCCAAGGGAGGGGGAAGGTCGATGCTTGGATGGGAGAAGCCAATTGAAATCAATGGGGATTGATTTAGAGTCCGGGGGCACTGTGTTAAAATCTCCAGTCTTACGATGTAGCTTCATGAATATTAACGGGAGCGGGATCAATACGCAGCTGATTTTCAGATGTACAGCTGGCTCCTTTTCGTCTGTAGATTAAAGAAACGGCAATCTCTCTTTCTTTAGATAAGATTCCGAATTCCACAAAATGACTTGTGACTTTAGATCCCGTTCTCCAGGAGTGTTTGATAAGGATTATGATATTTTCCTACTTTTTAAGTACGCCTTTTCCTAGCTGCATTTCTCTCTGGTGTCTGTTCCCGGGATTTCACTAAATCGGAGTGGGTTTCTCTTGGGCACTGAGGTGCCTCTTGTGCAGGTGGCTCTTCTCCGTGCTCAGGAAGGCTGGGTGTTGGGGATGCCGGGTGAGATGTCCTCCCTGCCTCCTCCCTGCCTCCTCCCTGCCTCCTCCCTGCCTCCTCCCTGCCTCCTCCCTGCCTCCTCCCTGCCTCCTCCCTGCCTCCTCCCTGCCTCCTCCCTGCCAGCAGATGGCTGCCACTCGCTCACTTGTGGAAGTGAGTGGCTTCGCTGCCCGGTTGAATCTCCTGCGTGGCAGAACGTGTAATCCACCGAGCTGAAAGCCCAAACGCCTGACACTGTGCGCTTGGAAGAGCTCTTGAAGGTTCGGAGGCAGAGCCCCGGGCTGCTGCTGTGCCTGTGATACGTCGGGTGAACCTCCGCGCTCCCAGATGCTGCCTGGGCTGTGAAAGTGAAATCAGGGCTCGCAAAAGTTCTCCTCTAACAAAGGATGCACATTATTTGAAACATCCTGAACGTTTTTGTTTGTTTATTTTGAAAGCGCGGGTCAGGAGCCAGACTTGGCGGCTTGTCCTCGCTTCCGCAAGGAGCTGAACAAATGCCCCAGGTCCGACCAACCTTCTTAAACTCTGGGAATGTTTTGGGCTCCTCTCTACAGCAGACAAAGATTTCTGTATTCACACTGCCCAATAACAAAAAAAATAATGTCCTTTTTCTGCTGTTTTGGGTTTTTTTGTTTGTTTTTAATTAAAAAAACCCCACACCAGCCAAAAAAACCCTAAAGAAAAAGTACTCGACACCAATAAACTTCCTCTAAATGGTGAAGGATTTTGATTTAGCTCTCATAAATCTGTTTTTGCGGTGTTTTCTTTGTTATCAAGAGCATTGCCCCCGAGACAGCCAGCCTGAGCTGAGCAGTGCTCGTGGGGCAGCACCAGCACCTCCTGCTCCGTCACAGCCGTGTACGTTCAGCAGCACATTCAGAGGTGTTTCTGTGGGGTTTTTTGGACTCCAAGCATGAGCAAGCCAGATTTTGGGTGCTGGGGGGGGCAGAGACTCTCCAGTTCAGAGCAGTTTGGGTCAATTCCAGTGATTTATCAGCGGTTCCTGCGCTGGAGCCAGAGGTACCCACTGTCGTTTCTGGCTGCAAATCTGTTGTGCAGCCTTAAGTGTTTTATAAGGACTGATTGTTTGTTGTCTTGTGGCACCAGAAAACATGCTTAGGCCGTGCTGCTCTCTGTACCAAAACTAGATAAATACAAGCCATAATGTGTAGTGGAAAAAAAAAAAAAAGCCAGAATACCCCAAATTTCTCCTTGCCAAGGGACCGTGGTGGGTTGGGTGTTTTAGTTTTATTTAAAGCGATGATAACTACACTGTATGTCTACTTAAGGGGTTTAGAAAATCCTTCTGTAATATGATGAAGAGACGTTTACATGTATGTTGCTCAAATAGTGCTGCTGAGGTGGTCAGGTCTCAGTTGGACCTTTGGATGGACCTCATGTGGAGCTGAAGAACTGAGGGCTTCTCCCAAGCTCTCTGAAGTGGTAGGGAAGTAACAGCCAGAGAGCTATTCTAGTAGGTTAAATTTTGCCTGAATCGGGTTTCTAAATACATTGCAAAATACTTATGGAAAGCTGAGTATGTCTTAGGACTTAGGGATTTAGTGTATATTTTAGTGCTGTTCCCTGTGGTAACTTTAGGTAGTACCTGTCAAACTGTGTGTCAGAAGGTTGTTGAAAATATGTTTGGTTTATTCCGGTTCTATCACTATGGCTAGTGATAAAGATGTACAAAAATGCAAAAGATATGCACGTTATCTCTGGCATCAGATACCGGGGTGAGTTACTGGAGTTCAGCAGTTCACCGGAGAGCCCGCGTGTGCTCAGGGTGGTCTGATGCACCTCAGGAACACCAAGAGACAAGGTTTGCTTCCAGCTGAGGTTCGCTGTATCCTCACGCTGCTGAGCTGTTCCTGGTTCATCTAAACCAGTGTTTATTCCAAAAGTGGTGAAGTTACCCCCGTGCCGAACTCTGGTGGCTGCTTGTGCCTCTAAAGGCATCAATGCCTTTGCACGTTGGGCTTGGTTTGCGTTTAAGAGAGTGCTGGTTTGGGGACAATTTGCTTATGTTGGTTATTCACTGAATTCTGTAAAAACTGGACTTTGGAGGTTGAGCTGATGCTTGTGACGGGGAAAAAAAACAAAAGCTTGGAAATTTAGAAAGAACACTGAAAAACAGTTCCTGTAAGTTTTTAAAGGTCCACGTGGCAGTGCTGCAGTGGGTTTCAGAACAGTTTTTGAAAACTAAAAATGGGGTGGGGGAAGGCAATGTGAACAATGCAATACAAAATGAGGTAAACTTTGAGACTTTCTCTTTCTATACATTATTCATTGCGGCTAGTGAAAGGCAACTTGGCTTCTCCTGGGTTTTTGACGGCCAATTGGAGATGGTGAAAATGTTTGTAACTTCTATTGTGTTTTTTTCTAATTAGACAAGGCAAATAGTTTATGAAGAGCAAGGACAGAATTAATCACGGGCTCTTGCTCATCACAGCTGTGCTCTGAATGCCTGACAGAGCCACTTTATGGCATATAATTCAACATATAGAATAAATGTGCTACAAAGGACGTAGCTTTGAAAGCATTTTCAGTGGCGATCATGTTGTTTTGCAAAGTCCTGAGCACAACTGATTACAATCGAACTGAATGGGAACTGCGAGATGCTTTGGAAAGTGAAATCCTTGCTGGCATTTTCAAAGAGGAGATCTGAATCTGGATTACAGCTTTTTATGCAATTTGGATCTAATTTTCACGTCTAATTTGGTGGCTGTATGAGCATATTGAGTGTTTACTGCAGGCAGTTGGTTACCTAAGCAGCCAACTATCTTTTTGGGTTTAAAAGCATAGAAATCAGGAGGTTCTGAGGGCGCTTTCAAGCCACATGATTGAAGTCTTCCCCCTATGTCAATCTTAAGACTAGAAGCTGTATTTATATTCTATATGAACTATATGTATGGTTTTTTGAATGTTCTGATGCCAGTAGCAATTGTACTTCATGTTTCTTATTAACTTAAAAATGTCTATTACTTTGTATTAGCTTTTTAAAGAAATATCAACTAGTTTGTTGCTCTTCCAATGCTTTGCTTTTCTATTTAACCAAATCTGAAGTACTTCCCCTGTACTACTTTTATTGTAAAAGCCCTCTCGCAGTTTTCCTTTAGTAAGAGTGTCCACTCTTGCAAATAACATTATCCTTTGAATTGAAAAATGCTAATTTAGGTTTATGGAGTGCAGCTGAAAGTGACTTCTCAGTCTTTCACCTGAGTCAGGCTTCAAAAATGATTCGTGATCGTTTTCACTTGCGAATGGATGTTTGTCTGTGTTGTACCTATGTATTCCGAATAACTGACCTACGAGTGTCAACCCTGTCTAGGTGTGCAAATCCCGTCCATTTGCAAGTTTAAGTAGTTGTGTCCACACTTTAAAGGTCTGTTTTAAATCACAGAGCGTGCTACTGGCAGACATAACCATGAATGTAAATGTTAGTTCATAAAATGTCTAGCATAAAAGAAAGGGTGTAATTCTCTATTACATCGTTATTATAGTGCGGCGATGTCTGTAATATCCACATTGATGTGAAAACTGAATTGAATGAAAATGTGGTTCATTTGGCTATCAGTTGTTCTATTGTTAGAACAAAATACTCAGAGATTTCCATTTTATTTAGTAGTGTTTGTATGTAGTATGCTAAAGCACCTGACACAAACTCTTTGGCCCACTCTGGTTGAAAAGTCTGAAAGCTTTGCGACCGCACAGATTACAGTTTCAGAGAGATTAGGTAAGTGGCTGATTATGTAGGTGCATAGTGAAAACAAACCTGGTCTCTTCAAATCTTTCTCAGTTGTCCCGTGTGATGTGGTGTAAGCACAGTGTGGATGTTGGATCGAATACTCTTCTGGCTGTTGATTTTTAAAGCACCAGTTTTCATGGTGTGGAATGGAATTCTGGACTTGCTTATTTGTATTAGAAATTACAATGGGTAGGCAGTTATTAGCAAAGAGATTTCAAATGTGGCTGTCTCTTTCAGAGCCTGATAGTGCACACACTGGTGTTTAGCAGAGTTTAGGAGAGTTAAAACCCTCATAATAATAGATCACGGAAAACAAAAATGCTACTCCTTGCTGGTGTTTGATGCTTCCTTCGGTATAGCAAATCAAAGTTTTACTGGGTTCAGAAATGCCAAAGCAGCACATTTTGTACTCCTCAAAAAAAAATCAGCTTCTGGAAGTGAAGAACATCTGCATCTAAAACACGCCAATTAGCAAGAAGACACGAGTGATGCTAACGCTCTTGGTCTATTTTTGGTCACTGTCTGCGTGATCAGGAAAAAACAGAGTGCTATGGCTTTGATTAACTCTTCTCGTTCCATTTTTAAAGCATTTCTTCTCATTTTCAGTAGTGAAACATTGATGAACAAAGCATACCTATGAAGATGTATAAATATGGCTTAGAAGAACTGAGCAAATACATGGTCATTGGTAATTTACTTGATATATTTACTAAATATTCTGCAGGCTACTGAGTATGATACATGTACCCTCCCATACAGAAGGCCAAGAAAAGGCCTACATATTTACATAAGTTGTGTTTGTATAGCTAAAGCTTGAATTTTCACATCTGCAATTTTTTAGTTTTGACTTATGTCATCTTACTTGTCATTGTCTTTTAAAACTGCAATGACAGTAAGCCAAAAGAAAATGTAAATTTAAATTTCAAAATCATTTGAAATCATCTTCAATGGAAAAAATAGCTTTGAGGTCAGTTTTCTAAAGCAGTTCTCTCCCCTGAGAGCAACCATATACCTTTGGATTACTTGATGCTTGTCTACACATATCTCATGTCGTCTTGATTCAAAAGGGACTTCTACAGACAGTAGAAAACACTGCGCTTGTCTGTGAAATACTGTGCCATCGTATGTGAAATATAGAAAAGTTTTGGTGTGTGGTTATTTTTTCAGTTTTAATTGTAGAAATGTGAGCAGGTTCATGGCTATTGGAGTGTGTGAGATTGATATTCACATCCCCTGAGCATTCATATAAGTCATACTCAGGCACTGAAATCTTAGGTGAAAGCAATCTCCAGAGGGAGGTAAATGGTGAAACAAACTCGCTTGAAAATTTGTGTGGAGTTGCAAATGTTCTTCGTGTTGTTGAAGTGACTTCCTTACAGTTTGATGACGATACATCAGGAATGTTTCCAGGAATATCCTGAGTTAGTGTTTAGGTCTGGTGCAAGTAACCATGACAAAATGGTAGGTCCTGGTACCTTCACCTCTAGCAACGCGTCATGGTTTTTTAATTGTCTGTGTTTTTCAAACGTTATTGCTCTCCTATTCCATTAATTTAAACAAAAAATACTGTTGAAATATTGACCTGAAAAGAAATGTGGTTTCTTCCTGTAAGTTTCCTTATTACACAAGAAAGTGTATATTTGTTATTTGTATGTGTGAATTGTAATGCCAAATGCACTTCTCCTCGGAGGGAAAGAGTTATTCAGAATCATATAGTGATATTTTGTAAAGAAGACAGAGAGAGAAGGCAAAACTGTTTAAAACTACCTGGATTAGAAATTATCCAAGGGATGAAATTTAGTTGTCATTATCTTCCCAGAAAACTTAAGGGATCTGTCATCCTCAGAAACAGGCAGGACCTCTGTTCTGTTCTGCTGCCAGAAGATAAAGAGTGGTCCTCTGGTGTACCTGTGTTGCTCAAAGTGCTTCTAAAAATATGACCCAATGTCTGGATGTGAAGTAGCTAAAGACTTGGCCTTGATCCCTTTGGAAATTGTTGCTCTTCTTTGTTTCCTGAAAAGTTTCAGTTTTTGTGATTTTGCTAATTTATTGCCATCTCACCCCATATTGTTCCTTATTGCAGCCCTCATCTGTTTGGAGCTATGCATGATGAGATTTTAAAACGAGTAATTGGTACCAAACTGTGTTTGCAGAAGAAAACTGCGTAGAACCTGTCAAACTTTCTTTAAACTCAATTGACTTTTGGCGAACGGAGATGTACGGTTAGCATGACTGCCTTATTTAATGTGGGTTTCTTTATTTTTAGTAACTTTGTTATAAGATACTTGCCTCTTTCTAAAATCACTTGTTGGAAAGTCTGTTGAGAACATTCTTCAGACTATGGGAAAGCATAAATTTGTAATATGTTGTAATCCTTTAGTTCTTCAGTCTGTGTCTGAATATTTCACAACCAATGAAGTATAGCAGAAGGTGCAGCTTTAAATTAATCAAGTAGATTTTGCCTTTTCCCAGAACAAGGCAGAGTGGACATCTGAGCCGTCACTAAGGACGTAACAGACTCAAAGACACAACAGGCAATCATAGTGATACGGATTAAAAAATACTTCAGTTGGAAGTTGAATTGGGTCTGCAATACACATACCCAGTAGCAAATAATTCAGTTACTTGCTGTTTGTATGAACTGTGGTGGAAGTTGCTCGAGGCTTAGCCTGAGAACTGGTGGGATTTTGCAGGCAGGTGCAGAACATAAGGAGTATCTCAACTACACTTGTGCTTTTTCTTCCTTGCGGAGGTCAGGTGGTGTCAGTACGTGATATGTAGCACAGCCTTTTAAATGGACACCAGTGCCACTCCTCAGTGAAATCCCTCATGGCCTGATTCAGCCCCTTTGAATGAAGTGCAGGAGAAAGTTCCCATGGGTTCTGTTGGGTTCCAGGACAAGGGACAATGGGCACAAACTGGAACGCAGGATATTCCATCTCTACATGAGGAAAAACTTCACTGTGCGGGTGGCAGAGCACTGGCACAGGCTGCCCAGAGAGGCTGTGCAGTCTCCTTCTCTGGAGATATTCCAAACCCACCTGGACACCATCCTGTGCAACTGCTGTAGGTGCCCCTGCTCTGGCAGGGCAGTGGACTAGATGATTTCCAGAGGTCCCTGCCAACCCTGACCAGTCTGTGATTCAGACAAAGCCATTAGGAGCGGTGAAGGCTCTGCACCTGCTTGTTGAGTTGCAGTTTGAAACCATACCTTCATGGTGTCAAAGCTGACTTAGAAATATTTTAGTGTCATTTTATCTCAGATGTTTAGCAATTTTCCTGGTCCTATCAGGTAAAACCAACTTGAGAGTTAATTATTTTTATTCGAAGTTTAGCATATGGGGAAATGAAAAATATATTGCAGGTACAGCAATAAATTCAAATCCTAATTAGTTATCGGTAAAAATGACAACAAAAGAGGGCACCAGTTCCCCACACATCCCAGGTTTGGTGTGTTCATAGGTTTCCCGCTCTGTAAGTGCAGAGCACTGATAATGGAACAATTATCTTTTTGGGGTGGAGTGAAATCTGTGTTTACTCATATTTGCAATTTCAGTGGAATCCTTCCAATGCTATTTATGAGACCTTGAATAGACTCCGAGATAACGAGGAGGAAAGCTCATTGCAGAGCAGCAGTAGCCTCTATTTTAATCCTCCAGACCAGCTGTGTTGAAGACAGCTATAGTCTTGTTGCTGCGATGGTGTAATAGTTGTGACCTTTTAAAGGGACCACTTAAGTTATGCAAAACTGCACAGAATCAGGCAACACACACCATCAAGCTGCTTCTCCTCCACTAAGAGTGGGGAGGTTTGCACCACGCTGGAGTTGCAGAGACCTCCGTATTGCTCTGCTCCAGAGCCCACTGAAATGAATGAGCAGATGCCTTCAGAGCTGAGTCGCTGTGACGTTGTTGGGTTTCAGACCATGTTCAGGAAGCTCATGGCAGCTTTTTCTGTGCTGCCGAGCAGCGGGGCTCATATTACATCCAAATTTTATCATTTTGGTCAGCAAGAGTTGCAGATGGTGACTAGCTCCGGTCTGTGGAAGAAATAAAGAATTAGAAAAAAATGTCCAGCTTTTTTTTTTTCCTTCCTGATTGTTCAAGGTCTGTAGATATTCTGGTCTTTGTGTACGTTGGCTGTGTATCTTCCCTCGGGAAAGCAGACGGATAAGTTTGCGCAGCACTGGAAAATGTGATTGCAGCGTGGGGAGCTGGTTTAGACCTAGTTCAGCTGAAACATAGGGAGCCAACACCTTTGGCATCAATCTCCAAAGGGCCCGAGTGGCCCCGTTATGGTCACACTGCTATCGCTACCCCGTAGCCAGGCTGAAGCCCTGAAATGTCTGAACTCTGGTGAGAACTGAATGTTGGAAGTCTGAGTAGTGCCTCTGCTCAAATGGCCGTTAAATGAAGCTCATCATTTATATATCAAGTATAATCTTGTTCCCGCTATTTCCTTAGTTCCTTCATTTGAGCTTTGAGTTAAATGCTAGTATATTTTCTAAAGGTAGCCAACAGCTAACCAACCCAACAAGAATTGGAAATGATCCTGTACATATTAGTTATTGCAGCTGCAAATACAAATGATAAAATAAAATTTAAAAAATCACAATATTTTTAACATTGTCATTTTGAAATGGTATTATTTAAATTCCAGGCATTTTCAGCATTCCAGATTCATTGAAATTAAGGAATGTACTTGATGTTTATCCTGTAGCTTTTTAAGTTTCTCACTTTAGTGCCTTTGGTGACCAGAAGGCTCTATTTCTGTTAGGCTCTGTGTGTCAGTGCAACGGAAGTCAAGCCAGCGATGTTGCTTAAGCTTCAGTGGAAACATCGAAATCCTCTGGCTTAAACTCTGAATTTAGGTCTGGCATAACTAGATAATGACTAGGCATCAAATGGTTTAAATACCTTTGCATTATAATTGATCTCTCTTACATCCCTATCAAAATTTCTTTCAAAATTTAAAACAGCCTGAGGCTTTCCCCGTGTAAAAAGCGGATCCTGCCTTTCCCAGATTTGAAGAGTTGATTCCAGAGAGGTTTGCTAGTGTTTGGTTCCTCTTAAATGCTTGCTATTTCTGTACAATTCCCAGAAGTGTATGATGGTTTATTCAATTTCATTAACATTTGGAAAGGATTTGAGGAATTGCATGGTTTGGTCACTACAGTAAAAAGCTAATAATGCCCTTGGGAGAAGCTGAATGTGGAAATTGCATGTGAGAAGCTGCGTGTCCATCCTTGGAGGCTGTAACAGCCTTTCTCTATGGTGTGCTATAAAGTTTTAACTGCTCTAATCAGCAAGGACCATCACTACCGCTCATGTCAGAGGAATGGCTCTCTTCTATGATAACATCTGAAGGCTGTTCTCGTTGATGGCCGTGCCTATATATCATTTTCTAAGCATGAGACCATGCTCAAGTCCAAACTTGTCGCATATTGAAATAATTTGGAGGGAAGGCCACCATGAGAGGAGGGCTGGCTGGGAGCTGGCAACGGATGGGGGAAGCTTAAATTCACCTTACCTCTTTCCATGCGCTCAAGCGTGCCTGTGTTACGGGCACGGTTATAAAGCCATTCCCTTTACCTGGTTGTCTTTTACCAGCTGCAGAATGCCATGCCGTGGTGTCCCACTGCCGGAGCAGACTAGTTACCTAGTTTCCTTTCTTAAAAGAAAAGTTAGGAGGAAGGCAGCAGGGGTGTTGGAGGCAGCTGAGCTACGCTAATCCACCTGCTGGCCATGACAGCCCACGGTGTGCTCTGGGCTGCTCTTCTACGAGTGCTTTAAGCCACAGTCCACGTGAACTAGCTGATAAGTGCTGATATGGCTCCTGTATTTCAACAGCATGTTACAAAGGTGTTCGTGGAGTCTTGTGAGTTGTTTCGGTGAATGTGGCAGGGATGTGAAAGGACCTGTGGGATGCGGCACAGTTAAAACAAATGCCTATCGCTTGGTATGTTAGATGGGTTTTTGCAAGACTTCAGAAGAGGTTGCAGTGATTCCTATGTCATAACTTGCTGGCAATGGTTTGCCCCAGAGACCTTCCAGCGTTGCTTGCAGCCATGGGAAATTACAGTTAAAAGAGGTTGCTATCACAGCAGCCCAGGCTGACAGCACGAATAAAATAGCGCGTGGCCTGCAGCATGTTCCTCGCTCGGTATCCCTCCTGTAAAACAGCAAAAGTGCAGGAATACTATTGTAGGAACATTGAAGTAGTCTTTTTTTTTTTTTTTTTAAACTTGGACTTGAGGGTCCTTATATGTTAACGCAGTCAAGTATGTGGTACCCAGCATTTGGGGATGATAATACAGGCTTTTACCTCGAATCTTTGCAAACTGCTTGCTTTGAAGTCTGAAATGTTGTGGGTGATGTAGCCGTTTCTTGGGGGTAGGGTTGTCGTGCCCTAAATGAAAAGGAAAAAGCTTCATTTTATTTTTCTTTTCTTTCAGAAACAAACTAGTTGTGAATGAGGCACAGAAAAACTTATCAGCATACTGTCACTGTAGTCTCTTGTGCTGAGAATTCAAGCTGCAGTTTACATCTCTCCCTCCTCTCTCAGCCCTTCCCTCCCCCTCTCGTCTCCCTGCACCATACATGTGTTTAATCTTAGACATAGATGTAAACCTGTCTATCCCTTATCTTGCATCCTTTGAGTATTATTGTAATCAGGCCAGTTTATTAAGAATTAATGCCCCTTCGTGAACTGAGGATAATGGAATGGCCACATTTCCTCTTGTGCTGGACTGTGATTTACTAATAGGAGCTTCTAGGGAAAGGATCATAAAAGAGTGAGGCCCCCACCTCTGGATTAATATTTAATCAGGTGTTAAGAGAGCCTTGTGTCGGATCCTGGAGTTGCTAGCAGAAACCTGCAGGGGAAATGAGAGGGTCCTGCATCTTAAAGGGGCAATGCAGTTATAATTAAAGGCTTGATCCAAAGCCCATGGACATAAATGAAAAACTCCTGTTGATTTGAAGATCTTTGGATCTGGCCCAAAGGGAACCAAAAATAATGAATGTTTTTGCATGTGAGGCAGAGAAAGACAGACATACTTTATTAATATTATTTCAAAGGTATCACACAAGCTTAACATGCATGGTCTAAATTTAAAGTGAATGGCATGGAAAAGGTCTGCTGTTGAAGACATGCATCAAATAAGCTGGGGGCCAAACTGTTCTGAACTTTTTAAGTATGTGAATTCACGTGGCTTATTTCTTATATTTCATGGTTAAATAAGCTACACTGAGAGAAGTGTGGCAGCTGAGTTAGGTTCTAAGTCTCATTATGGTTTGTAGACTATAATCTGTTTTTAAGTAGGCACAGATCAGTTCCCTTCAGGTTACAACCAAAATGTGCCCCCGGTTCCCTAAATCAGCTGTAGGCACAGGCTCTGCAGCCCTCTCCGCTCGCAGGAGCAGATCAGCTGTGATTGCTCTCAGGCTGCCTCCGCAAACGCCGTGGTGGGACGCAGCCCTGCAGCCCACCAAAGCAGAAAGAGCAGATAGCCCATCTGACGATGCACCGCGTCAATCTAATTTCTGCAAAGTAAGTGCCTTCTTCAATTACTGTACCATGTTGCCAGCGCTCTTAATGGGTTACTTCATCATAAAGCTGAGCCTGTGGATTTACCAGGGCTTAAAAAAGTGTTCTCGACTTGGAACAGGGTGTTGGGGGAGGGTGGGTTGTTGGTTGGTATAGTTGACTGCTGTGTTTTAAACTGTGCCCTGTAAGAAAAGCCTCCAGCTGACATGAAACCCCTGATAAGCGGAAAGGAGGCAAAAATCTGGGTTGCACTGAGGCTGTCCTCTCCGGCTGAGGTGGGAGAGGAGCGGCTGCTCTGCTCTTGCAGTGGGTGAGAGAGAATGAAGCTTGACCGTGGCAGGTCTCTCTTCTCACGAGCGAGAATACTTTGCTTTCTGTTGAGCGTGTGTGTTATGAGGGGCTGCCCAGCTGGGCTCGTATCTGTGCTCTCATGTCATCCTTTTAAATTGGCCTTTCAAACCAATATCCTCAGTATGTCTGAAAATACATTAAAATTGCCCAGGGAGGTGGCACACACAGCGTCTCAGCGTGGCTGCGCAGGGCTATTGTATTTCATAACGGCCTGCCATGTCCTTGGTCACTGCGTTTCGATTGATCTGAATTTGCATCTGCTCTCCATCTATGCTGGTTTTGCATTTGTGCTAAATATAGCCCAGACGAGGGATGGCGATTAGGACTGTGTCTGTATCGATAGATCTTCTCTCGCTCTCTGGGTGCACCCCTGGATGCCTCGCACAAGTTAACTTTGTGCCGTACAATATGGAGTGAGAACGTGGTGCGTCACATCTAGTTAATTTAGAAAATCTGCTGGTATTCTTTCAATTGATTTTGGCTATTTGCATTGAAAAAAAAATCCTAAAACACAAGCCCACAGTTGAAGCGTTTGTATGAGAGAATGTATGTGTGTCTCTCCTTTGAGAGAACTCAGGTTGGACGTTTTCTGTTCTTTGTTTTGTGCTGTTGCAAAGTCCTCGGGTATTGAATTTTGAGCATGAATTCTAGTTTTCATGCAAAGTTACAGCTGTTTCTAACCTACAGAGTTCAACAGAGAACCGCAAAGTGCTGCGTTGTCCAAAACAATAGTGGAACTGAATTTCCTTAGGTCACAGACAGGTCCTTGGGAGAAACTTTGTCCTGCAACTCATCTTTCAGCTTGTTTAGGCCAACCTTCCTCCACTGAGGATAGTAGCACGCTTCTGTGGAAACTATGTCGTGTGCTTAACGTGGAGCAGTGGCATAAGCGAAGTCGTGAGTGTGACTGTCAGTGTTTGCAATGAGCAGTGGCAGCCAAAAAGAAGAGAGAACCGGGCGAAGAGTGAGGAGGCAGTTTCTCCAGTGCCATCAGCAGATGTTTTGAGGAGTGTCGTTGGGTGCGTACGTCATTTCATGGGTAATTCTGCTACATAGTTAGGCACAGGGTAGAAAACAGTATAGTTTTTAAGGAACTGGTCTTGGGGTGCCACAGGACCTGTTCCTTGTGTGGAGGCGCAGAGCAGCGGGGGTTTGGTGCCTACCACTTCTGAATCTCTTCGAAGACTAAGAGTATCACACTGTTTACTAAAAAACACAAAGCAAAGCAGATCATTTTGTCACTTTGAGCATACAGCATCTTGGCCTTAAGCTGACTTCACTTTTTTCTTCAACTGTTCATTAAAAAGGCACGTTCAAATACAAACACACCCCCCAATCTTTTTTAATGCTATGCCTTTGAGGGACTGTTGAAGGAAAGAGGTGGAAGAAGATAACTTGTGTACCCAATAAGACAAGATTTTTCTTCCCCATCCATTAAGAAATATAGGCATTTAGAAAGAAATGGACGGATACTTTGGAACTGGATATGTTTAGTCCTAATAGGAAAATTCATGTGAGTTGTATCTAAACCCGAGATATTTGTAATAAGCCTCTTCACTTCTCTTTCCTGCAGTCATCTCTTTAGTTCACATGACTGCTTCTGATTTCATTGGAGATACTGAAAAACATTTAAGCAGAATTTTTAAACTACTTGTTTGTGGTTCTTTTTTTTTTCTTGGACTTTTGGAATCAGAAATTAAAAATGATACTTTGAATTTAAAAATTGAGACCTGGCTACAACAGAATTTTTTTTCCACCTCAGATTTACACTGAAAAAGTTGATCTGATTTTACCCTAGAGTTTTCATGATCTGAAAGCAAATAAAAACAGGCTGTATGTTTTTGTTGGTTTTCTTTTTATCATCTTGAGGTCCTTGCAGCTACCTCAGGCTCTGTGAAAGATAGGATGCTCAATTTTTGTGTTTGGAAGTATTGCAGTAGAGTCAATGTCTTTGAGGATCGATGGCACAGAGGTGCAGGGATAAAGAGGGCACATGCAAAGCAAGAAAAGCAGAGATGGATGTGGAACTTGCATCTACTAGATCTTAGCTGGGTTCCTGAACCACAAAGCTAAATAGCCATCTCTCTCATAATGATTGCTCCCAGAGAAGACTTTCCCTGAAAATCTCTTTCCCACACCATCTAATAGGCAAGGCTTATTTCAGAATTTTATTCCAGCTCATTTAAGTTTAGGGACCTTCCCTGTTGCTCATTAATCTCAAGGAAAAATGCAGATGAGAGAAGTTCAGTCGGTGTGCAGCTTCTCTAGATGAATCTGGGCAAGGTCTTTTCTTTCCTCCTGCTGGCTGAAGGTCAGGAGCCATGGCTGTATTAAAACACCTCAACAGAACACTACCCAATTACACAGCCTCTTGTAAGGGCTCGAGATTGCGAGACCATTACTATTGGATGGGAAGAGCTGGATCCTCCGTAATTTGGTGGGAGATGAGAAATGATCACAGAAAACTGACTGGTGTTTGAAATGGAGTAGGGAAGGGACTTTTGCTTTTAATGAAACAGTATCAGCTGCTTCGTGATTCAGCGTGCTGCCCTCTCTTGAAAATAGTGCAAAATGGTCCGTTAGTGGCACACAGGACTGCAATAAAACTTATGGAAATTATTTATTGCTACGTCAAGCTGTATAGTTCCTTCTTATGAAGCAAGATGGAGCAGAAATGGGGCAAAGGGCAAGCATTTAGTTCCCAAGTACTGAGGTCTTACCTAATGTGAAATGTATCCTTTGCAATTAAGAGTAGAAGATAATGAAGTTTATGACCGTCCTGATTTTTTTCCCAGAGAAAGTTTGGCAGTCTGGGGCTTGGCCCCAAAGCAAATCACCTCCAATTCATGCAAACCTCAGCTTTGCTGAGAAAAGCTTCACTCTTTTCTCAGAACACACCTATTGACCTCAATTTCTTCTTTTGTTTTTGAGGCAGAGAAGTCTGTTCTTGCAGATGTTGCTGCACGGGAGTTTGTTGTCTGTGCGGTCTAGGAATCTAGGAGTGTCTCAGTCAATCCTTGTCCCCTCTATGCCTGAGAGCTTCAGTAGGTAAAGGCAGGCAGCTGATCCCATCAGGCAAAAGCCTCCTCTTCCTGTGGTCAATGGGAATTTTGCCACTGACTTGTTAGAGTCAGGAATTCAGCCCTAATGTCCTCAAAGGGATATTGATTATATATGGTGGAAAACACAACAAGGTATTTTATCAGAAAAGCAAGCACAAATGTGCAAATAACACAGAGATAATACAGGTCAAAGCTATTTAATGGACCTTCATAAAGTTATGTACCACTTAAATCCTAATTAACTCCTATTTTGGGCATTTCAGTGGGATTTAACAAATAGGCTTGCGGAGAACCTCTGCACAGGGCTGAATTTCAACCTTTGCAAAGAAAATGGGAGGAGGTTAGTTTACGTTAGGCATCTCTGTATTTTGTTCCCAAAGTAAAGTAGCATTTAGGAAAACTGCCACAAAGAGCACATGCTGTGTTACGGCTAGCAATTTAATCTGCAGGCACGAACATATAAAATCCATGATAGGATGAAGTTCGCATTGCTGTGAGTGTTGTATAATGGAAGTACTCACGAAAGCCAGAAGGCCGAGCAACAAGTGGCATTTCAAACCTCTGAGTTTACCACAGCCTCACGTATTTTGCATGATGGATATTTTTCTTGGGTTTCTTGTATTTCAAATGCTTTACTTATCGTGGAAACAACGAGGCTGCATTAGCATGGGTGGAGCTGAGTGGTGTTACTACAATGCAGAAAAAAAAATCAATTTATACTGTGGCTTACAATTTATTTCATGGTTGGTGAAATTTCAGTTTAAGTGATGATTATGTTACCCAAGTATGTGGTATACTGTCTCTGTGTCTAATATAAACAATTACTGTATATGGGTTGCATGTGTGGTTATAATGTGATGGTGTGGTACTGAGACTTTATCAGGTTTGGGCTGGTCACATTACTCACCAATTCAGACTTTCCTTTTGGTCAAAATCTTAATATCTGTGCAGGTCATCCCGAATGAATGTGAGCAAAACATTTACACCACAAGTCTATCATCATATATTCCACCGTTGGCACTTATTGAAGAGGCATATTATAGATTCAGTGTTTGCTGAGTCCTTAAGAGCACTTGCGGGACTCTACCTGGAAGGGGCGACTTCATTGTCAAAAGTCCCATGGAACAAACTGTTGAGGAAAAAAAGAAAGATAATTTCTTTAAGAACCTCTGGATAGTATTTCTTTATAATGTAATTGTTTGGTGATTCTCTGTGTCATCTCAAGACTTTTTGGCAATGCAGGCATACGTGGTTTGAGCTCCTTGAAAGTGAACATTTGCTCTGTTGAGTAGCACGTTTAGGTCACGAGATACTGGACTCTTAGCCTAGAAAGTGGCAGGTTTATCCTGCCATCCTTGTCATCTGTTTTCTGAATGTGTACCACAGAAGAATTAGTTTCAGGATAGTGGAAAATAAAAGAGCTTCTACTCATCTCAACCTCATTCCCAGATCCCAGTGATGCATTTGGAGTTGTAGGGTCCCAGACCAGGGGCGGGTGCCCCCGTGCGTAGCCTGTGAAGGCAGGTAGAAGTGCTGTCAAACACTGACTGTTGTTTTATGGCTCCCGAAGACTCTTCCCTCCCCTGGTGCAGTGTTTTGCAGGCAACAGCCAGCCAGGCTAACCCTGATGGGAGATCTGCGTCAGGTATGACAAGCGGCCCCATCGCAAAGCCTCTGGAAATAGTCAGAGCTCTGATTTTGGCTCGTTAGGGGAGGAAGGAAAGAGGAAGGGGTAGGACAGTTTTCCCTTCCTAGCAGGCAAATAAGTGTTGCTATCTTAACATGGCATTTCGGTCTTGCCTCTTACTCAAGTTCCCTCCCCCCTTTCTCCCTTCAGCTTTAATATCTAGGTTTGTCTGATTTTAAACTGGGTTATTTGAATGTCAAACTTTCAATAACACTTTAATAGAGGTGTCCATTAACCCATGCTAAATTACAGCAGAACATCTCTGGAAATACATGTGACATCCACATGAATACCAAATGAATTCATTAGGATCAGCGCTATTACAATGAATACCAAATGAAACCCACAATGATGGGGACATCATCTTTCTGTGAATAATCGACAGCGTTCCTTTGGCACTAGTCAAACACATCAGCTGTTTGTTTCCACTGATGAGAGGTGGCAGTCTAGGTTTTGGTTAGATAAACAAATGATGACACCAATAATCACTTAGTTGGTGGCTGTAATGCTTAATAATCACATCCTGATATCATGCATACTAGAAGCAGTGCTGCACTTCTTATGCATAATGAATCCCAAACACTTCATAAAAGGTGATAACTTTCTTTGACCACTGAATATATTATTTATAAAAGTGCTCCATTCCCTTCCCCCTCCCACCCTTGGAGATCCTTTTAAATTTTTTTTTTTTATCATGTAGAATACACTGGTAGCACATCTTAGACTATGAGGTCTCTTCTTATACATAATTTATAAAACAATTTACAAGTGATTTATTTTTAGCAATAAGATAAAACATGGTGTGAAGGGTTTTGCCAACAGAGATATAGACGGTTTGGGAGTAATACTTGTGGAGGAGCCTGGGGTCAAGTGAAATCTATTTTTCTGCTTTCCCCTGAGGTAAACTTTAAGGAGACTCCTTCTGCGCTCATTTACATAGTACACTAAATACACACACTTCCCTAAAATTACATGAAGTTGTGTGGCACCATGTTCTAGATGGCCTTGAAAAATACCCTTTAACTGAGCATGTTGGTAGTTAGATCTTGTTGATAGATACCACAAGAGTGCCCTATCCTGGTGCTGTCTGCTTGTCTGGTTTAATGACTGGCTCTTTCTGGCTGAACTCCCTACTGAGTGGTGGAGCTGCTGATGTCTACAGAGATGATGTCAAATCCTAGTTCAACAACTCATTGATGAAAGAGGAAGGATTGTGTTGTCTCCTCTCCCCCAGGAGATGGCAGTGTTTAAGAGCATTAGCAGAGCTCTTGCACGTCATTAACCTCATGTCCTTGCACCAACCCTGGTTCTCAACAGTCAGTAATTCACAAATGTCATGGTAGTAGCCTAATAGATGGGTTGACTCAAGGATGGAGAGGGCTGTGTTGTAGCAGAACCTCTTTATGTCAGCTGTGGTGGTCTTTGATTTGAATTAGTTATTGTTTTGGGCTTGTGTCTAGCAAGATGTTCAAAAATGTTGACCTTGTAGCTTTGCTTCTGTCCCAACCAGCAGCTGTGTGTACTGTTAGTTAGGAAAACCTAACTGGCATTTTCTTATACTAAATCTTATTTCACGTCAGCCGTGGCTTGCTTTAAAAGTCCATTTCTACAGGGACCTTGCCTTGGAGCACAGGTAACCAGCGTAGCACAAAATGTGATGAGCATCAGTGACAACATGTGCTTATCCAATAACCAATGAATTAGGTTCTAACCTTCTCTTTTCCAGTTTCTTCAAAGAGAAGTCAGGAAAATTTGCCAGTTCTTGTTGGCTATATAGAAACACTGGTCAAAAGTGATCCCTACCTGCTGGGGTCACCAACTCTGGTGGCTTTCAAAATTGAAGCTATAGGCTGGGTTTTACGGTGTCGCGGGTTGCACAGTCATTTGTAACTCTGCAATACGTCACCTAATCCGCGTGCTGGCACTCTGCTGGGGTGCTTAAAGAGTTTTTTAACTTCTGCTTTGTACACAGCTGTGTAAGACAATGGAGAACAAGACTCCAAATCTCCAGTCTGTGTTTTTCATGGAACAGACCGAACTGGTCCTGACTGTTGGCATTTAGGCAACAGAGCTGAGGAAACGCATAGCTGCTGTGGGCTCCCAGGTAGGATCAAGGCACCGGTGCTTGTGTGCCTGGAGGGAACATCCTCCTGGAAGGTCATCTGAAAGGGTAAATGTATTGCTAAAGAAACTGAAGCAGAGCAGTGCCCATACTGGTGCTATGTCCAGACACTGAAATGACTGTGATATAGGTGAGAGTACAGAAATTGGGGATACTCAGCCATTTTGGGAGTCAGGATGAAGAAGCTGGAAGCACAATCTGGGCTATTCTGGGGTCTGCCTTGTTGCAGCATTCCTTTCGTGCTCTCCGCTCCTCGGTGTGTCTCGCCCTGTGCTCCTGGGCTATCACCAAGGTCTCCCTTGTGCAATCCCGGCCTTGAAATGGTTCAGCGTTCCAACTCCTGGGGAACTCATTTCTTAGTGATCTATTTGTTTAAAATTAGTATCTACAGAGTTACCTCCTTGAACAGCCCGGACTTTGATTCGGGGAGACTGGGGACATACACCCTGGAAAACTGTGAATGCAGGCGCTGCTTTCCTTTGCATCCCGAATTCAACAGAGCTGTCAGATAACACATGAGAGATGGTTAATAATAAATTAAAAACATTGCAGCCACAGGGAAACTGCATCTCTCCCCTCCCCCCAAACTCCCCCTCTCTTTTGCCTTTTTTTTTTCTTTTTTTTTTCTCTACCCCATGGGCTTAATCAGCATCAAAGAGTAACAAATCCAATAAAATGTTTCCCTGAGCCGGGAACCAGCCTGAACTGGAAAGGCGCACAGGCACCAGCCGCTCCGCCTCTCCCTGCGCCGCAGCCCCTCTGCGAAACCGCTGACGGCCGAGGTGAAGGTAGAACAAAGGAGGAGATGGGGAACGGTACATCACAGAGACACCCCCTGTCTCTCGTCTGGCGTTAGAGAGCTGTAATAGTCCTCCTGTGCTTTCAGGCTACCGGTTCAGAAAGAGCTTTTCCGGCTCCTGACTTGGTCTTTATCCCACTCAGATCAGAGTTTTGGGGGGAGGGAGTGAAAATGGGAAAGCATACATTCATTTCTACTGATTTCCCCCCTTTTAAAACTGAATTCAAACAAAAGCGGTTCTTGACAAATTGCTGCGGGCCGTGTGTACACCTCTGATGGCTTCTCGGCCGTGGTGCTCCACAAAGAGCTGCCAGCGCCTTGCTGGGCTGAGAGCGAGCCATGCTGTGCCCGGAGCACGGCCAGGACCCAGCGAGGGTCCGTGTGGTGGCCCCCTCCCCACCCTGCCCACAGGCTCCTCCTGTGCAGGGATATCTCTTTTCAGAGCCGGGGGAGATGTAGGTCACTCTGGAGCAGAACGAGGAGGTGGTGTTGGGCTTGGATCTTCGGGGGTGAAAATTGACGGGGGTGTATTTGAAGTCAAGGGGCTGACATTGCTTTTCCGTAGGTGAAGATTCAGCCTGAGGTATCCGCCTGTCTAGCAGCAGTGTGCGAGTACTCCAGTAGTGCTTATGGCACCAGGAGATTAAAAAAAATTTAAAAAAAGGGTTAGCAGGAAGAACTAAGGAGAACGTAGCCTCAGCAAGTTCTTCATTCTGTGCTGCTCTTTGTGGATTGCTGCTCTGGGTATGTCTACGTCCCCCGAAGCTGTAATATCTAAGCATTTCCTAGTTATTAATATTGTGAGTGCATCTTCTACATAGCCTTGGAGGGAGACTTGCCATCATTTCTGTCTTAGAGATGAAAACTGGAGCACAGCGGAAGGAAGGTTTTGCTCATGGCCATGCAGAAAAGCCTATGGCGGAGTTAAGAAATGAATCCATATAACTCAAACTCTGCTATATCACATCATAGCCGGGAGAACATCCTTCCCTTTGGCCTGTCTGTGTGAGCTGTAACGCTTCCAGGGGAGTTCAGGCATCAAGTCTGCTCCGTGCCGAGTCCAACTTTCTAAACCCGCTGTTCTGCGCTGGAGCGTAACCGTGCTAAAGGCAGAGATTGCAGGGAGCTGCCAGGGAGCTCCGTCCGCCGGTGCAGTGGGCAGCGGGCAGCGAGCGCTTTCGAACTCAGAGTTTGACTTGGCCTTCCAAGCGAGATAGATTGGCTGTGCGTTTTCCCTGTGCATGTGTCTTTCAAATGAGATCCCAAAAGCCTGATCCTGTTTGGTGTACATCACAAGCAAGATCACAGACTGGTGAGGGTTGGAAGGGCCCTCTGGAGCTCCCCCAGTGCCACCCCCCGCCAGAGCAGGGGCACCTCCAGCAGTGGCACAGGACGGCGTCCAGGCGGGGTTGGAATGGCTCCAGAGGGGGAGACTCCCCCACCTCTCTGGGCAGCCTGTGCCAGTGCTCTGCCACCTGCACAGGAGAGAAGGCCCTCCTCAGGTTGAGATGGAACTTCCTATGCTCAAGTTTGTGCCCGTTCCCTCTTGTCCTGTCACTGGGCACCACTGGAAAAGACTGTTCCCATCCCCCTGGTACCTTCCCTTTGAGTATTGATAAGCATTGATAAGATTCCCCCCTCAATCTTCTTTCCTCCAAACTAAAAAGACCCAGTTGGGTCTTTTTCATTTGGCATTTTTCATATGAATAGACATTCTTCTGCATTTCCTGTTCTGTGATAATGCTCCCCATGTGTTGCTGTGCTGTGGGTGCTCTCACCTTATTTAATACCTGTCTCCTGACAGATAGCTACTCTGCGAGTGAAAATTGCTTCGTTTGGACTGGCTGGGTGTGGGGTAAGAGGAGGGTAAGTGTGGGGCTCCTGTGCTGACCCACGTACAGGGCTGGATCACACCTATCGCATGTACAGCGTTAGTCATGAGAGGCACCGTGGGAGGCTGAGGTGGTGCTGCTGCTGAAGTCATTCTACCATAGCACTAGAAAATATTATTTTTCTTAGAGAGAAAGTGTCTTGGATGCACTTTCTCTGTGAGGAGGCGCAAGGGTCCCCTCTGAGGAGCTGCAGCACGGCTGGCACTGTGAACTAGCCGGGCTTCAATGAATGAATTAAAAAACTACCAAAGAATTCCTATGGAAATACAGACGGCATCTGCATTATGGCCATAATTAATTAACCAATCAATTACCATGATGAATGCTATTTTAATGAATCAGTTGCAAATCATTTTCAGATCCTATGGTTTTCATTGGGAGCACATTAATCACAGCACGAGTCTTTGGGTTGCAGAGGAATGTGGGATGTAAATCCAAGACCTGAGTACATCTTTAACAGAGGTGAGCCAGATTCTCAGCGATCAGATCCAGATGCAGGTATGGAAAGCTCTCTTGAAGGTCAGAGGCTCTTCAAATTTGGAAAAATAGTGCTGGCACGGCCCAGAGCATGAAACAAGCAGATCTGAAATGACACAGGACTGCAATGGGATTTCAAATGCTTTCCTGCTAATTCTGTTTATACTGGGAAAGTGGTAAAATAACGTGTAATAACTGTTTGTGAAATGTTGGATCAGCCGTACTGGATTTGGTTTTTTGGGTTTGTTTGGTTTGTTTTTCTCCTGATGTTATACTGGGATTCTTGTAGCGGTGTATAAATACCATCGACTTTGGTGATGCTCTGCACAGGAGAAGTGGCTGTCTGAGTGGATCCGTTTGAGAGGCCGGGGTGAAATCTGTAAGGCCATTCTTGAATGTCAGTTTAGTGTTCATATACTCCTGTGGAGCTCTCTCAGAATGCTTCCAAACAGTGCGGTCAACAGAAGCACCATTTTAAGTTAATGATTAGACTTAAACCCTTGGATGTAACTTCTTTAGTTGAGGTGCTGCCAACGCTCACTGATTGCTCCTGACATCAGCCAGGAGGCATGCTGACTGGGTTTGGGTGTTCCGTACGGCTATGCCTAAAGCCCCTCGGAGCTGGAGCTGCTACAGGGAAGCGCAGTAGATACATCACAGCATTCAGTGTTGATGTGGAACAGCACAGGGAGCACAGGTTTCTCTACTGCAGGAAACAGTGGATTTGTGATGTGGCTGGGTTTTTGTTGTTTTGTTTTTTAATGATGAGATAGCTTAAAAAAAGTAGGGAGGATTGACGTGAGGTCTTGGAAGAAAAAAGTTCTGAACCAGTTTGAGGACATTAATAGGCTCTGCACTTCAGGGCTGAATGAAGAGAACCAAACTGGGAAAAAACCTAAACCAGTTAGAAAATATGTTAAGTAATCCACAATGTTAAGCCTGAGGTAGTTTTATAGTATACGTAACCATATAAACATTAATTTAGGAATTGGTCTCTGTAATGTATCTATTATAAATGGCTTATTTCACTTGCAGCTAAGAAATACAGAGATATCCCTTTTGCATAGCTAAGGGAACCTGCTCATCGTGGGATGGGGTTTGTATATTTTATTGCATTATTTCTACTTACCCTGTTGGTGTAGCAGGTTGGAATTCAGTAAGAAGAGGTATCTTTAATCAGTTTAATGACATGGGTAGATAGACATCACTGGAAACTTTTTTGTAAACACAGATATTACAGTTCAGATAATATGTTTGTCTTTAGTGTTCATTATATGTTGCAGTCTAAAAGGCACAGTTTTGGCAAATGTGAGCCTAATATTTGTTTCCTAAAGCTATACAAAAGTATCTGTTGACTTTTGGAAGCCCCTGGAAACCTCTGTCTTCTGATGGGATGTGGGCACCCAATTCGTGTAACAAATACAAAAGCTCACGAGTAGTCCTGACATGGCTATATTAAAAAATGTGGGGAAATATTTGTGGGATATTTTTTGGAGTCTTTATACTGCTTTACTGGCAATCACATGAATTTTCTATCTGTCATGAAATCTCCTGACATTTCCACCAATATGTTGCAAGGAGGTCATTAGAACAATTACTGAGATGTGGGAAAAGAAGTAGCATTCCATAGCATCAATTGCCAGCACTGCCATCTCTAAGCAATTAAAAGCCATGAGAACAAAAATGTGACATTTTTCTGGACTGTATCAATAGGGTGCACTCACATTTGTTTTTGAGGTTTTCTGCACTGCTATAGCACTAGACTTACGTTCTTGAAAAAGATGAAGCTGTTTTGGAAAAATTGAAGTAAATTGAAAAAATCTCAAGGAAACTTTTTTCATCTATTAGAACTCGCTGACTTGATACATTTAAAGATTTTATAGAAACTATTAAATTTTGAGAACTTCCTGTGGGAAACAAACAAATTTTGTTAGAAATCAGTTTATCTTCTGAGGTTCCATCAGATTTTGTTTCAATCATTTGTGAACCTGAAGCAAAGAGTCAGCCCAGTCCAATAGCCGCAGCTCCCGAAGTCCCTGGGCTGGCCGGCTCAGGTGGGCTGAAGGGGAGCGAGTGTGTCCGGGAACACCATCCTGTTGTAGGGCACTGGAGCTGCGGGGGGCGGCGGGGAATGGTGTTTCGGGGCTCCCAGCTCCTCACCCGCCTGACGTATTGCCAACAACCCCCGGGTTTCACAGGCTTGTGGATCTGAGAGGTCACGTTTTCAAATCGGTCGCAGCCATTTGGCAATTGATGTGCCTCTTTTCAGCACGGAGTGGTAATGGCAAAATTACTGAGCTGCTATTTCACCCGTGCTTGGCAGTGATGGGCGGCGCTGAAGCCAATGCAAATTTTGTCAGGCTCGGGCTGTAGTGACCAAGGCTGTTTCACTCACTGTAGTCCTCTAGGAAGGTATTCAGACATCCGAGAGCTTGTAATTCATCCTGGAAATGACATATTTCAATATTAAAGTTGAATTTCACTTCCATGACACGGAGCTGATTTTTAACTCCAGATGGAAAAAATTCCCAAACTTAAATAATGGAATGGAGCTGATATCTGGTTTCCTGACCGGCTCTATTTCTCATGCAGCAATAAGCTAGAGTTCTTGAGAAAATCGTCAAGTATTGAAAGAACCGAGGAGCGGGTGTATCGAAAGGCTCAGCCCGTCTCCCACTGTCAATAACGCACATGGGATTATTTCCCTGGAGACTCGGAGCAGAGCCTGCTGATGGTGTGGCCGTTAATAAAAGAGGAAAAATATTAGTGAGGTTTGTCCGAGACCTGCTTTGAGTTTGTGGAAACACCTTTTAGTCTTCCTGAATCCAAATATATGATTTATTCCCTTTAAATTCCCTAAATTTATTCCCTATTTCCCTAAATTTAGCAGAAAATAAACCAGAGCAGGCTTTCCTCACGCAGGTAAGGGATTTCAGTCCGCTACGTTGGTGGGCCTTGGTTTTGGACTGTAGGACCATGAATTGGTTTGTTGATCGGCATGACTACATCTTCATCGCCGTACCTCTGCTTAATGCCGGGTAAGCCCACCCTCTTACACGCCTGATTCTTTCACTCGTGTGGGAGCACTGAGTTGATAGTCCGGACGAATAATAAAACTGCGTCTGGGTTGCAGAGGATGGGGTCTGCCATGGGTCTGGTATCTCCTGCTTAGGGACAGCTGGGATGTGGGGTAGAGGGCTGATGGAGCCAGAGGGCTTTGTGGAAGCACCTGCTGTCATCCCTGGTTGGGGTTGAGCCCCTTCTGCCTTCCACGGAGCAAACTGGTCCTGAGCCTCCCAGACCAAGCCCCTGGGGACTTCACTACTGTTGGAGAGGTGATGGCTTGCACTTTCCCAAACAAAGCACAGCGATGTTTCCTGTAATTTGAAACAAAGGGACAACTTGCTGCTTTGTAATCTGTGGGTGGGGGAGGCACTGTTGAGTCAGGAAGCCCCCAGAGGGTGCTGGCTTTACTGGTTTCAGCTGTGAAATCAAAACATATGCATGAGTCAGGCCAGTGGTTAAGTTCTGCTCACTTTGAGGCCCTGGCTTTGATTAAATTCATGTGTCATTTTCAAAGGTCCATGTTTAGCTTGGTTTTAGATCATGCTTGCATAATTAGTTTATTTAAACTATGTCTCATGTTAAATCAGATTTTGCCTGTGGACTTAAGTACAACTATGTAATAAGATATACCTATTAAACAGATGTTTAATCTTAATGACTATGTTCTTGACAATCAATTGAAATTGAACATCTAATAACTACACTGCAACTAGGCATATCTCTTTGCATTTAATAAGATACTATAGTAATATAATTATAGTAATATAGGATATTATAAATAACATACTCGTGGCAGTATACCAATATTTGTATAATACACATAATATATATAAAATCATCTGAGAAATGAGGAGGCTTTAGCTCAGCTCATAGTTTCCCTGATGGGAGAGAACAAAAAAAGAAACCCAAATGTTATCCTCTTACAGAGGAAGCAGTTTGTATGGGCACTCTGTGCTGTGTGTCCTCTGACAGCCGTGTGTCTGCAGGTCACCACCCCGAGTAGTTACTCACCCCAAATAATGCCTGAAGCAGTGGTGTCGCAGAACAAAGCTCCGGTCCGTGTTCTTGTGGATAGTGACTGTTGGGATACTTCTGTCAGACTCAATAAAAAAAAAAAAAGGGAACTAAGAGAAATAAAGAGGAACAAATAGAACACATATAGGTGAGGAAAGATTTGTTGGGGGAAAAAAAAAAAAAAAGAAAAGCCAGCCAAGTCTGTGTCAGTCCTTCTTGCATTTGGGCTTCCAGTTGCATGTAGATATGATACTTGTGTAGTTTGACACCCGAGTCTCTCATTTGCAATTGTAACCATACCAATAAATGAGCTATTTCATTAACAGATCCCACAGAATATTTGATTGTTCTGCCAATTTGATCTGATATTCCGGACTCCAGAGCTTTATATTCTGCTGTTAAGACATATACAAATGATTTGGTTTATATCCCTTTGTTATGCTTCTGTACCATAAGTGTATACTGATGGACATTTAAATATAAAACCAAGTAACAGACTCATAATGTTCTGTTCAGAATTAGCAAGTATGTGTAAAATAGCCTATTGAAACAATTTAATAATTTGGTAAATGTGCAGTATTTTAGCATTTTTTTTTTAAGGCCTTAGTTCGAGGAGGCATTTAAGCCCATGCTTAAATCTATTTTTTTGGCAAATCTGTTGCACATGTGTTCAGTATTAAGTGCATGCTAACTAGAAATAAGCTGATTAACTTTTGTCTTATAGTTGGACTTAGTATTCATTGGACTCAATAGAAAATTTTCCATTGAATCCAATGAGCCCTGAGCTAAACAGTTTAAAAATGTGGTGGAAAGGCAGGGGGAGAGGGTGGGAAACAGGTGGGTTAAAATTAGACTTTGGATTATTTGGTATCTTTTGGGCTATTAAATATGTATAGAATGGAGCTCTTGCTAATGCAAATTACAAACATGTTTCGGAATCTGTTTTATAGCGCATGTACAGTACAGTGATGGACTAGTAACATATGAAAGACATATTGATGATAGTAAACATTAGCTCAGCATTCTGGTCTCCAGCATTGCTGAAAATTAGGGGGGGGGGGACACGACACATCTTCAAACTTTTCATGTTCCATAAAAATAGTTATCAAGGTCTCTTTTTGTTCAGCCTCCCAGATTCTTCTTTAAAAACTAGCTTGGTTTTCCCTGAGCATCTCTTTTTCCAGTGCGTTATATTTTCCCCTGCCTGCATTAATTTTTGTTAATTTTGTTGCCATCTTTACACTAAAAAATGCATGAGGAGAGACAAGTGTGTGTTTGTGTTCTTCTCCCCCCTTTCCTCACCTAACTCACAGACTGGGGGGGTGAGGGGAAGCCACTTAAAAACTTTCCTTCTCTCACGTCAGGTTTACAGGATAAAACTAGTGAATTCTCCAGAGTTAAGGCCTCTTTGGTGGCTGCCTTGTAATTGTGTGACTGGTGGGCACCTCCAACTGCCACTGCCCTGGGGCAAATTAGGCCTAGAACTTGTCAAGAGATTATTTTTACTAGTGACATTATTTAGTCCGCTTTCCCCCCTATTTAGGCTGGGAGAGGATGATGCTCTGTGTTTTGGTTTGGGTCTTTTTTTTTTTCTTTAAATTTTATTCTGTTTGGTAATTTCTCCACACACCTTTATAGAAGACAGTGATTGCAAACACATTTGCCTTGATATTCAACTCACACTTTAACTTAACAAGTAGTTCAAAGATTAATTACCATGTACCTTGCAGTTCATAGATTCTATTATGATACAGCTCAAGCAAAGAGAACGGGGGGGAAAAATTGAGCTGATTAGCCTGTGATTATGTGTTAGCCTGTGCTTATGGTCTTTGGTTGGTTGTCACCGCATGATGCGAGAACTGCTGCGTGGTTACGGCTTCCCATCTATATTAATTTTAATGTAGTTGATGAGTTTCTAGGACTTAAAAAAAAAAATATTAGTGGTGCTATTTGTCGGGTTAGGACAGTTAAAATTGTTAATGCTTAAATAGGTGAAATTAATCTTCTCCGCAGTTGTTGTTCCCGTTTCACGCGCGGCTGTTGGCGCTGTGGCTCAGTGACGCTAATAGCGGACTCGTGCGCTGCCCCGTCGCCCGGGGTACAAACCTGAGCGGGCTCTGCAGTGGGTGCGCTGGTGCTTCTGGCACCTTCACCAGAGCACAGGGTGGGATCTCCGGTGGTGCTGGCTGTTTTCTCGCCAGCCTGATGGCTCCGGGAGGGACCGTACGGCTTTGACCCCGCGCGGTGAGGCTGTCGTGCCGTGGTTGGTGGGTTTTGGTGGCGAAGGCAAGTTAAAAAAGGGGTTTGCTTTACCCTGGTTCAAAAATGGATAGTTCTTAATAATTCTGGGTGGGTTCGCTGGTGTAGCTCCCGGTTTGGCCCTGCAGACGGTTGGTGTGGAGCAGCGTGGGCAGCAGTTTGCTGCAGGGCGAGAAGTGCGGGCGCGAGCCGGCAGGGCCAGGGTGCCCTGAGCTGGCACTGCCGCCAGCGTCCCACAGAAGCTCAGCTGAGGTCGTATTGTGTCCGGGGCACTCCTGGTTCGGCAGTGTGCAGTTTAGCGATGTGCAGAAAGCCCCAGCTGAAGAGTTCATCCCGCAGTCCCTCTGTTAATAGCCGGAGTTCTGCGTTTGCCGAGTGAGACCTGTCAGAGATGTGATTAGAATTTGCTTCCCGCTCTGTTCTCACTGCGAGCGACTCACCGTTCCCCTCATTCTGGAGTAAATCGATTAGGACTCAATAAAAAGCACGGGGAGAACCCGCTTGTCACTTCTTAAATGTCTCAGCCTGTTTGGAGGCTTTGCCTGAATCCCCGAGCAAGCGGGAGCTCTTTCTAGTGTGAATTCCCCGCATCTATAGTTCCCCTGGCTAACAAGGGAAGGCAATATACATAGGACAGAACAGGTTTCTATTCAGCCGTGGAGAAAGCACTTGTGAATGTTGCAGGAAATGAGATCTTAAGTCAGTGCATAAAACAATCTAATCCATCACAGCCCCTAGAATGGCCCCTCATAACTCAGGGGCTGTCATACCCCTTTGTGTGCATGAAGGCAGTTGTGGAAGAAGTGACGAACTGCGCACATATTCTGCTAAATCCGTTCTGGCAGCTGAGGTAATATATTTTCAATGCCAAGTCACATAATTTTACTTTAGCTCATTTGACTCCAGGCTACAAAGCTATTCCAGAAAACANCCTTTTTGCTTTCTAGTTTGTTTTTTTTTTTTTGTCCTGTTATTTTCTCTTGGTTTTGATAGTTGTAGACCTTCACAGTAGTCGCAAGGAAACCCGAGCGCATCCTTGCACCGTGATAGATATATATGCGCTCTTTTTTGGTGTCGCCCAACATCCTCAACTGATAATTTAATGCTTTTCAAGAAAGAAGTAAAGCAATATTCCTGTAGTTCGGGGCAAAGAGGGCCTCTGCCTGTACAACACCTAACGTGCACTAGTCCTGATGCTGCTCGACGCTTGTGACATTAGTTTAATATTAATGAGAAGTGGGCAGGCGAGGAGGGGGATTCCCTGTAGAGACATCCTGGAAGGCAGCTTCAAGGAAGACTTTGGTATTTGTTAATTTGCCGCAGCCAGGAAATTAAACACCACGGTGGCATTAAAGCCCACTGAGCTCTGGGTGCTTAATTGTATTTTATCCCTTTGAAAATCTCCCCTTCCTTTAGCGTTTTAAAGGGGTATGAATTTGTTTACAAACTGTGTGGGTTGTTCATGGAGTTGCTTAAGACTCTCAAAGGTTCACAGAGGCAGATCCAATCCAGGCAAGCAGGAATGTGGAGAAGCACTGCAGATGCTTGTCTGGGAGGTCTCGCCCCATCTGGAGAGGAAGCTGGTGACTGCGTGCACGAGGCTGCCTTAACCTTTGCGTTTCTTATACGGCACGCGTACGTCGTCGTGCTTGTTCAGGGATGCTATTCCAGCTCAGCCACTTCTTCTGCGGGTGGGTCTTCTACTGCAACCGGTGTCCTCGGAGCCCTCGCGAGGGCAGGCACGGGGAGGTACCTGCCCAGATCCTGCTCTGAGAGGAGAAGGGTGAGGTGCAAGAGAGAAGGCAGGAGCAGAGCAGGATAGCAAACTGAGGCAGTGGCTGTACGCAGCGTCCCCGAGAGCCGCGGGAAAGCCCTAGGGAGGTCCTCCCTGGAGAAGGTGGAAGGAGGTCCATGGTGGAGGGAAGGGGAAGAATGGGCCTCCCGACTCCCCTGTGCTAAATAGGTAGCTGGCAGTCGTGGGGGGTGTGTGGCTCTGATCTTCCCTGTGTTTGTAACTTCGCAGCGTGGTGCTATGGGAAATCAGTGCTATGCCAACGATTCAGCATCGCCTATTAATTCATAGGAAAAGAAGATAAGATGAACCAGGAAGTGAAAATCACCTTTAGAAACAATTTGGTGAGTAGTGAACTTCTAAAGGGAAAACATGAAGAGGCTTGAGAGGCAAAGAAGGGCTTATGGAGAGCCACCTCTGGGAAGAGGTAAACAGTGTTTTTTCTGATGCCGTTTCTGTAGAAAAACGATTTATAGAACAACTCTGTGTGGGACGTACGTCCTTTGTCTGCAGCCTGAATGTGGCAATACTTTGTTAATTTGAGAGAATGAGAAAGTGAAGCTGATTATAAACAGAAATGAGAAGTCATTCAGGCACCATGTGCATGGGACTTCTAGCAAGCTCCACCGGAGGTCCAGGCACTGAATAGTTGCAGGATTATGTGTCATCTAGTGGATCTGTTTTCACGTTCCAAGCCATCTGGCATACAGGAGTAAACAAACAGCAGAAAAGATAATAAGTAAACTGGTTTTTAACTATTTTTTTCCCAGTTTTAATACTATAAAAGCAAAGGACTTTTAATTCCTAATACAAATTAATTTTAGATTACATCTAATATTAGAGTAGAATGGTATATGTATCATTTCCACCTTACAGGAAGGCAATCTCCCGTTTCCTTTGTTCACAAGGCTGTGCACATGTTTTCTCCCAGCTCTGGCTGTGGTGAGAAGGGGGTGAGCCCGCCCCTGCCCAGGGCTGCTGTCAGGTCTCTTAACTGATGCTGCATCAGCAACTGATGCAGCTGGCTGGCGGTACGTACCCAGCACTAGTGCAGGCAGCTCTCAGCACGGCTCATGGTGTCACCAGGAGAAACTACGATGGTTTTACTGGAGAACATCCGTGGGTTAACACTGCCTCAACTGACAGCAGCAATTCACGGGTATTGCCTCCCACCACTGAGCACAGAGTTTTACTACAGTGAGGGAAATGACGCTGACCCACACTTGTTTCTTTCCTGGTGTCGCCGAGGGAAGCCTGGTAGAAGGGTTACAGCATCTGCTTGCTTGAATTCACTACGTTGGTTCAGAGAAATAATATCTCAGACTAGCTAGAAAGGTTCTGAATTTCATCAAAATGTCTTTGAAAAATTTCTATTATCGATGATTAACCCTACAGTAGATTTAAAACCATAGCTCTATTAAAGTAATCCAAATGTGTATAGTCAAGGCCCACTGATATCAGTTCATACCATTTAATTGAGTACTGCATTGTTTAATGGTTTTCCTTTTGGTGTCATCTCATTTTGCAAGAAATCTCACTCAAAAAAGAAAGGGAGTTTCTAGTTTTCCTGGCTACAGAGGAAACCCAGAGTGTGTCAGCATATAGGCTTCCCAAAAAACAAATGAACTTAAGTTCTCATATTTTGTGGTGGGGTAAGGAACTCTGTCATGTGCAGGAAATTATATCTGACAACTATTACCCCTCACTGTAGTACCTTCACAAAGCTGTAGTCTACAAATGGCCGTGCTGCGGTTATCACTTCTTCAGAACTGCTTCAAAATCAGCCGGTTAGTCTGGGCTGTAGGAGAAGGAGGTGGGTTGGCTCAGGGTGCTACTTATGAGTGTGATGCTCTAACCCCCAGCTCCCATCAAACGATTCAGTCCTGTCATCCTTCTCGCCTCCAACTGCACGTTCCTCCCCCATTTTTGGTGTTCGTTGGCATTTATGAGAGAAGCTGGGCCAAGGAATTAAACTGGCTGAGGAAGACCACTGCAAAAAGACTAATTCTCTACCAGTTCAGGCCCTTGGATCCAAAAGAGGAAACTTTATCTACCTTACAGGGTATAAAGCCAATTAAAATGGGAATTTTTTCTGTTTCAAGATGGAAGACTTGTAGGTAAGGTACGGTGAGAAAAAACGACAGCCCTTTCTCTCTGGTCAGTAAGATTTCCAGGAACTTGTCCCATTTTTTTAGACACTATGTGAAGTGTCCTCCCATCCTAGACCACTGTTTGTCAAAGTTTAAACCTGCTCCAGAAAAGGAGGGCGAAGCCTTTTGAAGCTGCTTGGTGTTAACATTCTAATTTCTGAAAGGTGTATAATGCCTTTTAACATTTTGAGTGGAATCAGAAATATTAAAGAGAGGGAATAGGCTCAGGGGCAGGAATTGTCTTGATACTCTTGGATGCTCGGTTGCCCTGGTGGTTCTTGCGTATGTGTAAGTCGGTGTTTGTTTATGCCTGTTTGATCTCATTTCCCAAAAGCATTTCCCAAGCTGTGCTCAGGCAGAGGCTGTGAGAAGGAACCTTCTGACTGAAATGGAATCCCTCATTCAAGATGAAATAGGATTTCTTTTTTTTCTTTTTTTTTTTTTTGGTAAGCTGTTTCCTGGCAAGGTTTTCCTGTGACATTTGCTGGGAGGGTAACCCATTAATTTGAATCCAAGCACCAGCGGGAGCTAATCTGGATGACACTAGATCATGCTTGGCATTTGTTTCCGCACTGGTTAGGTGCCATGTGAAATATTTCCAGTGTTGACCCATGTTTCCAGCTTTGGAAGCAGTGCTGGAAAGTGCAGTTATACTTGAAGAGTCGTCTGATGATTTTATTTTTTTTTATGAATAGTCCAATGGAAATGTTAACTAGTTCGCAGAAAACTCAGGTGCAAGCACAATTTCACACCTGTGTCAGTACCGAAATGAGGAGTTGGCACACAAATGCTGTCACTGTTATTTATTATGTTTATTGTGGAAACGTTTAACTTCCCAATTGAACATGAGGATTTCACTCTGCTATGTCTCCATAGGCAGCGTAACCTGCTCTTGAACCTCACAGAATGCCTCACCGCAGCCTGTGTCCGCACGTAAAGGGCTCCTTAGAATGAGCTGTTTGAGTTGCGGTCCTCGGGGAATACTGCAGAGCTGTGCCTGGAAATAGCGGGTCATGCTCAGAGCTGGCACTCCGCGTAGCGTTGTGTAGGCTTAAGAAGTAGCCAAGATTTAAATACTGAGCAGGAAAATATTGTGATCATTCTGTGTTCATGTCAGCAAATAGCTGCTGGTCCGCTTCCCGTGGGCATTGATTGAGTTTAAGGGCTCTTCCCAATACGGAGTCAGGGTACGTGATGAGAGGAAGCTTTCGAATTACGTGGTTACGGACCGGTTCATACTTATTCTGGTACAGTGCAGACCGGTTTGTTCCTAAGGACGTGATGTTAGTATTTTTATGTTTTAATTTCTATTCAAATAAATAATTATCAGAAATTTACTGGGGTGATAAAAGGGGGATGGAGGAGTAAATGTCGAAAGCAAAAAATAAAAGTCTTGTCTGGACAGTTTAGGGTAACCTGAGATGCAAAGGTGGACTATGAAGGTGCAATCTCTTTGGGGACTTTTTCTATTTGTTCTCTCCGATGTGCAGTACATAGGACATGGGGCTTCTGCATGCTACCGCATTATGCGTAACGAATGACCATGAGATGGAAAACCAGAGCAAGAATACCAAGGAAGTGGAGGCAGTTACCTGAGAGGGCTGAGTTGTTCTGGTAGTTGGGCAGTGCCGAAAGACAGCTTTCTCGCCGTGTTGGAGAGTTTCATCAGGTTACGGATGGGACTGGCGAATACCACATCTAGAGCAAAGAAACGGGTGGGACCCATCACCAGGGACTGGGGCAGAGGAGAGAGGCAGGAGGGATGCTTCCCCATCTTGGTGGCTGATATTTGTGGCTGGCGAGTGATACGGGCTCATATATTTGTGGTACTGATTTATCTGGGCCCATAGAAGCAGAAACAAAGTTTTCTGATGTGTCTGACATGCCATCCTTTCACTGCATCCTCTCTTGAAAACACAAACCGAGCTCTCCAGCCCCCTGCCCTTCTAGAGCAAGGAGAAACTTCTTAACCCTGACTGTGGGCTGATGGGAGGAAGGACAAGACTGAGGAAAATTTCCTTGGTGGAACATGGCCAGAACAGACCCAGGCCCACTGTTGGCATTCCTAAGTGGATTTTTAGGCTGCAGTTTTGAGCCCCTGAATATTTGTCTGTGTAATTATCAAACCTAAGGTGAAGAGTATTATTCTGTTTCTTCAAGTGCTATACAGGAGAAATGTTGGGCTCCCAAGCTGTTCTTGCACCCCAGGGTAATTTCCAGAGTCTTAGAATTACCCCACTGCCAGTTCTGGGACCTGGGAACTCAACCCCCTTGGCTCTAGATGGTTAGCCCAAAGTATGGTCAAGATTTTTGAGTGACAAGGTGAGCTTTAAAACGTGCAATTAGTTTTTAAAATCCCTGGAGTTTGGATATAAAAGAACCTGCTTTTGCTCAAACAAAAAGGAAACATGCAAACTGGTTTCCTTTGGAATTGCTTCAGTTCCAAATTCATCCTCAGTTACAATCAGTCCACTCCTCACACCAGCAACTGCAGTATTTGTAAATCCAAACCTCCTTTTTACCAGTTTTGGTTATCTCAGGCCTGATCCTAATGCCTCTTGAGATTAGTGGGACTTGTTCAGTGTACTGGAGTAGAAGCTGGGTCAGACCCATGTTAGATGCCTGTCACACTGGTCCCTAAGCAATTAGTAATTCCAATGAGACCTTAGGTTTGATTAAGAAATCTTTGATGAGATTGTTTTTGTGTTTAACGACCCATTTGCAAAGGCTTCTTTCCCCACAACAATAGTAATTGGATATCCTCAATATCCAGACATGTCATTGCAAGATGTTTTACTCCAAGAAAATAATTTCCAACCCATGTTTCTTTTCTTCTTTTAACTTAAAAGAGCCTCTCATCGTCTTTGTGGTCAGCGCGGTGCATTTGTAACTGCCTGGTACGAACTGAAATCTGTACATTCTTATCTCCCTTGCTTTGTTTCTCTGTACCAAACTGTAAGCAAGCCCTGAAGTTTGTTCAGATTAGGGATCAAACACTGATTTTTCTATTTATTTTCTTGCAAATTCCTAGGGGGGAGGGGGGGAATCAATATGCTAACGCTGCTGCATCAAGCTTTCAAATCTATGCAGACATCAATAGGCCGCTGTTCCGTGCTTTTTAGCATTTTTCGGCCAAGTTTTCTGATTTCAAACAGATTGATGTAAAACCAGAGGAACTTCATAGGAACGTCTCTGGATTTACACCGTTTGCTTAGACTAGGTCAAGCTGTTAAATCAATCCAGCATCAACATTTTGATTTGCATTGACTATTAATATAATAATTAGAATTTCATTAGGAATGGGGTATCTGCACCTTCATAGCTACTCCCTAGGGAAATTAAAACATAATTTTGTGACGTTGTGTGCTGCCCAATATAAATAGCTATTCTTATTTGGTAAATGTATATGAACTAGTATTTGCTACTTCACCAATTTATTACAAAATAAAATCCGTTCAAGTCAGAGTAATGTTCTCTGCTTTGTATTTGAAAAAAAAACCCCAAATTAATCCCATGATACACTGTGATTTGCAATAAAGTTGATCAATGTGATCTACCTCCACAAATTGCAGAACATACCATTCACATTCTTTTGAGTAATACCGTTGTTTTGCCTTGAAGTGCGTTGCTGTTGTTCCCAGTATTAAGTATAGCATCTTAAGACATTTTAATAGAAAGAAACTAAATGAAAATTGATTGATAAAAGCTCCATCAAGGTGTTTATTGTTTTTGCCCAGAGGCAAAGCAGAAACTTTTGAAAGCCATGTCATTTGTATTAGATACTGTTTTTCAAAGTGCATAGGCAATGGAGATGTGAACACAAAGGTAGGAAATTGCTTTTAATCATTAATAACTTGCACAGGCAGCTTGTAGTACAAGGTAGAGTGTCTATCTTCATGCTGGATAATGATGATTTGTTGCAAAAACTGGTGTACGAAGGTGTAGTGGAAGATTGCGTATGCAGTCGTAGTACTGAAGGTGGCATCTACAGCAGCTTCAAGCATATACAAATGAAAGAAAATCCCTGATTTACAAGGGACGCGATGTTCTACTCCAGCTACATTAGGCAGAAGTGCAGTAGTAGAGACAGAATATGGCTTTGCAGCAGTTGCCTGTAGGGCTTTTAAAGATCTTAACCCTTTGGAGCAGAGCCTTGTCTCTCCCTAGTTCTTGGAGTATTCTGGTTTGATCAGTGCAGAAACACATCTGTTACCATCAGTAAGAGAATTTTAGTGAGGATAAGAACTGTAAATTGTCCTATGTATACAGGGAAATAACATCCAGTCTGAGAGCCCAGAGTAAGTAAGAGGAAAGATGATGTTAGTGGAAGGAGTCATAGGAGGATTGTGGGAGGACATTTGTTCTTGGCTGTTGTGATGGGACGCTGGCTTGAAAACGCCTGTCCCAGACAGTAGTTTGCTGCATGACTGCCTTTTAGCGCCAGCTGCCAAGGCAAACTTGAGTAACCAGCTCAGCTGTGCGTGAGCGAGCGGGCTTGAGCTAAACATGTTATCCCTTGGGTTAATTTTGTGCTGTAGAGAGGTTATTTTCCCCCAAAGTATCCCAAACTGAAATGTGTCTAATTCTGAAGAAGTGTGAATATGTACGGTCAGAAACTTGGTTCCTGCTCCCCACCGCCCACGGAGCCCGGCAAGCCCAGGGACTTGCCTTTTTGGCTACTCAGGATCGTTTCACGCTCTCACGTCTCCACGGGCCTTTGAGCTCTGCAGGATTGTTTTGGTTGTGCAGTATGGACACCTTAGAAATGGCATACACACCGGGGCTGCTCCTTACGGCCTGTTGGGAAGGTAACTAATAAAACTGCCTGGGTAGTGTCCCAGCTTTGCCCTATACCTAAGATAAATTTTACTTTTTCCTCTTAGGCTGAAGAAAGAAAAAGCATTTTGTTGAATTTTTCTAGGGAAAAATGAAAAAAGTTTTATCAAACAAAACGCTACTTTTTTTTTTGTTTGAATATGCTATTATTCATCAGTTAAATAATTGAGGTAAAAAAAATCAAATAAACTTTAGTTCTAGAAAGGATACTTTTGGTCAGAACACAGTTTAATAAAACTCAGTAATCTAAAAGTGGAAACATGAATTCTTTGTTTCCATACACTATATAAATCCATGTAAACTAATAGATTTATTTCTTTTATACTTGGAGAAGGAAGGAAGGAACTGTTTAATTGGAGCAAGTTCAAACACTGTAGTGATAAAATCCATGTTACCGTGTGCGCAAGTAATGTGTGTATTTGTAACGTTATTCTATTAGCTTTACCATTTTTGGGTTTCGGCCTTTCTTACTTGTAGATAGTTTCTGTAGCCCTTCCTCAGTGTGCATATGTGCTTGTTTAAAAAAGAAAAAAAAAGGTTTAACAAAACTTCGTAGCTATGTTGTATAACATACCTTTTATGACGGAATATCAGGTAAGTATTGAAGAAATAGAAGTTTTCAGGCATAATTGCTCGGTGTGTACAAACAGTTGTAGTGGCCGTGCACGAATTAAAGAGGCAGAAATGCACAGTTGAGATTAAACTCTTCCAAGGTCAGGCCCTACGAATACACTGCGTATCAGCTGTGCTGAGAGTTGGCAATGGGACTTGAACTAAACATATGACAAACATATGGAAAATATATTTCTTTGCTTTGTATGTTTAAAAAATGGATCATACTCAACGTGCTACTGCCTTTGAGGGCTATAAGATAAAATGTTGCAAGGTTCAATGGCTTTGAGATGGGAATCCTGGGTACAGCCCAGATGGAGGCCTGATACCAAAAGCTGCTCTTGTCTTTGAACATTATTGGCCCCAAAGAAATGAAATTCCTTTTAGCTTTCCCCCCGCCCCCTTTAAAACAATATGAGTGCAAACAGTTTCCACTTGTTTTTGTCCCAGTGCCAACCTGCAGTTTAAGCACTGAGGAAAATGTGTTTTAGGAGAGGATCGGCTCACGTGACCTCTTGAAGTCAATGGCATGGATTCTGAAGGTTTTGGGGAAGTGTAAAAAGCCCATCTTAAATGCTTCACGGTTCCTGCAGTGTAGCTATTCTGGTGCTGGCAGAAAAGATGGTTTGAGAAGGTTGGAGCCCCCGGGCCCCATTCTCAGTGCCATGGTGATGTTTCTCCTTCCTCGCCCTGGTTAGGCTGACGTAGTCATTTGTGGATCTGATCCTTGAGTTAGATCTTTGAGGTGATCAGGACTAATTATCTGCACTTCACTTTCCTTCTTTCATTTTACAAAGTTTATTTATAAATGGCACCATTTCATACTGATGCCTTAGAAATCCTTGCATTTAGCATCTGTGGGTGGAAGGGCAGGTAGGAGTGTGAACAGGGGTGATGCTGGTACCAAAATCAACCCTCAAATGATACCTGCGGTATTTTGTGACACTTGCACTCTCTTACATGGTTTTGGAGACACGAAACAGCTGTTAACCTTGTTAATTGGGCTGGTGTTTGGCCATACCGTTTGAATACAGTATGTGTGTCCCTGCATGATGAACGTCTCCAGGGATAGGGTGTACGGGAGCGGTACGCTGACCTCTGGCATCCACGGGAAGTGTCATCATTTCAGAGAATAGGGCACTGCTGACACTGCAGCCCAGGTGACCTAATGGCTTGTTGGCACCAAAAAGGAACAGCTCTCCTCCACCTTCTCTCCTGCCCCTCCTCTCTGCATTCCCGCTTCCTCCACTGTCATCCTCAGCTGAGCTAATTCAGGCAGGAAAATACTTTTTTTTAAGGCTTGTTTTCGGGAATACCTCAAGCCTCTGTTCTGGTCCCAGCTAATCTGCTGGTTAGAGCACAGAAGGTGAAAAGATGCCTTAAATGTAGCTTCTCCCTTCCTTCTTGCAGTCTTGCGCCAATTAGGGAATGGAGAAATTGGCTCAGAAGCCTTTATTTTTTCCTGCTCATTTTCTGTTATTTGTTGTTTTTCTTTTAAAGTAGACTTCCAGGCCGAACACAATTTTCCTGTGGGAGTAGATGCTGAGTTCTGCCTGCATTTTTATCTCCGTAGCTGACAATAATAAAAATTCCAAACCGCGTCCCCCGCATTCCCCGCGTTGCTGTTGTCATGTTTTCTGCTGGTTGACAAAGTCACCTCTGCGGCCTTAATATTTGGGGACATTTATTTTGCAAAGTGCTGGGAGCTGGATGGCTTGTTGATGTTTTCAAAAGCTTTCACAAAAGCTGTTGAAACACCGCATGTTGCACGGTTAAGAATTTAGGAATTTTCCACTCCCACTCCCCAACTGTTTTTTAGATTAGTGTTTGTGTTTCTCTAAAGCGCCCTGCAAACACCTCCTGTCAACAGGGGATGGGGAGAGCCTGAGGGAATCAGTCCCGCAGTCTTTCTGTGAAATCTTACTTGTCCACTGGGATCCTGTAAGAAAGTCCTGGGAAGAGGAGGTACATCTGCTCCACTTCGTGTGCGCAACCCTTTCAATGGAAGCGAAATCACAAAACACTTAGAATGGTTTCGATTGCGGAGTGGAATCCTTCTTTTTCCCATTCCTCCCTTGCCCATGTCCTCCTTCCACCCCCAGCTATTCCAAAGTTATTACTTGCCTTAACTTTGTTTTTCTATCTTCAAATAGGTAAAGTATACCCAACAACAAAAAGAGAGTAGCTTGAGAGATACTGGTTTTGGGAACAACTGAGACAACAGGGTTAGGCTTAACTTCAGCCTGCAGTTGATGGGTGGTTGGCAGAAGAGCGAGGTCTCTTCTGGCCATGGGAAGGGAGGAACAACAGATGATTCTTGTGCTCTTCTACAGAGGCACTGCTGATGCTATTGAATCTATGACTTAGGGTCTAAGTGATGTTTAAGCAGTTTATTGAAAGACAAGGATTTTTTAAGGCATGACCATCTCTGAGAAATGTTGCAGTCTTCACCTTCTAAAAGGTCTTTCCACTGTTAAATGACACAGCATCCTTTCTACTCAGTTTTCAGCTGACAAATCAACAATTTCAAATCTTATTGAGAAGATAATGCCACTTAGTGCTTGAAAACAAGACAAATAACAACATAAAGTTGAACTCTAGAATTAAACCTAGGTAAGATGGAGCTTTTATTCCTCTTCCCATTCCCACCTCTTCCCCAGGCAAAGGGAGACATCGCAAACTCCACTTGTGATTTTGCGGTGACTGTTTATTCTAAGTGGTATTGCTTGGACACTGCGAAAGCAGGTAGCCTCTGAATAACAAGAAAAATGAAGACAAATCACTTTTTACTTTAGAATGCCATCAGATTTTTAATGCGGTAATGCTTCGTTTATTCAACTGTAAATGTTAGCTTTTTCACAGTCAATGGTCTCCTTACGCCATAGCGTTACGTGTAAGCTATTCATCTTGGTCATCTGTTCTTACAACATGGTGTAAGGTGGCTCTGATGCTGGAAGAGAGAAGACAAGCCACTCGTTGCATCCAGAGGAATCCCCAGGAGCCAAATAATATAGCTTCCTCCCAGCATTAACTTCTTCTGTGCTCCAGAGTCCTGATGTTAAAAGATTGCAGCTTGCAGAACTGCCAGACCATGAACCTTGGCAAGCGTGAGCTTCTGCACGTTTCCAAAATGACATGAAAAATAAAATTGGCCAAATTAACCACTGAACCTGCTTCCCCTTTCCTACATCTTCAAGTAATAGCAGTAAACATCATTCGGACCATTCACTTTTTAGTCAAATATTAAGTGTGACTAAAAGATACTTTACATGAAAAAAAAATAATATATCTGATACATGCATCCAGCTTGGAATTTCATTTAATGTAGTAGTTCAGAAATTCACTGCCCTTCATTTCAACTCCGTGTTTTACAAATCAAATTGCAAATGAAGCCTGCTTCTGTTGCATGGTGCCAACCATCTGATAGGGAGATCTTGGCTGGCTACTCCTTGTGTATTTTAAGGGGATATAAGAAATGAGTATATGTAATTTTTATTACTCTTTGAAAATGCCATTTTTTTTAATGCCTTACAAAAAGTACTTGATCAATTTTCATCTTAAATCAATTATCACAGGGCCTTTTCTCTTTCTGCAGGCTGTTAAGCTTTGGTTTCTCTGCGTTTTATCTTAATAATCACGAAACCAAAAACCCCAATGACCCGTAGCAGGATTCACTTTGTTCCTTTTTATGTTTTACTCTGTGCACAATTCAGAAATGTCGGATTCTGAATGGAGCTGTGATTGAGAGTGTTTTAGGCTGGTCAGGGGCATGCGGAACGCGAGCAGAAAGCCGGCAGTCCCTCTTCATTTCCAACGGGGTCAGCGTTTTTCTGTGCATCCGGACCCTCGGCTGCAGTTTCGTTTTAAGTTTCCTTTGATGGCTGTATACTGCTTGGGCTTTTGTTGCAAAAGCAAATAAATAAGTAGAAATTTGTTATTTTAAACTTGGAGCGGGCCCTTACGTGGTCGATAGCGCAGCCCTGCGGGCTGTCGCTGCTGGGGAGAGAGGGGCGATGGAGGGGGGAGAAGGTGGGTGCTGTGCCCGCCGGCTGCACCCCCGAGGAACGGGGTGTCAAACTGGGGCTTTTAAGCCTCCAAACATTCTTGCTCTTCACGCTTTTAGGCTTAAAAGAATTGTCCGAGTTGGAAGTCAACATCGTTCATTGATTTCTGCGCAGTGTTAATGAATGTGAATTAGCACAATGGTGAAACAGATGCAGTTTTTATGGTATATTTGTTAAATTTTTACGCAGGTTGTATCAGGAAGAGAGGTTGTTTGGTAAAACTCCCTTAATTTGTTTTAAATTTTATCATTTTAGAGCCACATATATTGTTTCCATAAATGGATAGTTACACTAATTATTAAATGTTTGCTTGGTGTTAAAAGTCTTCTCGAAGTGTGTGCCTGCCATATGCTAATGGCAAGCTGGTTAATATTATTTATTCCGGGCTACATGTTTTCTAGCAATAGGAATTCGTAGAAAGAATTTTGCGTGCGTGGATAGCGATGTGTATTCATAGCAAGTAATTTTTGAGTTCCCCGTCATCTGTTGGACCCTCGTTCGAAGAGCTGCGTTTGCTTATTGCGCCTGTGATCCCTATTTCCGAGTTTGTGATCCGAGCTCCAGAAGCCTGGGTTCCCTAAGGGTTTGTGGATGAAACCCTCAGGCACGCAGAGCTTGGTCCTTCACGTGTCTTACGCCACGCTTTTTAGCGGCAGGAGTCAAGGGAGAAGGGTATGTAGCAAGCAACAGTACTGAACAGCAGAACTATTATTATCGTTATTATCAAAGTGTAATTTATCCAATTAGCTGATTCCATTAAACAGGTTCGATTGACTTTCTCCTGCCACATTTTAATGTGTTTATATCTTGAAGGAGTGAAGGATGTATTGTTTGACATGACAGCTTGCTTTGTGTGTAGCTACCTCTTTATTTCAATCCAATGACTGACAAAAGATAGAAGCGGGTCTTTTTGATGTAGTGTGGGGAATTATTTCCTGATTTGACATCCTAATTGATTGGGGATTTCTGATTATATTAAGGAATTTTCATCCTGAATTGCTCAGCAAAGCAGTATTGGTGCATTACAACAGGAAGATAAAAAATGAAGTGTTGGGATTAATCCCAAAAAAAGGAGAACTATTAAGCATACTTTTCTGTGCTGTTGTTATCACACGTGGTTCATAATCTTTTTCCCGCTCCTCTTACTACCTCCAACCCTATGCTTCTGTTCTCTGAAGTGGCTTCCGAGCTTCTTTGTAAAGAAAGTGGCTCCTTTTTAAAGAATTTTCAAGTAGCGCTGATTGAAAACTATGAAGCTGGTTCATGTAGACCCTTGGCAATCTGCATATTTTCACTGCAAAACTAAAAACATTTTGGATTTTGGATTTTCCCCTCTCTTCTCAATAGCGAATGGAAACAAAAAGAATTTGGATGGGAAATGATAAAGGGCAGAAGGAAGAGAGGTGACGGACACTGGAGAAGGGCACCTTCAATCAGACCCAGAAAGCATTTGGGTGATGGGATGCGATGTGCTCCTATGGTGGGCTTCCACGTGCCTGTTTTTGGCGCTGGTGCCACCCCTTCCGCTGTGCCAGGCTGGCTGCTGGCAGCGGCTGGGTGAACACCAGCTTGGCTCAAGCAATTCGTATGAGTGCTCCCTTCTTGCCCAGCCACTCAAACTTTGTCAGTGTTTAAGCTGGTGTTGCCATTTCATTGTTGCCATTCCCAGCTCTTTGGGAAATTACATCCTTAACCGTGAAGCGAAGATGCAGCCAATGTATTTTACTGTTGGGCAGAAATAGCAATATCAGAGTGTTACGGCTGGTGAGATGCAGGCAGAGGGGAAGCACAGGCTCAGCGCGATGACATCTTTAAGAATTTGAACAAATGAAGTGAATTGGTTATTTTTACAGAGATTTTGCTTTGGGGAGAAAGTTACTCCAACTTCTGGAAGGAGCTGGGTTTTCCGTCGCATTCCTGTGTTTCAAGAAATGGAAAATATAGTGATGATGACGCCAATTGTTTTTAAAATGAAACTGTCTGTAGTTATCTCTAGAGATAATAATCCCCCGCTGGTTTAGTGCTTCCTTGATTTTGTTCCTATAAATCTGGAGAATGAGGCATCGCGAGGCTGCGTCAGCTCCCCCACGCCACCTCCAAGGAGCAGTGCCTCATCTCAACCACGGTTCAAAATATATTTTCTAAGTTGATTCTATAAGGTTTTTCTGACGTGCTTTTGCTCTCTTGTGTTGTTTTTGTTTTGTTTTTTTTTTTTTTTTAATACTGGTCCAAAAGCTTGAATATAGCATTTCTTTCTTATCTTGATTTTACCTTTCTATTGGAAGCTAATTAACTTTCACCCTCTGATTTGCATCGCCCATGAGACCCTATGGGATGTGTGTATGTTGGGGTGTTTTAGCACCTCAGAGGCCTGAACGGATGCTGCCTGGCACTCAGATATTCAATTACCGCCGCGCAAAGTGGGTATGAGTGGACGGATGGTGCTGATTTCATAGCTTTTTTTTCATTTACCTGAGTGCAAATGGCCACATGTGAAGGATAAAATTCAGGATTTGTAGGCTTATGTTGTTTTTGCGTCGGAACCTGGGTAAAGCATCTTTTGATGCCTGATTTGACAATTACTCCTCCTTAGGGGCAGTTTGGTCTTGTATCTTTCTTTTAATTTTTTTATCCAAAGAGCTGAAAGTTCTTTTCAGTTGTTTAGATTCATTATTTACATTTTAACAATGTAGGAAATGGACAAGTAAGCGGAGAGAGGCTCACCGTGCAAGTCTGTTGCTTCTAATGACATCCGGATCTAACCCAAATTTACCTAGTTCCCACTCCTGCATAGTTATTTTGAGACAATTGCTTTACATGAGATTTTTGTGTATTTATTTCAGGCATGCCTTGTGGTTGCCCCAGTTTGTGGCTTTTTGAAATCAGCATCAGCTGAACGCGCTATTAAAAAATAATATATAGAGCTGCTTTTCAGAAGAAAGTTTTTGCTTTGATCCCCACAATTTCATGTTTAAAAGAAAATAAATCCATCCATGATTGTCCAGATTGGACATACATTTCTGATGTTGGCAGTAGGAGACATAACATAGTGTGATGGGCATTACATTAGCAAAACATGTATTGTTACCCCTGTTAGGGGCTGGGCCACCAGAGGATAACAATTTGCGGCTGCCACCAGCTGATGGAGTCGGTCCTTCAGCTGAAGTGATGGATGTCAGCAAAGCTGTGCTCAAACTCTGTGTTCACAGCTTTCTGCTGAGGCAATGCGTGTGTGCAAATGAAAATTGTGTGTAAAAGTGCAGCTATGCGTAGGGTGGGTTAGATATGCTCTGGAATTGTATTTGCCGAGTCCAGTAGGCTTCTTTGCTCTAAATTATGGTGGTATAACACAGCTGATTTCAGAGCTTAAATATGACAGTGCTTCATCGGAAGAAGAATTTTCTCCACATATCAAGTTAAAAAGAGTTTAAAGTGTAATGTGGGGGGCAGCGATGAGGAGGAAACCCCTGGGGAACCTGGTGTGTGATCTTCCCAGGGTATGGAAAGCCACCAAGGGGTTAATCATCCCCCACTGCATATGAAATGACAACAAGCTCTTGGCAGCTTTCCCCATTCTTTATATAACACTTCCAAGCGCTGAAGCTTGTATCCTCCTAGTAATGCTTTTAATTTGTGCTCTGTTGGGGAGAGGCCAAGATTTAATCGAAATCATTAGAATGTCTTTGCTTGAAGTAGCTGAGGGCTTGTAGTGAGCTGGAGGAGGTTACTTCAGAATAATTAAAAGAAATACATAAGGTCGTCATTGGTGTCTGAGCTATTCCAGGCACCAGGTTCAAGGGGGAAAGGTTGAGTTTAATGACAACTCCTCTTAACTTAAGTAGGATGCTTGCACGGCCGCATAGTTTTAATAATTAAACTTTGCCTTTTTCTCTTCCCACACACCTACCCAAGCGGACTTTGTTTCTAGCTTTATCTGAGTGCAGTAAAGATGGGCTTGAACCGAAGCCCAGGAGCCAGATTTCTCAGAGATTTGGGGCTTTGGGGGCTCTACTGCCTAGATCCAAATGTAAATTGTGTGGTTTACCTTTTATCTCTAAAATGCGATGAATTCAGATGTGCCTATAAACATGCACGTGTGTGTGAGAATGTGGTTATAAGTGAGTGTGAACAAGTGTGTGCATTAGTTTACAGTCTCAGCTGAGGTCTGATCTTGAATTTCGACTCTCTTTATTTAAATGGGACTACCAGAATGCTGGTGCTGTTGCTGTCGGTGTCATATTGATGTCTACGTATGGATTTTAATCCTATATGTGCCTGAAAGGCAATGCTATGCTCTGGGTGCGGGCACAGGAAAATAAACTGCTGGGGTAATTTTGAGGCACGATACATATGTTAATTGCTTAGTGCAAATTAGAACATGCATTTTCTTTCTTTGTTGGTTGCACGTTAAACGAAAAGGTACTCAAAGGAAAGCTTAAAAAAATTAATTTCATATCTTTTGTGCTGTACAGTCCCCACGTTGTTTAGACAGTGACGGAGCGGACTGACGGTGGTGAATTTGTGTGAGAAACGGTCTTTCTTGAATGACTTTTTATGCCTACATTTGAATACAGCCTCTCACAGCAGAGTAGGTTCAAATAATGAACTAATAGTGAATGTTAAAGATTTAGGGAATTGGCTGTGAACTTTTGACCCTGGGAATATAAGGAGGTTTGCTTTTCAGGAGAATTAGTCTAGCTGGGCTAATGGGTGCCAATAAGGGCTGTAAGCAGTGTGTCAGGGACCAAATCTTTTAATTAACCGCTGAGTGAAAAGTAGTTTGGGAAATGCAATAAGTCAGATTCAGGTCAGATCAAGCAGAATAATATGTGGGCAATGATGAAATTAACATACTAGGAAATGCAAGCTGAAAATCTCCAAACTTTCCTTATTAGACTAGAAAATGGGATTTACTTTGATTGCTTCAAGAAAACATTGCACCTACTTCTACTGACTTGTTCTAGCGAGGGTTAGACTGGCCTGGTCAACGTCGTCTGCAGATAAAAAAGACTGGAGACATGGAGACATACCATGGTCCAGCTATGAAAACCGCTGTGACTCGTAGTATGGGCTGGCTCAGAAGCATGGGTTGTGCTCCAATGGTTTTGCTCAAGGCTGTGATGCCCACAAAGTTACAACAGGGATTGACTTGCTGGTGTGCCAGTATCGCTTGTCTGCCTTGACATGGAACGTTGTCTCTGAGTTTCTCTGCACTCTGAATCTTTCCAAGTTTAGTTTTGTCTGTTGCTCTGACAGTGGCATTGGAACTTTTGGGGGAACAGAATTTGTGCTTTGATCCTGTGCTTGTATCGTACCTGTCACAGTCGTGTCCTGCTCTGGTCTGGGAGGTGAGTCCCGCTGAACATTAACGCAAGATGTATAATTATATTCAGTATTGGCCTACAGATGTAAGGCTCTCAATTCTAATTACACCTCGTTAACAAAATGAGTAGGATCAGAACTACATCTAGAGAGTTTAGAAGGTACACCAGTGTCTGTCACTGTATTACTATAGAGGAAGGTTTAATTTATTAGTTTAATTCATGTCTAATAGGATTTTAATCCTATTCTGATTGTTCTCTGTGCACATCAAAAAGTATGATTTTAAAGAAGGCCCATGCCTTAAAGTTTGGTCCAGAGGGCTTTGAAATTAATGGAAAAACTCCAGCTAAACTTAGCGGGCTTTGAATCAGTCAGTTTTGAGTCATTTGCATCAACACTAAAATTTAAATATGCTTTGCAAACTTTGATTGTGGGTCCCTAACTGCCTAAGAATCATTATCAACAATGACAATGTGGTATCTGTTCTGTCAAATAACTTATTCAAACCTCTACTAATGTCTCAGCCGTTACTAACTACTCAAGTCATTTAATTGGAAAGTGCCCTAACTTCAGTGCTGCTCACAATGCAGAGCAGTGAGGGATTCCATAAGATCACAAACAACTTTCCAATGCCCCGTTGCATTTGCTCCTTGCTTTCTGCCTGACTGGCTCGATAGTTGCAATGTTTAGCTAGAATAATATTTTCTTCCTTCATAATTGTTGCAAGGTGAGCTTCTTGCCAAAAATCAAAGAGCTAAATTGCATTCACTGACTTAAATCCGTCCTGCTGTCAACTACGATGCATGTTTAATTGTTCTGTCTGTACGATGTTGGGCTGGAACAGTTTCAAACAATCTACCAATCATGGGCAGGAAAAAAAAATCATTAGAAAATCAATTTTTGCTTAATTGAAGATTCTTCTTCCAAATGGGAATGAAGCAAGATTTACAACCTCAGATTCACTGACTGTATAATGACGGCACTTGAGCTTGTCAAGGTTTTCATTTGGTAGCTGTGGCCCGGACAGCATTTACTCTTTGCACCCGCTGTGGGTCACCGCAGCGCGGGCCCTGGGGAGCAACGGACTGCGGTGTGTACCACGCGGAGCGCGAGAGGCCATGTTTACAAGTCCAGGGTGGAAAAAAGGCATTATATAGGCGGGAGCAAAGAATTAGAAGGGAATTTCAAATGCATTGTTTATTTATAGATTTGTTCTGAATGCTGTGAGTGGAAATTCCAATGACTGACTCATGGGGACATCCCTCTGGCATCTGACTACTGATGCCGACATGGATAAAATCCATGGATAAAACCACCCATCCCTTGGGTGGTTTGCACTCTGCTCCCAGAACAGGGGCTCCCAAAGGTAAAATCCTGTCTCTGCTCAAGACAATGAGAGCTTTGCCATTGATTTCAATAGGGTTACAATTCCATTGCGGACCTTTTAAAAACTTGTAGCCTAATTTTCTTCTATTGAAAATTGAGCAAATCTACTGAATCGTGATGTGGTTAAATGGTAGGAGACAAGAAAAGCATAGGAAAATGGAAAACTGATAGGGAAATCAGACCTGTTATGATTATATTCCCTCCTCCCTTTCTGGTTTCTCCTGCTGTGCTTAGAAAATGCAGCACCATTCTCCTTTAAGTTCAAAATGAGTAGAAGAGGGAGTCATGGTGTAAATATCAAGCAATAGCTGAAAGTGAATTTACCAAAGTTCAATAAACATAAAAATGATGAATTTAGATGTCATGTAATTAACTCAGAATTACAAGAGCAATAACCAAGTAATTACACCTTTAATAATGCATTAAACTTGTCAGGAATACTTAGTCATTCAACTAGAATTTAACAAGATAGCCTATAGCAAGTTACAGTAATTAGATATCACTACTGAAAACATTGACAGTTCCTAATTGATACCTTTTATTATAAGGTTAAATGCCAAACATTTCTTTTGAGTGGATTAAGGAATGGTATTAGCTATGTTTAAGACCTTACTGCCTACTCTTATAAATTGCATGCAGGTATAGAAAAGCCTAAGAAAAAAAAAATATACACCAGCTAAACCCAATAATCACACAAATTTTGTTGGAGTTCTCACACCTGTGATTTAAATGACAACCGAAGGGAGTCTGCTCCCCGGCAGGTCCGTCAGCAGCAGAGGGGAAAGGGAGGTGGGAGAGAAAACTGTGTGAAACAGGTAAAGAGAATAACAATTACATCATCAGGAGGATGCGGGTCTGCAGTGTGAAGAAGGCACACCACAGCCTTTGCGAGAGTACAGCAGGAAAAATAAACAAGCTCAGGAGTTTGTAAATTAGATACTAAGGCAGAACTTGGGCAGGCTAACATCTAAATCAGATTGTTTAGACTACAAGAGAAAGTATTTTTTTGAGAATGAGGTGGAATAGAATTGAAACTATGTGTTTACTTGCTTTTTCTAAATGTGGGAGATATTTCTGCTGGTTTTATGTTGTTCAGTCTATGTGTTTGGCAAATAATTCTTTTGGGTTTTTTTTCTTGTAACCAAACCAAAAAGCAAAGTTTATTCCAGGGGAAACTGAAAGAATAATGTAAAAAAAAAAAAAAAAATCTTTTAGGTCAACTCAAAATGTAGTTTTTCTGAAATAAAAATGTTCTGTTTAATTCTAGTTTATAAAACTTCTGTTCCATTTTCTTATTTACAACAACAGTTCCCATATTTGGCCTGTCTTCACAAATATTTTTGTTTTTCTAAAGTTCATCTCTTTAGCAAATTTCTTGGGGGAGAAAGTCTGCAATCCTATTCTAGATATGTACTGGAATCTCTGATGCTTAGTGGAACCATCTGTACTTTAAACCGAACTAAACAGAGATTAATGTTGTCTGTGTGAAACAGTAGAGATCAGCTGGAATGATCACATACATCTTTTGTCATTTTTTTTTTTTCATCTGTATAATTACAAGTCTTATCAGGCTGCATGCTGGGCTATGTCTGATTGTCAATAAGACCTCTCTTGATTGCATCTTATATAAATATTCCATGTCAATCTGTAGGATGCAGTTTCAGGGTCCAAACAATTATACCTTAGTGCGCGGATACAAAGGTCCTCGCCTTTTTTTGCTACACTGATAATCAAATTAATTCCTAAAATGTAGGCTCCCAGCTACCAAGTGGTTAATTCCCCTGCACCTTTAATGCCGCTCCTCTGCTCTGATGTGTAGTGGCTCTGCTGAGCCCTTCCCTCCAGATACATAAGATTATTCATGAAAATGAAACTACTGCATTTATGTTTACACGATTCTCAGCCAGTTGCGTGGCAACTGGAATTGTCTTTACTTTTATGCATATTAAAACACTCAATAGATACCCTTTCAATAATTAATTGGTAATGAATGTAGAGGCTGTAGAATGCTTTATTCGATGTGTTTAGGCTTTATCCAGTGGTTGAACTGGCTAAACGAGCCTTGTTTTTCTGTGTTAGGACTTCTTTAACAGGAGATGCTATGCACTCTTCTCAAAAATAACAGGCAGTACACAAAACCCTAGAGGAGCTGACTGACCTGAAGAGCATCAAGGCCAGCCAAGTGTGTGTGCTTGCGATGCACAGGACAGAAACTGTCTATGTTGCAGAGCAGACTGCAAAATCTATGCTGTGAGGTAGGCAGCAGCAATTTTCAATCCATTTTCAACCCCTCTGATGCTCTCGACACTCACCCAGCGCGCTGCATCTCTCCTTGGGTTCCCCCGGTTGGCTCCTCCAGCACGCTGCTTTCTCCTCAAAACGGTCAGCGTCAGACCAGCAGTGCTGTGGCTTGAAAGAGCCCTGCAGGACTTACTCCTCTCTCAGCTAAATGTGACATAGAGGCTTTCAATTACGTATAGAAAGTGAGCATTTATAGATTCAGTAAATATCTCTCGTATTCCTTCTTGCTTTTTTCCTGGGCTGCTCCGGGGGCGGGTGGAAGGAAGGTCATCTCAGCTGTGGCCAGATTTCCCCATTTAACTGCATCACTTTGGCAATTTCACCTCCCCATCACACCCTTGGGCTTCTCTCCATAGAGAATTTGGGATTCCAAATACTGCGCTGGCTGGGACTGGCCACCCTTTGCTCCTTATTGGAGATGTGAACAGGACTTTTTAAAAAAAAGGCAAGGAGGAAAATATCTGTTTTCTGCATAGTTTTTTATAATTGTTTTAAGACAAGACGGAGTAAGAGGTTTCTTCACGCTCCAAAAGTCTCCTTCTGACTCGTTTAATTAGACCTGAGGACTAACAGATTCTCGTGCTTTGTAGAAAAGTTGCATATATGCTTGTTTGGCCTTGCTCTTGTTAGCAGTAGCTTTGCACGGACGTTTGTGTAACTGAGTTAATCAGTGAAGTCACGCACTGCGTTGCTTCTCCCCGTGTCTGCAGCATACCTGGAGTTTTAGTGTCACCACTTTGTCCCGATGCATATCTGCTTACATATATGCGTGTGAAGAATGGATGCGCAGCAGTGTCCTCACCGGCCCTGTATGCAGTAGTAGCACGTTGAAGGTATTTTCTTGATGTTTCTCCCTTACTGTCACCACTAATGTGATAAATTAAGTCAATCATGTTGTTTTATTTTCATATAATACGTACATGTGTGTGCATTTATATATGTGTAAGGTACACAAACTGGTTTGCTGCTATGAAGGCTGTTCTGTAGAACATGACTTTGTCATTCAAAGTTCCTTGCAATGCGGTATTCTCAGCAGCTGGGATGGGAACTCGCCCGGCGGATCCGCATGTCCGTTCATGCGGTTCCTCAGGTGGGCGCACAGTTGCCATGGCTGCAAGATGCAATCATGGTAAGTCATACAAAAGGAGGGTACTATTGATTGTTCATTTTTGCACACACCATTACATGCACACACTTTTGAAAATAAGGCTCGGGGCATAATTGGTTGCCAATGGAGCTTCACCAAGTTGGCTGCATGCGTTTGGTTTCCCTTGTTTTTATGTTTTAGAGAGCTATTCATGCTGATTCTCAGAACCTGTCTTAGGGCTTTGAATTTCCTCCTCGATGTGTTTCTCTCTGCATTGCTCTGGTGTTCTGCACCTAAAACAGATGATGTGTTTAACCTTTTGGCTATGCTGGTTGCGTTCTGCTTTACCTCTACAAAACTAGGAATTAGGTGTTCCCCAAAAGGCTTCCCAAGTTTGTTCCCAGAAACAAAAGTATAGGAGTTTATTGAAAGTCCGAGACAAGAAATGTGTGGAGGCAGATTTGACAAAGTAGTTGACGGGTGTACTACTGAACGAGTTGCTGGGGAAAAATCAGACAAATCCTCTCGTGAGATCCAAAGATTACACAGTGTATTGAGGACTCTCAACATTGGTCCTGAGGATGGGCAGCTGCTGGTGGGTGCTTTCCTGGGCTCTCCACCAATGTGAGCAACCTCACGCCCTTGAGCAGAGAGGCGGCACCTGTGTTCTCCCAGGCTGCCAACTAATGAAGTGACAATGGGGTGTGATAACTCACCAGCCGGTGCTGGATTATATAGAGTCACTGCAGCCCATTAACACTTCGTAAAAATCCTGTATGGCTTAGCTTCGCTGAACCTGCAAGGCATTAGAATAAGGACTGAAAAGCTGAAGCCCATATGAAGTCACAAGTGTTCCTGGGACAGCAAAACTAGAGGCTTTCTAACAATTTGTTGAGCCAGTTCAAGGTTGGGGGACGTATGTCTAAACAGTTTTCTGTGTGAATGCCCGGCATGTTGTATATGGGGCTTTACACGAGGCTCAGTCCTCTGGGCTGCTACATAAGTGTCCTGCTCATCTTCCCTGGTGTAGGCAGGAGAAAGGGGTACAATGAATTATCACTGAAGTATTTTTGTACTAACTTCCAACTTTCTTGGAGAATATGGAATCCAGCCTGTCCTTGCAGGTCTTGATCCTGCAATGGGTCTGAACCTGCTTTGCCTTTCCACTGAATTTCCGTTAGACTCCACTTCAGGGTCATGGACTTAGGGTCCGTGAAGTTAGTTACTGAAAAAAGGCTGTTCTGATCTGTTTGCTGTTGCTGAAAGGAGGAACGGGTTCCCTAGAACAGGCTGTTTTGGGCCAGTTAGCTGCCAGCTCCTGAGTTAGTGACCTCAGATACCTCGGAGAAAGGTCCCATGAGCGGCAGAGCTGGTGCAAGGGCAGGGTTGGAGTGGGGATAATGGGAGGACAGTAAATTTCCTGCCCTTTTAGCGATAGTGGGGTCTCAGATTTTGTGGGCTGTCTGAGTGAGGTCATGCACAGGCAGTGTTTGTTCTGGGTGCTGTAAGTTGTCAGGTCTGGCCTTTTCTTGTAGTAATAATTCTGTTAAAAAGTCATGGATTAGTGATACTTTCTTAAATATATTTATAAACTAATGCACTGTTCGCTCAGAAATATTAGTAATGTCTTTCCTGATTTCTCCATGCAGGCCTACTCACAGGGCTACAGTGGGGGCTGTGGTGCCGCAAGAGGAAGGCTTTGGTGGTTGTACTGGGAAATGCCACGTTCCCCCCAGTCTGCTATTGGTTTCCAGGCATTTGCTGCGGTGTGCTGACCCGCTGAGATTTGGTGATACGTCTGTGTGACTGCGCTGTGAATGAGGTGAGTAAACATATTGGAGTAGAAACAAACCCTGCAAAATGGGTTTGGTTTTAGTCTGTACTAACGAGTTGCAGGCAATTAAAGGGTCAACATAAAGAAGGGAACAAGCCAAGGAAGTAAGAGAAAAATGGGCAAGGAATGTCTTAGTTAAGACATTCTGCTGCTTCTATCATTACAATCATGAAAATGGCGTATAGAAGAGTTTCTGTAGAGCTACAAAAGTTAGTCCATAATTTTTGTCATATATTAACTGTATTCTAGCTGCTGCATAAATTATCCTTTAGTGATGTGTACCGTATAATAACCTAGATAGATAGATACACCTTAACTATTATCTCTCCCAAATGGTGCAGGAGCACTGGACCGGTGCATTACACCACAACCGCAAGCAATCACGCCATAGGTGTTCAGCCTGGAAAGGGCCACAGAATATATTTCTCATACCGCCTACTTGTCACGAAACATTTTCCAATGACTTATTTAAGGCCTAATGAAAAAGACCAAAAGGCTATAAGACACTTGGAGAAGAGAGCAGGAGAAATCAAAGTCGTCAGCAGTGTCCTAAGGTCTCGGAACCGCGGGTAACTTGCTGAAATTCCCAGGTAGTCCTTGGATGCTGACAGTGCAGGCAAAAAATCTTCAGTGATTGCCCTCAACGTGGCTTGGAGGAAAACTCTCCTTCTTAATGCAGTATCTTGGGATGGGTTGAATTCTGTGTACACAAGTAAGATATAACAAACAATAACAGTGGCTCTAATGTCAGTGTAGGCCCCGATGTGCCCTTGCTGGTGTTCTCTTTCTGGTTATGACTATCTTTGGTGAATCAGGGGAAAGCGGTAAAAATCAGAGTCAATTTATACATCAAAAGGGGGGAGGGGGGAAATGGTCTTTGTGATCCTTGCAGCAAACTAGTGGAAGCCCTGGAATATGGGAATACTACAATATAAAGATGGTGTGGGCATGCTGTGGAAAGATTTGAAGTAACATATTTATTATGTCCTTATTCAAAGTATTAACCTTTTGTGACAGGCGGAGGGAAAACGAAGTTAAGATGACCAAGCTGCTTTTATAACTATGTAAGCACACAGTCTGTACAGATATCTCTGTTTCAGATAGCAATGGGAGTTTTCAGTGTCTACCAAAATCTAAATTTCAGTCTTTGTCTTATTAAAGCCCTGACTCAGCAGATCCCTTCAGCATCGTTTTGCTTTCAATTATATTATGCGCAAACTGGCTTAAATGCTTCGGACTCCCCAGTTTGATTCCAAGTGAGATAGAAAATGGCACAATTTAGAACATGGAACCAATAGGTGCACTAATCCCCCGACGTCCTTGGTGCCAAGATGTGTTTCAAGTCTGGCCCATGTGCAAAAGATCCTCTTCTCTTTTTATAGTTCATTTAATCAGGGGTGTTTTTGACAGAAACCAGCAAAATATCCTGGAATTACCTAACGTGCTCCAAGTCATTGTCCAATGGTTTGCGTAGCGTTCCCATGCAGAGGTTATATAAAAATGTTCTGTTGCTATGTGAACTGGAGGTTTGTTTTGATGTAGCATCAATACCCAGGAGGGGAGAGAAGGGGTGGGGGGAGGGAAGAGAAGACAAGACACTGGCATAGTGCCAACCTCTGGAGTTTTTTGCGATGATAAATGGTTCACAAGGAGTCAGCGTGACCCGCCAAGTAAACCCAAACGCTCTCAAAGAGCCGTGGGCTTCAGATACTGCTGACAGACGAGCACTCCTTATCGGCTTTTTTGTTTAAACATACACGCAGAGCTCGCACACGTAGGATATCTGCTGGAGCGAGGGAGAAGGCATGCCAGCAAAGTGGACTGTGCTGGCAGATAATGTCCACCCAGATGTCCAGGTCTGATGTCCCCCGCCTCCCCGCTTTGACTTCCATAGACACTCGGCCAGAGGCAGAGATCACAGCAGATACCCTCTGCTCTTGGTTGGGATGGATGAGTTGCCGAGTACGGCGAAGGCCACCTTGGGTTCTGGAGGGAGGAATTCACATTCAGAAATTTTGACTGAGCTAGAGGGACCCATGTTGCCGTTTGTAGCTGGTTCAGAGGTGGAGCTTCTCTTCATTTATTTTGTTTTTTGTCTTGTCCCGCTCTTTGGTTTTTGTTGTATTTGACTCAAGTGAAAGGTTTGGGAATTAAAACTTTGAAAATGGATTTCATATTTATTTCCCATATTTTTTTTTTTTCTCCTAGAAAGTGTCAGTCTTGTTCTGGTGGTCAGGTTGGGCAGGTCAAGGCACGAGCTCAATGGTGGTTTGGGGAGTGCTTGGGCATCGCTTAAAAATCCTGAGTGATTTTATGGAGGTGTCTCTGTAACTCTGGCCCCTGCGGTGCATCAAGCGGCCATTTGCTAACAGACACTGTGATGTATGTGACTTACTCTTGCAGGAAACAACTACAGGACAATCAAAGATATAATTAACGTGAAATAAGTATTCCCTGGCAGAACAGACTTAGGGAATTGACCGAGCTGAAGAAAACTGGTTTTCTCCAGTTACTCTCAGAGGGCGATTTTGAAGCAATACAAAGTCTTCAGGAGAGTATTCAACTGTAAGAAGATATGTTAGCAAGATCCTGCCTTTAACTGAAGGGCAACCATTCAAATCCTCCAAAACCTAAAGAGAATGAAAAAAAAATTAAAGATGATAGATTAAGAAATTTCAGATGTAAACCAGAGAGAGTAAGGGATTGAATCATGAGTCTTCACCGTTTGGGTGAATCATCTCTCTCTTATCCACTTTCCCTGTGTATACAAAGGTCAAGCGAGAGGGGAAATCAGAAGGACCATTATGAAGCACAAGTAGTCACAGGACATTTGAAAATACAAAGCGTTTTAGTGGTAGTAACTGTGAGCAGAGAGGATTAAATAGGTGCGTTGGTGAATAGCTGAGTTAAACGATCTGCAAGCCAGGAGCTGTGAAGATAGAGCCCGGTGTCGGCGGCGGTAAGACGGGTGGTGAGCAGGCAGGAGATGTTTCTCAGGGGAGCGAAGAGAGCAGAAGAGGCACTTGGAACAAGCTGTGCCGTGTGTCCCTGAGACAGCTCTGAGCGAGCTGGGGCGTCTGCACTGTGCAGTGAAGTGTTGGGAAGAAGTGCTGGTGTGGGCTTTAGGAGTGGTGTAGCTGCATTAGCTTTGTGCCCGACATGAACAGATCAAGAAGCTGCAGGGCTGATGAGCACCACGCTGGTGAGGCTCTTCGTCCGCACCGGAATTAGTTTCTCCAGTTTTAGCGCAGAGCTTTCTGTGCTGCACTTTGCTGTAAGGTGTTGATGAGCCCTGAGGGCTTGACCATGAACTTATTTGATCAAGCTGAATCCTCTGTGGTTCCCATAAAGCGCGTGGAGTTAATGGAATAATATGTTATGGTAGACACAGCGCAGACACAAGAGTTGACACTTGAGGTCCATACCTGGCTTTCAACCTGATTGACTTTGTTGTGATGCTTTATTTATCACTTTGTGGATCTGTAAAATGAGGAGAGGTGTAGTAGGTATCACCTTTCTGTTATGACTCCAGAGAAATGGGAATCAGGTATTGAAAAGGAGAGTCTGGGTGATAGGTTGACACAAGTGGGTGAGGCTTCCAGGGGTAAAGAGGTGGATTAGCTGGTGGGGTCACCAGTGTTTCCTCTCTGATTTGTTATTGTTGCCATCAGCAGGAAGACGCAACATCTGCCATACATATTTGATTTTGTGAGTGACTTAAGTGGACAGAAAATGGAATCGGTGCCAAGACCTAGCCTGAAGGCAGGCACATCCTAATGATTTTTTTTTTTCTTCCCCAAAAGGGATTTGAGCATTCCCTGTGGCACAGCTTCCCTGTCCCACTGCCGTGGATGCAGCATGGACTGGTTTCCCCCAATTTCCAGGAGACCAGAGAAATAAAATACTGTTCTGTCAAAACCAAAGTGCCTCTGGGCAGCAGATGAGGAGGGTTTTGGATTTCTCTTCTATCTTTTATTGTTTTAATTTTTTCTTTTTCCTTTTCCATCCTGCGTTTGCACTTTAAGAAACTGTCACGGGGGGGCGGGAAGAAGGCAAACAAAAGTTGACTTTTGTTAAACGGCTGAGGCTTGGCAGTTGTGTGGAGGTCACGGTGCTCAGTCAGTGTCAGCCTCCATTCCCCAGAGTTGTATCCTGTAATGTATTTATTTATCATTACAGACGGCCAAATTTTTTTTTTTCCCTTTCAGTTTGTTCTGTCCAAGGCCGCAGGGTTCCGACAGAGATCAACAGTGTTCCCGCAGTGATGAAGCAGCTCGTCAAAAGCTGAATTAGATGTTAAATCTTTCTGAAGTGGGGAGGAGGTGGAAGGAGGGGAATCACATTGTGCTAAGAATTTATCATGTGTTGTTTCCTGTGAGATAATGTATAGGAGAAGATTTGTTATGGTGCAAGTTTCAAACTGCTGTTTCAGGGCTACAGTGTCTGCCAAGCTTATGATGTATTTGATCTTTTTTGAAAGTCCTTCTTTTCCTTTTCTACCTTTTGTGAAGCAGTATGTCTTTCGGGTAGGTAAATACTTAAAATACTCCGCCTACTGAACCATGTACAGGTATGCACCAAAATTTTCATGGATAAGAGGAATAAGCAGAAATCTGCGCTAGATTAGACTGTGAGATTCAGTGGGGCTCCAGCTCCTGGACAAAGGTTAGATACTCAAATTTTCTCTTTCCAATTAGACAAGTTGTGTAGCCACACCTTTTTGTAGACTGTTGTGAGTTTTGGTACAGACCTTGAAAATAAGGCGTTGCTTTTCAAAGGTGCTGCATATGCCCAGCATTACTAAAGCCAAAAGGAGCAACAGCTTGACAGTGCTTCCAAAAACGGTTATTGAGCCATTCTGTGTCAGTGACCATCTCTTACAGTGCAGGTCACTGTTTCGAACTTGCGTAATTGTAGTGTGGTGGAAATACTCTTTGCGTTCTTTTGCTCTTTCATCACACTCCTTTTTTCCTCAGAAGGAAGTATAGATGAGTCTTGTATTCATTTATGCTTTCTGATATAATTGTGTCTGCAGTTATTGAAAGGGGCCCATAGGCAACTCGTGCACCTTATTAACGGACTATAAAATGCACCCCTTTTCAGTCTAAATTGGGAGGGGAAAAGTGTCAGATTGTTTTTTACCCCCTCTCACCCACTGAATAACTATGCTGGTTTAAGAACCTTTTGGGTAAAATAGTTGTGCTCCAATTCTTCAATAAAATGTCAAGGGCAATGATAGATGAACTGGCAATGCTGAAGTTTACTCAACATTGTTTTGTTCTCGGTATCTAGGTCAAGATATTTCTTGTTTGCTTGGAACAGACGAAATTTCCACAGATCTTAAATAACACTGTTAATATTATAAGTGGTTTGGTTATCAGCCAGGAAGGAAGCTTATTGATCAGCAGGATAAGCACTGTGTGCATATGAGCCATCTTTTCCTGCCTGGCTGTAAGGAATCTGAAGACGAGGAGCAGGCACGGCGAGTCCCCTCTGCTGAGGGGTGCGGGAAGGAAGCAGACCTGCTGGGGCTTAAAACATGCGTGTCTCCCTGCCTCGGCTGCTTGCATGGTCGTCTTTACTAAAGGCACCTGACAAACCTTTAATATAACTTTTCCATAAAGCAATCCTGGAAGTGAGCGCTGTGCACTTTGCAGAGGAGGGAGTGAAGCGTAGAGGGGAACTCGCAGATTTACCCAGTGTTGAATGAATTTGGGGCTTGACTTTGGACTTGAACCTGATCTACTTACTTCTTACTGTCTGAGTTTTTGGCCTCTGGACTAGGTCAACATGCTTTTGTCAGATGCTGGTTCCCACTTGAGTGTCCCTATGGGGAAAAGACATGACTGGTTCAAGCCACCAAGCTCAGAAAACATGAGCAGATACCAAATGTGTCATGGGCGAGAGATGGCTGTGGCACTGCAACCCCTAACTTCATCCAGGGTTTGGGACCTCAGTCAGCTACTCAGGTTGCCTGGTTTCAGTACAAGAGACGTAGAGGTCAAATCTTGTTGCTTCCAGAAAAAAATGTTCTGACTTTTCTAGGTTGTCCTAAAAGGAGCTTCTGTCCATCCTTCCTTTTAGAGGTTTGAGGTTGCCAAAGAAGTCCAAGGTAACCTGTCTTTGCTCAAGCAGAAAGGTACTTAAGTTGTGACATCATCTTTCCTAAGAACGGCTCCCGTCTTTCACATGGTATTATTTATAGAAGACAGCTCACGGGGCAGTAGCAGAAATCCCTGAGTGAGCATCGTGGTCATGAGATGAAAGATAAAATCATGGTGTTTCCGCTGCCCAGTCGCTCAATGAAACTCGAACTCTTTCTGTGAAGCAGCTAGGCTTTGACAAAAGGAGTGGAGAGCATCTCCGAGAAGAGCAGATAGCCAGGGAATTACAGTATCACTCTGGGACATGAGATATGTTTATTTGAAGCCCTCTGGTTGAGAAGTGGAGCTTCTTTGGGAGTGCAGGAGCTGCTGCGTAATTCAGTGAAGCAGCAGTGGCATCTACATGGCGTGGTATGGCCTGAGAGGAGGCCCAGGCAGCCTGCTCTGGGAGGAGCACACCCCGGCTAGGCGTGCTTGGCACTCGCCCGCAGGTCCTGCAAGGGATTTAGGTGGATGAAAGCCTGTTTTGTGAAGTCCGAGGAGGGCTAGGCATGAGCTCGGTGTGCAGCCCAGCTCCAGCGGTGACATGCACAGATGCTGAGCTGTGTAGGGAGCGCTGCTGCTGGAAACAAAGATGCATCAAGAGTTAGGGATTAGGCACATCACCTCTTTCAGTGAAGGCGCCCAAAGGGCAAAGTTGCGCAAGGTGGCTGAGCTGCTCTAACCCTTCACTCCTGCCAAAAGAGGGAAGTCTTTCTTTACCGCCCAGCTCTAGTTAGATCTTTGCTGAACCAGTTCCCTCGCTGACTGCAGCAGTGGTGAGCTATCAGAGCAAGTATCTCAAGGGGCTGCATCCTGTCAGGTGTTTGCAGAAGTTAACGATGAAGCAGAAAATTGAATCCTTCCATCTGGGGTACTATGCTAGCACCTTCTCTGCCAAGGCATTTTATTTACCACGTGTTCCTGTTTACAGTTTCTGAAGGGTCTGGAAGAAGTTACAAGAGTGACGGTCATGAGAGGGGACCAGGTTGGTGAGATTGGTTTGTGCTTTGTTACGCCGTTGCCTCTCCCTAGCAACATGGGTGTGCCGAGGGTAGTCCCTGACTTTTTTGAGCTTTTATGTTAACTCTGGTAAGTGCATATAAATGGAATAACGAACATCATACAGCAAATAACATTTTCGTTTTCAGTTTTTTGTAGAAGGCCTGTGTTTCAGGCTGGAAAATGCCTCTGCAGCCCACTTAGATGGGAGTGTTGCTGAATTGCTTTTCCTGGTTCTTTATTTGCTCCATATTCCTTTCTGTTGCATCAAGCTGCCCAACCTGTGTTTCGGGGAGGATCTGGTCCTCGCTGTGGCACTGCGGGTCACACAGCAAAGCCCCTGGTAAAGCAGTGTATCTGTCACAATAATATGCTTCCAGTGCACAGAAAAGAAATCCAATAGAAAAGTGACATGATAAAAGATAAGCTGCGTTAAACAAAGACGTTTTCTGTGTATCACACCAAAACATGGTGTATTTCATAACACAGCAGAGCACACTTCGTCAGAATCCCAGGGAAGAAGCAGACCTGCTAAAGGAATAACATTTTGGTGCCAGGGAAGTTATGCATTTAATAGATCTCCGCTGTATTTGCGGAGAGATTTGCAGCTACATTCAGCCTTGGCTAAAATGTAATGGCAACACGTTGTAGGAGCCAGTTCTCCGTAGGGCTTCGTATTGCAACAGTGGAGCTATAAATGATGTTATTGAAGTGGTAAGTGTCAGAAGGCAAGCAGGGTGTCATTTCGATTGGGAGGTGCTTTTGATTAATCGGCCTGTTTAAATGCTGAGCTGCCCAGGAGAAAATCCGGTCAGGTTGCTTTTTAAGACACTTGGAGGGGAGGAAGTTTGACTGTGCTCTACGTGCCTGGTTGCAATGGATCCCGCTCCTTATCCGCATCCACTCTGGCTGGAGCAGAAACTCGGGAAGAGAGTTCATTTTCCTGCGTGTGGGCTCCCCTGAGCGCCGGCAGCTGCCGGTGTGATGCATGCCTCGCTGAGAGGGAGCGCGGATGGACGGCACGGGGATCGCTGGTCTGTGCTCAGCCTGTCTGCTGTTGGCACTTCTTGCCCAGGGGAAACCTCAGCTCCGTGTTTTAAATGGAAACCTTTCCTACCATTGTCAGCCTCTGGTGAAAAAGAAAAAAAACAAAACCAAAACCAAACCAGAACATGGTGTTTCGTGTTTATATAAAGGGTTTGGAAAATGTAACCTACAGAGTGTTGGAGAATGACAATCTCTTGCAGCCTTTTTTATGGGCGCTTCCTTTCTGCAGCATTCAAAAGAGCAAAGAGCTGATCCTCTGTTGCTTCGGTGTTTACTTTGGAAGGGATCTTTCTATAGCAGAGCTGGGATTGTCTCGAAGAGAACAAGCTGTAATTAAAAGTCTCATTTATTCTGACGATGTAAGGAAAAAAGCTGATTTTGTAAAGATGTGCCTCCCTTCCCTGCCCTTGCCTCCCCGCATCTACCTGTCCCCGCTCCAACAGGAGTCTGGTAAGAGGGTGGCTGAGTGGGACAGTGAATAGGCTCTTGCCTGGCACCAGAAGGGGACCATGCCAGGAGCAGAAGGACAGAACTTGGTCTGCAGGGCCCTTCTACCTTGAGGCACAAAATCCTAGTGGGGATTTGTTTTGGGTTTTTTTTAATACTTTGAAGTCAGTAAGTTGGTTTTCTCTTCCCTTTCCTATTTCTGGAGTCATAAATTTACTATTTTCTGCCCATAGAAGGAGGAACTGGTTTGAATGCAACTACTCTGTAACGTACGAGAGCGGGAGACCTACCTGGAACTGGGGACACGTCCAGGGTGCACGTGTGGAGGGGACCCTTGGGCAGCGGTGGGCCGTGGGTCTGCAGAGTGCTGTCCCTGTGCGGGGAGTGATGAGTGGGAGTTTTCACCGTCGGCACTTAACAATGGTGCTCCGGGACCTACGCTGCGTCTGCGGGCTTGCGGGGGAGGCTGAAATAGATTCTTGGCATGAGGTCTTGGATCTTGGATCCTCTTTGCTTAATAGATTGCTCTGTCTCCCTAGCGATACCGCTGCAGCTGCAAGCCACAGAGGCATTTTGGCTGGAGTCCTCTCGGTTTAAAGGGGAGAATACTGTATAGATCTCCCCGGCAGGAGCTTGACTGAATTTCCACTCCAGCCTGGGAGAGTCCAATTCTGCTGACCTGAGGGACACATCTCCTCATGTCCCAGGCTCTGGAGAAGAGAAAAATACTGTGTGTGCTGAAGTTTTCGGTTTATATAGAAAAATTGGAGGTTTCTGGCCAAGAGGCGTTTTTGTGCCTTCTTTGGCTTTTGGAAGTTGCTAAGTTTATTTCTGTCTGTGTGAGTTGGCCTATTTTTTAAAATATATGGCAAAGGTGGCTAGGGTCCTGCATAGACACTTTTTATATTTCGTATAAACCTAAACAAATACATTAAATAAAGGTCCTTTCACCTCCAGGTTGGTGGTTCCAATCCAGTCGTGCTTGGGAACAGAACTGTTCAAGCAGTAAAAATAAAACATCTCCTGATTTATGAATAGAAGTGTCAGGTTTTGACTTGTTCTGATTACTGGCATCACGTTATTCGTGAACATTCAGACAACTGCCAGAAATTCATGAAACACGTTTGTGAATCCCCGAAGTTTCATAAACTTCAGCCTGAGTGATTATTTGCTTTCTGGTGAATAAGTGAGCTGGCTAAAGCGGTATAGAAAGAACAGCTAACTAATGCTCAGGTCCCATAGCAATAACAACGAGATGCAAAGGCTCTTGTTTCTGTGACACAGAAGAGGGTGGCAGTTCTGCTCCAGCTTACACCAGGCAATTGCCGTTCGCTCTGGGGAACTCTTGTTACTGGTTTGAGAAAGCCAAGGAAGAAGGGATCCAGCTTGACTTTCAAATCTTCTCTTTTTTGCTGGGCCAGCTGTTGGGGGGAAAAAAAAATGATCTATTTTTTTCTTGAAAGCTGAATTGTTATATTGGAGAAACCCTAGCAATAATAATGCTAGATAGTGCTTGTAGAGTACGGGAGGTGGGGAAAAAGTGGCTCAGAGCTCTCTACAAGTCAGGAGAGAGAGCTGCTCCCTGACACACGGTCAGATCAGCAGCTCTGTGAATTTATGCTGGCATTGAAGTGCCTTAAAAAATATGGGGATTTGGCAAATCCGTATGGATTTCACCCCGGGAGTAGAGATGCCACAGTTGGAGCCTAAATTCAAGGCATAGCTGTGCTAAGATGACTGTCTCCCTAGCAGACCCTGCCATACACCTATTTGTTGGGCGTTCCAAAGCAGTCAGTGAATACCGGGGCTGTGGGAAACTCGGCTAAAGACAATGACAGTACGTGGCCTACAGTACTTCAGAGCTACTCTGGGACTAATTGTAAATGACATTTTAAACGTTTTTTTAATGTTCTTTTCCTTCCTCTATGTGAGTCTTTATATTCTCTCACTGCTTTCTCTCCATCTGCAGAAAGTAAAATTTGGAAAAGGTTATTATAGCTGCTTTGTCACAATATGTAGCACTTGCACGGGGAAGTTGCAGGATAGGGATAACACGGCATGGTTTACTTCTGCTGCCACTTTGCATAAGTGTGACTTTTAAGACATTACTTGTAATTTCTATTGGTCCGCAGGTCCACAATTTATTTGCTAAAGGTTCCAACAGATGCAGTGTAATTAACAGACTGTAATCATTAGGTTTTGGAGAGAGGGTGACATATCAATTTTTTAACTGCTTTTCCACTTAGAAATACATCCAAGTAGTGATGCCTCCAGAGGGATATGCACATGGATGAATGTACTTTGTGCATGCCATTTTATATACATTCTCACTTTGCTTTCCAAGTATTAACATGTGTAAATCCCTTTGGCATGTACAGATACGTGCAAGTGGGTTGTGCATCTGTAGCATTTATTTGCATATGGAAGAAAGCATATGTGGAATTGTGTGCACTGAGTTATGCTTGCACCGAAGTCCTTTGAACGTTTGACCTTACGTAGTATCTCTTCGAATCTGCAACTCGGTGATTGAGTTCCTTTTGCCTTAAAAATAAAGGCAGGGTGACTTCGGGTGGGGTAATAATGATATTATTTTAGGAAATAAACCTTTGAGGCATATTGCCCAGTTACGTCTCCTTTACTCTATTAACATAAAAACCACAGAGATGGAGAAACCAGTTTTGGTGGATGAATACAGCTCAGCGGTGCGGGTATCGAGCCGATACTCAAGCCTCCAGTGAGCACAACCCATTACCGCCAGGGAGATTGTTCTTTCTACCCACAAAAAGCATAACCCTGTGGCTGCAGCACAACACCACAACCTCTTTGCTATTGTAGGTCCCATCTAGTCAATGGACTTGTCCAACAAGTTGTATTTAGCTCACGGGGTCTTGGAGCTGGAGGGAGACTGGGATGCCCGTTCCCCAGAGGAGAGCAGGAGGTGGCCCAAAGGACTGAATCTCATTGCAGGTGATTCAGGATAGTCATTGTAATTAGCTGTTGGTAACATTAATACATGCATTTGAGTTTTGAGGGTGGTTCAAACATGGAAAAAACGTTCTGGGGAGAGCTGTTTTTCCTTTATGTTTTGGGAGGGCTTCTAATGTTTTTGTCCAGTAGCTCCTAATTTCTGACAATAAATTCTGCTCTTTGTGGATGGTAGTAAAGATGAAACATTTGAACATTTCAACATTTGAAAGCATTTCCTTGCAATGCCAGTTAAAACCTAAGAAATTTTACCAGGCAAGCAGGTGAGAGCCTTGTGGCAAACTGTCAAGTTGTCCAACTCTAAACAGCTACTCTCGATCATTTATTGTTTAAAAAAAAAAATAAAATAAAGTAAGTAAATGAAACACTCCTGATCTCCCCCATGCCGGCAATCATGCCCACATGGATTTTCTTTTTTGCTCTTTTGGAGAAATCAGAAGTTTCATTTTGCATCTTTTAGCTGCTCTAATTCAGGCTTCCTACTGTTATATCACTTTATTTAGGGACAGTGCGGGAGACAGGAATCTGAACTGACTGCCTGATGCTTAAGAAGGTGAATAATGACTTGGAGAAGACCTTGTGCGTATCTTTTGATCTTTGGGCTTCAGACACCCCTTCACCCATAATTAACTTGTGTGTTGACTGATCACCCGAGTGATCAAGGGAGACTCAGTATGTCAGTGGAAACCAGGAAACTATTACTCTATGGCAAAACAGCAATCAAGCCAACTCGTCTATGATACAAATCAGATACCTGCAAGAACAAGTCACGTAATGGCAAGCTGTACTGGAGATGGATGATATCCTAAATCATTATCTTCAATAGCATCAATTATGTTTACAGGGTGAGTAAGACCATGGTATCTTCATGGCAATCGCAGCATCCAGAGAGCAGCAGCAGCAACAAAAATTAAAATTACAGCATGAATTTCAGGAGGGGCAGTGCACTATACACGACTAGCCAATAAATTAAGACCATCAGTGGATTAGATGGAGTGGAATGGTAATGGTTATCATTCTGTTGTATAAAATGCACAGCTTAGGGTATATAGATCATTTAAAATATATATGAATTTGAAATCAGCCAAAATATATGTCAGGCATTTTTCTTCTTAGAATTATGGTATGTTTTTAAAGCGTAAGTGCTTTTCAGGACAAATTTTAGCATGTTTTGCATTCAGATGAAACATCTACTATACGTGTGAAGCCCTCGCATACACTGCCTGTGAAAGCAGAGGGAATCATTGGATTTATGGGTTCTTTTGCACATTCTGTCAAAGTCAGCCTTTCTGCCTAATGTAGCACACGGAATAGGAAAGGCTTTCATTGCACAGCTTTCCGTAAGAGAGATAGTGTTTACTGTCTGACACATCGCAACGTGTAAACAAAGGCTCAAAATAAGTCTGTATTAAAAGAAGGAGCTCCAACTGGGAAGGGATTAAGTTAATAACATTTTCTGTAATCTCTTTATCAGCATTTCTGTGGCCAGTTTATGATAATAAACAGGCAAAAAAGATCATGTTTGAGATGGAAGTAAATTTCAGTCTGATATGAGTGATGTACCTCATAACCAGTTATAATTAGAAGGGAGGCTTCTTTACAGCACTGTTCCTCTATAAATCACAACCAATATTACCCCAACTTGTACAACAACTATGAAATATGCTATGAAATGTGAAACTCACGAAATAGGTTCTTTTGTTGCAATTTCATTCTTGGAAAAGATCTAATTTGACACAAGCTCACGCCTTTTGTTGTGGGGTTTCTTAAAAATAGGGTAAACAGTCCCAATTCCCTAGAAAACTGGGTTAAAATTTCCGTTTGGTAATGCCTATTTTGTTTTTTATAATCACAATTTGTGTAAACTGAAAGCATTGCATATTTTGGTACACAGCGTCCTTTCTTGGAAGGGTTGATCATAAAAACCTAAACAAAACTTGTCCATGCACAAGCTTCATATTGAGCAAAATTTTACACTGAACAAGAAGTCAGAAATACAGGATGGTAACTAAATAGATGCGTATTGTCCTATCCTCTTCTGACAGAGTCAGCTTTGACCTGGCCTGGTGCCCACGCGCTTTCTTCCAGATGTGACCGTGGAACGTCCATAGGGGAGGCAACCATAGGGAAGAAGGCCCTGCTGGCCTGATGCCTAAAAACAAAACAAAAAACCAAAGTAAGATTCCTCGAGTCTTTTGCTTTTATTAAGGTCTAAGTCTTTTTCCTGTGATATTTTATTATATTTTTAATAGAAAACAGATGGGTTTATTTCAGAAGCGTGTTGTCTGAAAACCTATGGACCTCTCAGGGCTGTTGGTGTGGGTAGGGCTGTAGCTGCCTCTATTGAAACTAATTTAAAGCTGCAATTGTTAATAAAAACATCATTATATCCCCCAGCTACCTTAACTGAAAGGATTGATTCACGGGAGCAAAGAATGATAAGAACTTCTACATGGGCCAAATGCATATGGACATTTTAACACCTTCGTTTCGGCATGGCCCGGATTCATTCATTCTTGTGTGGAAGAACGTCACAGGCATTGGGGAGAAACCTTCACTCTTCTAATATGTGACCTTGTTTCTTGGGCTTCACTTAAAATAAGTCAGCGGACCTACCTAGGGCCCTGTAGGCAGCAGGGGGATCATTGGCTTGGTCTTACCATTGTCTAGAGAAGCTGCGTGTATATCAACGTGTCAAGGGTGTGCTCTAGTTGTGAGAAAGTACTAACATAACATGATCCTATAAACGTTGGATGAATAATATGGTTATGACTATGAAACAACTTTCTAGTCTGAAGTGGATTAATTATTTACATCCTCACAAACTGTTTTTTCTTTCAATCATCTCCCCATAGATAGTATTTGAGGCTTTTTAACCTTACAGTGTGGTTTTTCTCATGGTACAATGTAGAGTAGGACAATGTCAGGTAATTTTCTTCACAGCATTAAACTGCCGTATTCCAGCATTGCTCATTATATTCTATGATATTTCAGGTTCAGGCCTGAAACCCATGTTGTCTGCAGAATCACTGTCTGTGCCTTTCAGCCGTGTGAGGTGATCCTGTTAGTCGGTATGGCAGCCCCGTAGCTCTAGCCTACCTGCCGTCTCGTGCCAACGCTTTTCTGGTCTTAACTGATATTACAGTTCATTAAATAGGTCCTTCAATTATAAAAAAATAAGCACAAACAGGTAGGGTATTTTGCAAAGTCCATGTCTGAACAAATTTATAAATGAATCTGGGCAAATCTGACGGAGGTGAATGTAGCCCTGATACAAACGGCTGGAGCGGGGGATGTGGCAGTGCGCCCTATGCAGGCTGACGCTGCAGGTGTTGCAGCTACAGAGCTTAATCTCTCTGCCCCCTTTAAACCCCTTCCTAAGTCCCTGTTTGATAGAGCAGTTGATGTGAGAGATTTGGGGAAGACTTAGGAGATGACCATGCCTTCCCCTCCTCTCAGGGCAGTTTTTGTGAATGAATGTGTTCAGAGGATCTGAGGAGGAATGAAAGAAGATTGTTCCCTTGTAATTTCTCATTGTTTCTGCCCATATTACAGATTAGAGCATGCAAAGCATTTTAAGTATGCCAAGATCTTTTATTGTGGCTGGTCCTCAGAGAAGATGAAAAAAAAAAAAAACCAACCCTTTTCCTTAAAGGAAATGGTGGAGGCTTAAGATGCTGAATTATTCTTTCAGAACAGGAACCTGAAATAGAGCAGAGGGCACTCCTTGCACCGGCATTCTCTCAACCCGCAAGAACATGACTATTTCATAACAACTCGGGGAGGTGAACACCCAAGACCTTCAAGGTACCAAAATGCTTTCAGGGATCTCAGCCCAAGAGATTAGCTCTTCTGTAGCAACTCAGATTATTTTATCTTCAGAGCCAAGTAACTCTGCTTATGGTACAGTATAACAAGCCAGTCATGTCTGCTTAACGTACTAAACTTGGAGGAGTAAATCTGTAGGGCAAGAAATATTTTTATAAGTCTTAGATTAAGATCAATAGGGGGGAAAAAAAAAAGGTTTACCACTATGATTGGCTGGAAACAAGAGTGAGATGTCATTACTCAAGGGAACATGTTCTGCCAGGCAGCATTCGAATATGTGGGACAAACTTAGCTCCTTTAAAAATAAATTAGTATTTTTAAAGAATTAAACAAAACTCTTGTTTATTAGATGAAATTATCAATTGTTTTGTCTTCCAGAGGTAAACAAAGAGCTGAGGGAGTCTCAATCACTCACTCAGTCTTATGACCTTATGGTCACTGTCCAAAATACCAGCGGTAACATTCCACGCTGTAGAACTAAGAAGAAGAAAAGCAGATACTCAGCAGGGTTAGCCCAGCGTCTTTCCAAGTAATCCCTTATTTTTGCAAAACATTTCCATATGGGAAACTCGATCACTGAGAAGAAGCACTGAAAATAGTGTGGCCAGTTCTTTGTGTAGATACCGATATTGGCTGTCGAATAACTAAAACAGTTGACAGTCTTTAGCAGTGCTGTTCTGCATGTCTAAATGTAAAACTGGTGCCTGGGGCTGAAAAGTGGGGCTATAGCATTAAACTGGGACCACAAAATGGGTATTGCCTTTTGGAAGGGAAGCAGATAGCTGGTATTAGCTCATCTGGTGAAGACGAGTAGCTAGAAAGGGTCTGAAGAACTGTTGCAGATATGAAACCCTTACACTGAACTTTGTGGAAAATTGGTTCAAAACACAAATTTGCAGCATATACTTATTTCTCTGACGGGCTCTTCACTGACCCTGCAGGCAGTGGTCAGTTAACTGTAGTAATCTACAGTTAACTAACTAATCCTAGAAAGCAAACAGATTTAAGAAAAAGTCTCTCTCTTGGGTTTGTTGTTTGTTTTTTTTTTTCTCTTTTATTTTCCTTTTTTTTTTTTTTTTAAAGGGAAAATGTGTTGCAGTAATACAGAACCATCACGCTCTCTCTGGTTACAGCTGAGTGACACTACATCAGCAGCAGAATATGTACAAATTAAACTGTAACAATGTACCAAGGAGAGGCACAGCAATATCATAAAAATTATCCACAGTACAATATGACTAATGTTGTGTGAAATGCATTCATTGGCGAAATGATGTCTAGGTGTATCTTAAGGAGTTATGCTGATGGAGATAATGGTTATAGAGCAGAGATAAAGGAAGGGAAGGCGAGTGAAAGACAAAAGGTTGCAGCAAGGGCAGCGTGGCCGGGGAGGATGCTCGAGGCGGCGTGTTTGAAGGGGGGGAGCTGTGTCCCTGTGGGACATAGAGGGGGGTGATAAGAAGTGGGTTGCACCTTTCCTACTCGCACACCCGGCGTGGAGGTACACTCGTGTTTTGGGCACTCACACGTGTTCCGGTGTTCTTTCTCACCTCCTTTCACGTGTGCTTTTTGCAGTCAAACATTTATCTAGAAACACAAGCTTCATAGGTGTTAAACGTTCTCTAGTGATGTTATTTATAGGCATTTCTTTTGTTTTCCCTTTCTGAGTACAAAAGCAATCAAAAAACCCAAAGAGAAGGGACTGATATTTTATTAGCATGTCTAAATCAGCTCAGACTTACCCAGGGAGGGGATGGCTAGTGCAAACGCTTCATTAAGGTGCATTCAGGAGTCGTCACCTCCGTCCATAGTCTAAGAGTCTTTTTGAAGTGAGTAAATGTTTTGCCTTGATGAGGAACCCGGGTATCGGTAAATTAATGTGATTTTCCTCTCTCTATGTTTAACATAGGTTTGGAAAAAGTCTGTCCAGTGACCCATTGTGCCACCATGCTTATCCACAGATGTTTATCTAGTACGTGAACGTTTTGTTTTCAAAGGAATTTTGGGATTACCCAAGTAAGTCTTTTTTTTTTTTTTTAATAGCTAAATTCCATTTTCCGAAACAGCTGAGGTGCTCGAGAGCTCGCAGCTCACTGTGTGTCTCTTAGAAACCTCTCGAAGTACTTTTTAAAATCGAAGCACTGGACAGCAAAGTGGACCTGTCTGAAATACAATCGGCCTTTGTGCGGTGTGCTGCTGGAGTGCAGGGCCTGGTCTCTGATGCAGTCGAACTCTCAAATTACTAGAAAAATGAAGTGTTTTTACGGTGTTCTTGATTAGTTTGCTACCTGGTTGGTTACAAAGAGAAAGCTTAGGCCAAAATCGTGCAGCAGTTCTTGTTTCTGATGTGTTGGAGCTCTGTTAGCTGGGGTTTTTTCCCCCTCATTTATTGATGTGTACAGGAACGGGAGGTAGACGCAGCCAAAAATGTTAGGATCCAACTATTTTCAAAGTCCTAAGATATCCAGAGGTGGGAGTTCGTTTTGCCTCCTCGTGAAGAAAGGTTCCCCTAGGAGCGTTTCCATGGGAGGCAAAGCTCTCCGTAGGCGCCGCGTGTGCTGGACTGAGCGTTTCTGCTGCGCTCCGCAGGCAAAGGAGGAGGGAGGGATGCGATAAAATCAGCGGTTTCAGCCATGAGTCTGACTGGGGGTTCTCTGTGAACCTCATAAAGCTTTTTCTCCAACCAACCACCTCCACTCGCTGCTGAGCACGTGCCAGGAATTCCCTACCGGAGGAAGCTGCCAAGGAGCTGCGATCGCCCTCTGCTACGGAACGGCCTAAAGCTCCCCTCAGCGCTGCGCGTTCCCCCGGGCAGGGAGAAGTTTGGCGTGGCCAAACTGGAATATCCTCAGCCGGTAGCCCAGGCTCAGTGATTTTACGCCCTCTCAGCGCCGCAGTTGTCTGTTTTCACAGGTCTGCGATGGCCCTACGCAGAAGAATTTCTGCCTTCCCCTCTTCATTCGGGAAACAAACTTCAGGCGCTTACTCTCGGCGCGGGAAAGCACATTTCTCCTTCGCTTGGACGGGAGTGTGCGCCGTAATACAGCAAGTGCAACCTTGAGAAGGGGGAGAGGCACTCTGGGAGCTGGGCTGGTTTATATCTCAGCTGATTCTCTTCTTTCTCTCTTCCGTATCCCCTTAATAGCTTGACAGGAGAAATATAGGGAAGATACAGCCATCTGATTAACAGTGCCGGGGGCTGGGGAGGCCGGGTATGGATGACAGGGAAAGGGAGCGCAGTGTGGCTACCAGCCAACTTCCAGCAAGAAACAGAATATCTGGCTTCCTCTAATCTCTGGAGGAAAATTAAGTTACAAAAACCTTTAGTGGAAACTTTGCATACGTTCGGTACCATTGCCATGCCTGACAGAAAAAAAAAACCCACCCTGATATATTATTTAGTTTATAGTTATAGAATTAAAGGCATGAGCTTTCCCACCAGGCACGAAGAAAAAACAATTCCTCTCAAAAACCAAAGACAAAACCCCTAAAAACCCCCCAAATGTTTTGTGCTATCAGAGTTCTTGGGAAATTCTCCTTTTCATGCTGATGGATGGTCGTGTGAATTGTGTGTCCAAACGTCTTCTCCGATGAGCAAGACGAATTTCTGCGCTTGCCCTGAGAGCCCCCTCCTTTTCCCAGGCGGTGGCACTGCCTTCTGCAGGAGCACCGTAGGGCAGGCGAGGGCAGAGTTGGTGAGGAGGCTCCAAATTGCCCCGGGTGGACACCACTGGCCGAAGAAGGGGCTTAGGTGGCTCCTGCCACCACCGAGCTGGAGAGCCAAGGCCATCGCCTCGGAGGAGCGCACCTCATGTTGGCGTTCGTCAGACACGTGCGTGTTACACAGGGAGAGGAATGTCTCCCCCTCTTCCGTGTCTGTCATCAATGTGTTGATGAAAAATAGTGGAGTTTGATTTTAAGAAAAGGAGCATAGGTGTTAAGTGAGCAACAGGTTGGGACCTATGCATGTGAGATAAATCGCTGATTAGAATTAAATAGCCTACTTATGGAATGTTACATCTAAAGCAGTTGCAGTAACTGTGATGAAAGTATTACTTACATGTTATTCAGTTTTATGAGAGGAAGAAAAGAAGCTAGATTGGCTGGTTAGATCTTCCCTTCATTCAGTCTGATGTCAGGTTCGTGTGATATGTGTGAAGTGAGATTTCTTTCATGTCTGAAACACGGACGAAGGGTCTGAAATGGCATCGCGTGGTTCAGCAGCACGCGTCCCCCTGCCCGGCTGCGCTCTCCCCTTGCTGGTTGCTCAGGCTGGTGGGAAACTGGCTCTGTTTGCTCAGAGAGGAGAAAGTACAGCTGCGTTTTGCAGTATTTCCCTCGGCCTGGTTGCAGGCAAGCTTGCTCCCAACCTGCACGCTGGCAGCCCCTTCCTCGCGCGATTCCTTCACCAGCCTCGGCTGAAGGGAACATTTTCCATGCAGGCGAACATAAGAGCCGTGTTTACGCGCCGTTTCCCCTCTGAGAGCTTTATTTCTCTGCAGCCTCAGGGACCTCAACACCAGCCAAAACTCAATATGGGGCTGAAATTGTACACTGGCCGTCCCCGTCCCTGGTCATCCCTCCAGCGGGAGAGAGGGTCGTGTTTGTGTAAGTGTGCACGTGCGTGTGCGTGCGCACAAAACCAGATGTGTGCTCTCCAGAATAAATAAGGCTATTCAGAATGTCACAAAATGGACAATTTATGGCCAGTTTCAGCAATTAGTCAGACCAAAGAAGTGAGGAGGGTCAGTATTAAAACCTCACTGTTTTGTTTACTTTAAAAAAGCAACAGGGAGTTCCAGCTGATGAGCAAAGATACTGAGAGAGGGTAATTAAAGAGAAACAATCTTTGATGTTTGTCTTATTACGGTTTCTCCTCGTTTTGTTGTGCTCCTCTTACTCCGTCCTGAGAAAAAGAGCTGCTGCTTTCTTTTCGGGCGGGCGGTGCGTGGGTGGCTGCGCGGGCAGTTCTGGCGCAGGAATTCCTTACTCGCCTCCTGCCGGGCTCTTGCACCTTGCGGTGAATTAAGGTCCTTTGTGCAGAAGTACTGGCACCTAGCAGAGCTTCAAGGTATCGGGCTATAGGGCCCAACCGCTTGTGTGACTGTTTTTATTGTGCTAATGGGGGGGAAAAGAAAATCCCCTGAAAAATATTGATAGCTTCTAAAATAACGCCCCAGCCCAAGAGTAACTTCAACTGTATAAGTTAAACCTTGAGAGTGACCCATGCCCATAGTTAACCACCTTATTTTAGTACAAATATTCTGTTCCATTTGGATTAACTATTTTGTCTACTGAGATCCCAGTTCTGCTTCCAACACTTGATTTTGTATGACAGTCATAAGATTATGGATTTTGAATATGTTCTTAAAAACTCCTGAGCAACCCAAAGCTTTGGGCTGGACGGAAGCAGGCTCGAGCCCTTTTAACTGCAGGTTGTATGTGTACAGTTCGAATGTGAACTTCTTTGTGTGATGTTCTTATGTTTCCTGGTCCATGGGCAGCCTTGCCTGACTGATTGGCTACACAGCATGGATTGGGAAACCCGCTTCTTCTTTGCCACTTGCTAGTTCTTCATGTAGTATGTCTGGGATGTTGGAGGGGGGTACAGTCCTTTTTTTGTGGGTCACCATGATGGGTGGACCCTCTGGAGCACTAGAAAAAGCAGGGAGACCTTTTCTGACGCGTGCATGAGGGTTGTGCTTGGTGAAGCTGGCTCTTGCTCACGGATGCGCTCTCACGTGTGAGGGTGAGGGTGGGAGATGGAAAGTGGAATGGAATGGTTGGGAGTTCTTTAATGAAAGTGGTTTTAATGATACAAAAGAAATTTAAATATGTGGTTTGTTTCACTGCAAATTTTTGGCAGTAGATGGGGCCCTTACTGTAATAAAATTCCATCGAGTTGGGAAGCCTTTTGGAGATGGTGCCCAGATGCAGAGTATTGACGCTGACTCCTGGAAGATCAGCTCTGCCTTGGCTCAAGCACTTTGTCGTTTCCAGCATGAAAAAAAGAAAAAGGCGGGGGGGGGTGGGCAAGAGGGGGGAACCAGCATGCACACACCTCTGTACCCCTGCCTCTTCACTCCACTCTCTCCTAATGCTTTCTTGTATTGGCTGTCTGTCCAAAAAGCTGCAAACCCACATCTTCAATTTGGCCAGGCTCTGAGTCTGGTCCTGCTGACCACGGTCAGGACACCGGGTGTGATGAAGGATGAGCAGGAAGGGAAACCCCAAAACACAATGGGGACAGGAGCAGGACCTCACCTTCTGCCGAAGCTGTGGATTTAACTTTTCATTCATGCAAATGCGCATTTCCTGGCAGTGCTGGGGCTGGTCTGGAATCCAGACCTGGTCTGCTCGAGGTAGAGCCATTATCCTAAAGTGCTTTTATTGATCTGTTGACTTTCTGTCTCCCTCCTTCTCTTCCTCTCTTCACCCTGCCAGCCTCCTAAAGACTCCTATCTTGTCTCATACAACCAAGGTATTTTAAGGGGCGAACAATGATTTCGGAGTCAGATTAGACAAACTGGACTTGACCAGTGAAACCAGATATCCCCTGAATGATGTCTGAAGAAGGATCTGTCTACAATTGCAAACAGTCCCTCTTTCTCTTCCCCTCTCATTTTTTCCCCTCTCTGTATGTCCTGGTGGTCTTGAAAAATTTGGAAAATATCAGCAAATAATTTCAAGGCCAAGTACATCTTCTTTGTAGCAGCCGCCTCCCCAGAGTGGCAGTGCCATATTGTGATGCTTTATTTTTGGTTGGTTGAAGAGAGCTATAGTAGTAAATCTGTATATGTGTGGTGATATCCAACAGTATTAAAGGCTGAGATTTAAAGAGAGGCCTAAAAGACTTAGTCGTTGATGGCTGTAGAAAGCCAAAAAGAGCTGCGTGCCTTACTGGAAATTTCAGGCGAAACGTGTTAGAGTGCAGTATATTACGGTGACCCGAGCTACAAATCCATTTGAGCTGGAGATAAAGGGAGAAAGAATAATACTGGAGAAAACGTTTACAATCCTGTGTATTACCAAATACTAAGAGAGGGGTTTGAAGTTGGTTGATTTATTTTGATTTGTTATTTCAGTGTTCACAGTTTCTCAGGTTTCTGGAAAATTGCATTTCCTTCCTAATAACATTGCTCGTTAACGAATTAGTTAACACATGGACATTTAGTTAATGATCTGAAAAATATACAGGTAAATACAGAACAGTTAAAAAAGGCTAAATTTTGTTATAAGAGTGTGTTTAATTTTTAAAAATCTAAACTCCAAGTTCTCTCATATAGCTGAATACATCACTATTCATGAATGCAGTATTTGACAGATAAAGGAGTTATCAGTAGTTTAGAGCCAGGTAAATATATATATATATATATATGCATAAATGCTTTAGCATGGAATAACTGTCTAATTTTTAAATTTGGAATAAATAAAAACATATTTAAGTAAAAAAAAAAAAAACAGAAATTGATGCTGAGCTCCCTTTCATTAGGCTGGATGGTACTTTTCCCTGTGAGGAATGCCAGCAAAAACAGTGTGAGTGTTTTCACTGGAAAATATTAATGAGATTAAGGACAAAAACTTCTATAGTCACATTTATTCCTTATCCAGTTTATTCGTATCAACATTAGTTTTCTTTTTATGGAAATTAATGGGAAAGAAGATAAATTAATCAGCAATGCTAATGAAAGTGGTTGCCTGTGCGCTACTGAAACCCTCCTTTCGAGTCTAAGGTCTCCCTCTTGCCAGCCAGGAGCAGAAGCAGCTCAGCCTGACCTACGCGGGCAGTTGTGCAGCACAGGGCACGGCGCACGACCGGCGCTTCGGGCGGTAATCAATGTGAAGAGTTTGCAAGCAATCTGCTGGCCGAAATATGTTCGTGTAAAGCATTTATCTAAGAAATTTGAATATAGCCTAATGTGGAAAAAGAAAATCAAAGCCTGCTTCCGTATTACTGGTGAAATGAAAAGAATTTTGGTGGGAAGTTTCTGGGACCATGGGATGCCCTGTTTTGTACTGAAGACAATGGACCTTGATTGATTTGGGACTTCATGTAACAAAAAGCAGTTAACAGTTCACTGCGTTGCAGACAATTTAGCTAATTCTAACATTATGTCAGTAACAGTAAACTTTCTTTTTGAAATCACAGAGAGGGAGAGGGGAATGGGAGTCCTGGGGAAAGTATCTTGAGAGATCGAGGCTTGGCAAACCCCCCCTGAGTCATTTACTTTCTTGGAGAAACTACAGCAGGACCACAGCTACAGCTTGATGTGCGCTGGACTGCATTGCTTGGGAGTAAACCACATAAGCTCCGTGTCATGCAATGAGCTAGTAGATAAGGGCCAGAATTGTCTTTCCTTCCAGACAATAGTTCACATTGATGCTGCTGCTGAAGAAAACATAATGCAGAGTATTCCAAGCTAGACCCAAGTTTGCATTTCTTTGTCAAAGCCCGCAGTGAAAGATTCTGGGGCAATTTGTTTGGCCAGTTCTATAGAAATGTTGATCAAAGCACCGGCTCAACCTGTGAGACACTCTTACCTTCCGCTGGAAGTAAAGTGAGAAGTTTGTTTCTGTGTTTCAAAACCTAATTGCTAAGTGAAAACTATCTGAGTAAACAGGTTTCAGGGCCAGAAAAGGTTCATCACCATGATTGTCTGGTAAGAGATCATACAAAGATAATGCTGATGTTAATTCTAACAGGTAAATATGTCTTTATACAGAGCAAGGTTAATTTGTGGACTTCCCTCCTGCAAGATGCTATCAGCGCAAGCTCTGAAGTTGGATGTTTGAAACACATCAAGGTGATTTTCTGAACATCGGTACACAGGTAAGCGCTGGAAGTAAGCGGAAAGCTAGGGAAAGTGAGCCAAAAATCACATTTCAAGACATAAATGATGCCTGAGCAGAATTATTTAAAACCATCTCCATGACAGAAACACTGGGTATGGACAAGCGTGTTTTGTGGTGTGGCACCAGCGAGCGTGAGCCAGCGTGGACAGGTGAGCTGGTCTGCTGGGGGAAATCCTGCATGGACAGCAGTGCTCTCGTCGTGGTCTCGGGGGCTTTACATAAAAGAAGTTTCCTACATATTAGAATGCAGCGTTTGGTATTTTCAATTACACAGGATTAAAGGCAGTCCCGGTGAAAAGGATTATGAACTGGGAACTGCCCGGCTGTTTTCAGTGAGTACCTGCCAGCCAGCGCAGCCAGCGGCCCTACGCCCGGTCCGTGGGACATAAGGGAAAACAAGAGGAAGAAGGAAGGGAAATATTCTCCAGTAATTTGCTGGGGGGCAGAGAGGCGGAAGGAACCCCCCACACCTTCCAGCTCGCACCGAATCGAATTGCCGGCGGAAGAGGTGCGAGTCCCGCGAGAGCCCGCTGCAATTAAGCATCCTGTAAGGTGAGGGGGGGTGAGCACTGCGATACGCTCAGCAGCAGCGTCTGCGTCGACTCTCCACCCCCCTCGGATACCCCTTGGAAATCTGCAGCGTGTTTTCTGTGTGCTTCAGAGCCAGGAACAAATGCTGGCAAACGCGAGGGTGTTAAGTGTTGGCCAACCTCTCCCAACATGCCCTACACGGCACTGAGGGGAATATTACTCTAAGTGGATGATGAGCTCAGTTCAGAGGCTGTTAAGTTAAAGCTTATTACCCTCATTAAGAGGTGTGTGTAATGTGGTTTCGGGCTTCTGATATGGGAAAAACAACATTTTCCAAATGTTTTGTTGTCCCGTCTGTTATGTTTGGAGGGGGAGATTCAGTTTCTGTTTTGCATTGGGTCAAATTCAGCCCGGAGATAAGATTTCTTCACAGAGTTTGGGATTGCCCCCTGCGAAGGCAGCGGCTGAGTCTGGAGCAACAACGTGCTTTGTCAGAACCAGGAGGGGGTTTCCCCACGAGCGAAGGGAAAATAAGGAGGTGGGTACAGAGATGTTCACGTACCTCTGCTGGGAACCAGTCCTGCGCCGGGGCCGAAACGCGGAGCCGCGCAGGTGTCCCTGCCCCGCGCTCCCCGGAGCTCTGCGTGCCAGCAGATCAGGTTGTGTTGCTCCCAGCAGGGTGGAAATGCAGAGAGCCGGCTCGGGTTCAGCTTTCCGTGCAATTTAATAATCCCCACAGAACCAGGAGCACCGGGGCGGGCGGTGCAGCATCAGGAAGCACTTTAGATTCACCAGATATTATTAGCTCGAGCTCAGGACTGGCCCTGCAGGAGTGGGCTAGTTCACACAAGAAGACTTGAGCGTCTCTGCCATGTGCTCCTCATCATCTCCGTTTTCTGTGTTTTTTCCTTGATCTGGGGTACCATGGCTCCTCCCAATGAATGGAGCATTGGCTCTCTCATCAGCTTTTAATCTCTAGCTGTCTTCGGAGGGTCAGGTCAGGAGAGGTTTGAGGTCCTCGGCCCTGAAGTGAAGCCCTCCCTGCTTCAGACAGGGCTGCAATTGAAACCAGCTGATCCCAAGTCCCTTGCAAACATTTCCATTTCAAACCACTGAAGTTTTATGTCTTCCTAGTAAATTTTTTTTCTTAAGCCTCATAAATCTCATAAAGATCTGGAACAGCTAGTAAATTTGGCCATTCAGATACACGTTTTCCAGTAAAGAGGATAATGATTGCTGTTTCTGATGCCACCTCCCCTCCCCGCCCCCTCAGCTGTAGGAGTTCACCTCTTGCCGCTGACTGCTGCTTGCACGCAAGTTGGGCCACGCTGAGAAAGGCAACACGTACAGGTCCCGTTTGCACGAAGGATGGAGGAGCTGATGCACCTCTGCTAGCTTTGTCGCTGCCCCTATATGTGACCTGAGCAAAATCATTTGTCCTCTTCCCATCTCCCATCAGAAGAAACAGGTTGATGCTCACCTGCTCGGAGGGTTGGGGACCTTGCTCAATTCAGGCTGGACAGCACGCCTCCGCGATGGGAAGCTGCAAAACTCCAGGATAAGGGATCCCCCCACTCCCAAAGTCCCCACTGAACGCAGGAGGTGAGAGGTCTGCGCTGTCAGCAGGGCCACGGCCCCAGTGCCCCCTGCTCCCTGCCCTCCGGGAGGGCTGTGCTCATCTCCTCCCTGCCGTCCCCCAGAGAGGGAGCTTTCTGCCTCCTCCCCGTTGCACCGACCACACGCCCAGCCAAGTCTCTCAGGCTTGGATTTCCAGGTAGGCTTGAAAAAAACATGAACCCAAGGACGACAGTGTAAACCCAAATCTTCTCAGACTTCCATTGGAAATGCCAGGCAAAAGGGCTGAAGATATTTAGAAAAACATATTATAGAAATAGAAAATTGTAAGCATATTTTCCGTTTTATTTGTTGTCTCCCAAATCCAAACAAGCTTATTTCCTTTCCTGCAACGCTGCTTTTGATAATCTCGTGCCAAAGGCACTGGATCTGTTCTTATTGCTGTCAATAGCAAGATGCCTGTTGCTTTTAATGGTTCAGCTATTAAAACACCGCATCCCAGTTGTCTGGCTGCGAGTAATCCCAAGATATTGCAGTGACAATATGGAACCTTTTTCCTCTCTGAATGTTTCTCTGCAAAGTTTGACCATTTTGGCTGGGGTAAAACATGTGTCTATCTGGGATTCTTTCCAAGGATGAGATTTTGACAGCTGTGCTCATGTTGGCAAAAATCCTGACATCTTGTGCTTCGTTGAAATAGCAGATTCTTAGTGGAGAGGGGTGGGAATCCGATTTCATAGATGAACACTTATGAATTGAAGACTGTGAGCCTGGCTTAGCTCTTTTCACTTGGGGGGGAAGAGGTTGAGCCCATCCTCTGGGAACAGGGTGGAGCCTGCCTTTCTTCCCATCTCCACCTGTGGGCACAGATGGCGGGTGGGCAGCGGGGCTGACGGGAGCCCTCTGTGCCTCTGCCAGCTCCCCGCAGCAGCTCGGGACATGCCTTGGACTGCGCCCATGAAAGTGGGTGTCAGCCTGTTTGGAGTACATGCCTAACGATTTTCATTTCCATACTAGATGTTCGGGCATGAATGGTGGGTGGCGTTAACGCACTTTCAGTGAAAATCCACCTTTGCGGCCATGATCAAAGCTTGGCCTATTATTTATGCCAGATAGCTTGTGAAAAAACAGAGTCATCGTATAGTTTGAAATAGCCTGTATCGGGGGGGTTATTATTACTATTATGATGATTGAGTGTCGTTTTGTTTGTTTTTTTTTCACTGGAACCTCCATCTTGAACTGCAGAAATATTTCCCACAAAAGCTGTAATTATTCGAAGCCGATATATTTCTGCAGTAACCTTCAATCTGATGAACTGTCATTTTTCTGATGAAAAATCACTTATTTGGAGACAAGAATTCCTATTATCTCAATAGATAGGGAATGGTGGCACAGAAAATTGTGTCACAAGGTCACCCAGGAGCTCCACATCAGAGCCAAGGACAAACTGGAACAGGTCAGGTGGAAGGTCATCAAAAAGTTTGCGGAAGGTATTTTGCAAATATTATATTTATTTCACAGTTTCTAGTGGCCAGATAGTGCCTTCATATTTTAACAAGGAAAATAAAAAAAGCATGAGGTTTTAAAAACATGTCAACAATAATTTTCCATTTCTGGTATTTCAGTGAAAAACAAGGAAGAAAAAATTTTTAAATGTAAATAAGATAGTAGTCAAACAACAAAACCCCAAACGAAACGTACCTCCTGATGGAAACAATTCAAACAGTTTTGCTCAGGAAAGATTGTGGCTTAGGGTTAGACACACAAAATCGGACACTCATGGCTTTCATCCATGGTAAATGTGAGGTCTTTTACATTACTTTAACTTTCAAGGAAACCCAGCTAATCTGGCTCAAATTCATACTTGCTGTGCATGAAGTGATGTACACAAACATTTACCGCACATCAGCAAGCGCTTGGGTTGCCTTTTCATGGGTTTAAGCCCTGAAGCTTGTTTGAAGGATTTGGGAGGCTGTAGGTCCCTGTGATATGATAGACGAGTCAGATTTGTAATGCTTAAATATGGGACAGTCCCAGAAGAAGGGATGGCGTGTGCGCAGGGGGACGGCACACGATGCTGTGGCTGCCGTCGGGCACGTGGGTGAGCTCGGGGTGAGCTCTGAGCATACACTAATTATCTACACGTACCGTATCCGTGTCAGCCAAGTGTCCAGAAAAGTGACCGGTGACTACAAAACTATATGGGAAAACCTGTACCCCGTGTGCTTTGCTTATGGGAGAGGGGGTTGAAGAGTATAATAAAGGACACTATGACATGGGATGTTTGGTAAGCATGGCACTGACCGATGGCCTTAGAGGCCCTTTCAAAGTCATGCCTTAATGACAAGCTCTCCCTTCCTCTCCCACTCATGTCTTGCAAACTAGGGCAAATATTAGCACATCTGTGAGTGTGGGGCTGCTGTGTTTAGAGTGCTTGCAGCGCCCGCGTTAAGCTTGATTAAAACTAACATGACCGTTTCTACGCTGAGAAATGCCAGTGGCACGTCTACCATAAATTAAACTGAAATTCCGTCTTTAAGTTGTCTCGTAGTTCTGCAGCAGATCTGTTTACTCTGGAATAGCACAAGGCAGATGTCTTCGTCTTTGCTGATTCTTAACAGGTCACAGGCATTGACTTTAAATAACTTAAAGCCTTTAAAATAATTTTAAAACATGCTTTCCCCTGTGCTCCAGACTTTAACCTTTAGTTGGCCTTAACCAGAAACACCCAGGATAACGTGATTCTAAACCAGACCATCATAAACCAAGCAGCAGCTTTAAATACGTGGTGTGATCATTACCTGAAACCAGTGAAGAGGTTGGAATAATTATTGCTCGTGTTTACACTTCTGTATCTCAGTGGGTTATGTTCAATCCCTTAATGATGATGATTAAAAACATACTGGAAACACGTAGTAATTAGAGAGAGCACTTACCGTGATTCTGAGAGCTCAGAGGTAGCTTTGAAGTGGGACTGGACACGGCGAGTGCTGCCAAAACATTGCGAGAGTTAAGAGCGCTATGCAGAGGTCGTTGGTAATTGTACGTACGATAACACGTCTGTTTTGGCGGGGGCAATACCCACCTTCAGCACCGACCCGGTAATCGTCTCGCTGGCGTACGAGAAGCTTTTGCAACTTGCAGAAGGAGCAGGTTGATGGCGGGTGAAGGATCGTATAAATGCTCCGCTTTTTAGTTTACGTAAAGCCAAAGCTGAACTTTGGTTTGTTTCTCCACGGGGGGGACTTTTTGGAGGGCGTATTTAGGAAGAGGGAAGGAGAAGGAAGTTTGAGGTGGCAGCAGAGAGCGGGCAGTGGTTCAGGCGCTTTGCCCTGCCAAGGTTTCAGTGTGGGTTCTGACATGAAAGGCAGTTCTCGCACAGCGAGCTGTAAACCTCCTGTTTTAGGAGTGTTTCTGTGGGTAAGGGATAGGGGCATGTACGGTAGAATGTATTCCTTTGTTTGGTTTTCCCATTTAAACAAGCAAAAATACTTTTCTTATAATAAGGAAAGAAGGGAGGAGTGATGAGGCTTGTGATGTAAAATCATGCTTGCTGGAAAAGTTGTCCTGTTTTCCGTTGCTTAATTTCAGCTGAAAAGGGAGGGCATGAAGGTTGGAAAGAACACAGCTACTTTGTTGGGAGTATTTTTACGAGCATTAGAGATGAGCCCTCTCAGGAGGGAGCAATTTAGCAGCATGTGAAGAAAGCAGAGGTAGAAACAGGCAGTCCCCGGCGTTCCCTGGTGTTCCTTTGAGGCTCAAAGGGACTCACTTTGGGTCATTGTCCTTTAATTTTCTATACCATATCTCTTGGTAATTTTCTCTGCAAACCCCAATTCATCTTCTGTCCCTGTGCTGATGCCTTGGAGACCTCCCTGCTTACAGTGCACGTGTCTGCCATTTTGGCTGGTGTTCCTGTCCCCCTGATGTCTCCTTGCAGATGCCTGGCTGCCAGCTAATACTCAACACGCCTAAAACAAGGCTCTTCCCCAGAGATCTGCTCTTTCTTAAGCACCGGGGATAATATTATGATCCTGCATGTCACTCAGGCCCGTGGACATTATCTTTGACTCGGATGTCTCTCTTGGTTTGTGCCTTCAGGCGGTGTCGCACTCTTGCCGCTTGTTTCTGCATAACCTCCCTAAAATCCTGCCGCTTTTGTCCCCCCTCGTGGCTCACACGCTTGCTCAGGCTGTCGTTATCGTGCTCCTCCATCACTATTACAACACTGCTAATTCTGGACCTTGGCAAATCCAATCTCACCCTGTTCGTGCACGTTCTTTCTGCTGCAAAGAAAGATCGTTTGCCTCGCCGGCCTGTCACCCCTCTCGCTGCATCTCTCTGGCAAGTCTCTGCTCTTGATCATATCAAGCATAATCTTTAGTCTTTGCTTGCCAGGGCGTTCGTGGCCTTTCTCCGCCCAACATAGTGTTTTTCTTTTGTGGTTAAGATGTCGGTTTTGGCCTCTGATCAGCCCACTGTGCCACTCTGTGGCCCAGTTTTTAAAATTTGAAAGCACCCACACATGTTCTCCTGTGCTGTCAAGGCAGCTTCATTACTCTCTTCCCAGTTTCTCTTTAAAATTCCTCTTCCAAGATGGCTATAAAACCTTCGCAGCGGTGAAGTTGTTGGCGTGCTGAGCTCTGTGATGCCTGTGCGAACTTTGGTGGTTTCCATGGACTCCCCTTGTCCGTAGCTTCGTCTGTCGGCTTTTGGCTTAAGCGATGACTCCCCGGTTCAGGAACCGTCCGTTTGTGCTGGCTTTGCACGGTGTGGGTTACCGGCCCACGAAGGGAATCCCCGGGTGCTGTGGTAATGCAAAATAATAACACTAATTAAAAAAGCACGTGTTAACGGCACCACGTGTCTCTTGTCGCTGGTCTGCTGTTACCCCTGTGACACTGAACAAGCTCCGATCCTGGGGAAAGTTGATGGGTTTTCCTCGCTTCTGGAAAAGCGTGGAGGAGTGGATTCCCCTCCCTACTCCATGGCTTTTGCACCGGGCCCTGTCACTGCACCATCATCCATTAAAATAAAGGTAAGAGGCTTAAAAAGCGGGATGGCAAGTGGTGGGACCAGCATTATGCAATGCCGCTTTTGGGTCTTCTGTCCACTCTGTTCCGAAATCAGTTGGCACATAGTTTGGGGGACTTGCAGAAAATGAGCTGGAGTTTGTTTATGAGAAGAGGCAGAGCAGTGTCACGGGTCCGTATGCAGTTCCAGTCTTTTATTCTTGTTGGGTTGCTCATTGGAGAAGCCTGTTACTGTACGTGGAGCCCACAGTGCCCTCTCTCCGGTTCTGGCCTGTGCAGGATAGGTCCAAACGCATACTGATAGGGCTTTGCAGCACACTTGGCAGCTATATTCCGTATATTCCAGCCCACAGTCTCCTGAAGCTGCCAGCCACGTGAAACCACTATGAACAATGGGCTTAAATCCATCTTCTGAACGGAGTTTTGCCTGCGAAAAAAAATATCGGATGCCAAAATGTGAGGCTGCAAAGCCCAGCTGCCGAGCAGTTCTTTTTCCTGTGAGAAGGAAGAACTCTGGTGAAAACCAAAAAAAAATAATAATAATCCAGCCCTGTGTCAGGAACAAAGGTCGCTGCCTCTGCAGCAGCCAAGTGCGTAGCCCAAGGCCAGTCAACATCTTGAGCCTTCTGCCGTGGCTTTGGGACCTTTTACAAAAGCTGGGCACGTTTCCAGCGCTGGGCTGTAAGAAGGACGGTTGACCCGTGTTGCACCTGGGGCATCTCGGCCTTATTTCGGTTTCTTATAAGGCTTTGTCTAGGTTTATTTTATTTAATGGGCTCTTCTTTTTTATTTTTTTCTGGTTATGCTGTCACAGGAAATTCTCACTGTTCTATTACTTTTTTCCTGTTGGAACTAGCCTTAAAATAAAAGGAATAAATAAATATATATATGCATACATATAAAAATGTGCAGACAGGAAAGCTATTCGGATCTGGAGAGGCCTTGATAACGCTGCTGATGAGGTTGCCAGCTTTCCCTGAGTCTGAGCCGAACAATTCCCCGCCACCTCCCCAACCCCTGGGAACTTTAGCGGTGGTAGTTGTGAAGCTTCTAATTCTGACTACAGGTGTTCGGTTTGAAAGACACCACATGCCATGTTGTAATCTCATTTAGGAAAAAGGTAATTAAATAAAAATACAGATGTGTTACAGTCACAGTTCCTGAACATCTGAAATGCCCGTCGGTTAAAAAAAAAAGTAAAGAATAAATCTCTCTAAAGGAGCACCACCCTCTTGTCTTTTGTTATATTATCCAGTATTAGTATTTCAAATTAAAAAAAAAAAAGTTTTGAATGTCAACATCTGCTCTTAACCATCTCTTTACAGCAGGAACAGTGTGTTTAAAAACAAACAAGATAGGAATGCTTCTGCTGCTCTGAATATCCAAATATTCCTGCTAGTGTTTACTTGTTGCACATTCTGCTCCATCATTATCATTTAGTGTTTAGCACCATTTTCTTAAGGTACGGTAGATTATGAAAGCCATTCCTTGGGTGCAAAATAGCAGCTAGACCCGCTCTGCATTGTCGTGACAAGTTGGATAGTGGCTGATCTTGCTTTTTTGAATCTTTAACTTGAAATGTGGAAATGGCAGTATATTCTGGATAAATTGCATGAAAACATGATTGTGAAAAAGGTTAACCAGCTTTAACATGGACTATTCTGTCTTCAGGAGTAACGATGATCGTAGTAATGATAACAATAGACTAATTATGGAATTCATCTGGTCTCAGTCCAGCAAAATATTTAATCCCATGCTTAACTTTTTAAGCATGTGTGCATTCCTGTTCATCAGAGTTAAGCATGTGCTTTAGCTCTTTGCTCTACTGCTGCTTGATTCCAGCACGTGGGGGTCCTGTTGGTGGTTTGTTTGAGAAGTGCTATTTCTGTTTTGACTGGCCAGAATAAACCTTTGGAATTAGCAAATGTTGAAGAACAGCTAATATATTCATAGACTCATAGAATGCTTTGGGTTGGAAGGGACCTTAAAGATCATCTAGTTCCACCCCCCCTGCCATGGGCAGGGGCACCTCCCACTAGACCAGGTAGTAGAAGCAGGCAGCATATTAATTATCCAGTATAATTTTGGGGGGTTGCAATAACAGCTAGGTGCTGTTAGCCTGCTTGTTTACTACATATTTTACAAGCTTGTTGGTCGCTCCTTGTCACTGTTTAACCCTTTTTCTGTAGTGCTGCCTGAGGGAAGGAGGTCCTCAGCTGTGAGTGGAGACTATTGGCCTTGGAGAAAGAGTAGAATGGTACCGAGCCTGGTAATGTTATTGTGGGTCTTTCCAGTAACGCTTGGGGTTGTCCTAAAGCCTGACCTCTTGTAATCTTGCTATTTCTTTGAACTCTGACTTTTAACATACAAAAAATAAACCCCAGGACATTTCTTCTTTATAGAGGTCAAACCCACACATTTCTAGTCTTCATGGTGTGTGCTGGGGGAGCACTTGAAACATGATGTGGTTCTTCTGTTCTAGGCTCTGAAAATAAAAAATCCCCTACATTTCTTCTTATTATTTTTCATGATTTTCAAGCCAATTTCAAGCCTTTTTGAGGCCTGACAGGTTTTGAGCACTTGGTGCTGGCAATTCCTCGAGCTCCTGAAGCCTGGCTTACGGCGAAGCAGATTTTTATTGAACTTTTTAGAAAATGCATCCTTCCTTGCTGTGCCGAGCATTATGGAAACACCACGTGAGAGAGGGTCAGGGCTTTAAAGTCTGTACCATCTAAAATGATTGCCAAAGAGTAGGGACTAGAACTGCAACAAATTTTGTCATCTCAGAGCCCATTTTGCAGCATTTTGTGTAGGAGCAGAGGTCCAGCGCTGGACACGGCTCCTCACGTGCATGGCTAAGTGAGGCCGTGGGTCTGAGCTTCAGGCTGCCGGGGGATTTCTCGGGGCTGCCGTGGTGGCAGCACCTGCAGGGATGCCACACGGCTGCGTGGGCAGCCATGGGAAAGCATCAGTGAGCAGGGGGAGCGGAGATGCCCGGCAGGCCCCCGAGAGCACCCACTTTCCAGTTGGTCTCATTGGGTTATTATTAAATGCCTACAAAATACATAAGGATCCTGCCATCAACTGGTCTTTGAATGAGGGGCTCTTAAGCAGAGGATATGCTATTCTTCTTTTGTTCCGCATTCCCATAATGCTCTTAAAAGAAAAGGGAGGGAAAAAAACCAACAAACCCAACCAAAACCCAAACCTGAAACGCGATGTCAGTTTTACCCTAAAAGCCAGGGGTGGAAGGGACGGTTAGCCAAGATTAAAGTCCTCGGCTTTGCCGTTTCTTTGTGTAAGTTATGGCTGTGTGTCAGTAGCAGTAAGCAAAGCAAAATGCACTAGCTAGACCAGTGTTCTGTTCCATTGCCTGGGGCCCCAGCTGAAATTTAATAAGCAAATGTAAGGTTTTAGAGCTTTGGAATGGAAACTTTATGGTAACTTCTTTCTGCAGCTCCTTTTAAAGTGACGTATCCCGGGCATGGTTTGTGCAGTGCACCTTGGATGCCGAATCCGGTTCTGCCGCTGTGCTGTCAGTGCTGCCCTTTCTCTCTGGGTGGGACAGCGCCAGCGTGGTACCGTGCCTGGTGGTTGCAGTGAGGTGGTGGACCGAACTGTAAAAAGCCGTGGCCTTCCTGTCCCAGGTTGGAGCCAGGTGAACCTTCATGTCCCGGAGCGAGATAGGGTTGGATATCGCTATGGCCGGGGTATCTTCCTCGCGGCTCCCGTTCGCATGGCTTCTGGTGCTAATGGCTAAGGCAGGTGGGGGAATCTCTACTGGAGATTTTTTTTAAGTCAGGGGTTACCAAATCATGTTCAGGGATGGCTTATGGAGAGTGGATCCTGGCTTGGGGGATGGGAGAAAAGGGGCATGACTTCTTCCAGTGCTGCTTGTTCTTATTCTGTGGGTCATTCTTCAGCTTTCAAAACACAGAGGTCTTCTGTGAGATTCTCTGATTATTGTTATATTTTTTTTTCAAGACACAAATTCATTTATTGCTCAAGGAGTTGCCTGTCAGAGCATGTTTGACTCACCAGTGAGGATGCAGAACCCTCTCACGGGAAGTGAGAAAAAAACAGTGCTCCAAATTTTAAATACCCAGTGCCTCTGTCCCTGCACAGCAGGTGAGGAACGCGTGCTCTCCTCTGTTGCCAGCTTGTGTTCTGCTGTATCTGATATTCAGTTTCTTCATTATGGTGGTTCATGGAGACTTGTTGTAAGCTGTTCCTCATCTCTCTCCAAGCATGAAAATCTAGTCTTGAGGGTTGTGCTTAGAATCGGATCGTATCCATAGCTGTTAGCAGGAATGCGCCGAGATGGTGAAGGGAGCTCTATTCTTTCCCCAGCTCCCTACCGCTCTTTCCCCTTAGTACCAGCTGGTACAGCCCATTTTCTGCGTGCTACTCAATACCTTCAACACGTGTTGCTGCCTTTAGGAGGTGAGGAGGCCGAAAAACTCTCCAGAAGTGCTTAGTATCTTGAGTTCAGGCTAACCAGAAAAGAAAGAAAAGCTCCTCTTTACCTTGCACTACTGACTATTCCAGCTTTATTCCCAGCAGCACATGCAGATGGTGTGCGAATGGCCAGTCAGCCACGGACACCCCTCTCTAGGGACACACGTAAAAGCCAGCCGTGATTCTTATGCTCCTTGGGTACCCCTTGTACGCTTTTCCTGGGTTAAGGCCCAAGATGAGGTTGTCTCACTGTGCATATTCAGACGTGGTTACTGAGGACAGGAATTATGCATACTCTGTTTCAAAAAGCACATCTCTGTGTCCGTGAAGTCTTTAGAGTTCAGCCAGTGAAAGGTCCCCCATGGTAATAAACCACCATTCATTCCTCTTGCCTTCTCGCGTGTGTGTTTATTTCTGTTTGCTCCTTTCTTTTTTGCAGATGGCAGATAAATCTTGTCAGTGCTTTTTTGGCTTTGCAGCCTTTTCTCAATCATCTTTCCTTTTGTATCTCCAGCAATGTGCAAATCTGATGGTTTGCTATTTCTGCTAAGCATATTTCTTTTCCATGCTGTCTCATTGTCTAATTCTTATGCTTTTTTGCTGGGTGAAAGAAGAGACAAATTTCCAGTAGGCAAAAAATAAACCATCCCCAGCTCATGAAAGAAATGAACCCTTTTTAATCACTGCTATAAAATGTAATAGTTTGATGCGAGTTCCTTGTCAAGGTTGGAAGACTGACCAATAGATCCCCGAGAAGCATCTTTTGATGTGTCTGTTGGATCAATTGGAATTGTATTGCTCACGAGGAGAACAATACTGCACGAGCCCTTGAAGTGAAGCGAACACAGATGACAGTTTTATTCATTCTCCGCCAGATTGCTTGGTATTGTGTCCTTTCTGTGAAAAATGACACTCTGGCAACAGGCCACTGACTGCAAAACAAGTTGGCATGGGCCTCCTGTTTGTCTCAGCCTGAGCCGAGCATCACCAGAGATGCCAGGCTGCTAGCCACGGGCTGAGAGTGTAAAAGCACCGTCTTTCTATAATCAGCACCTCTCTGCCATTTTTGGTGGAAAATACTCGAGGGAGGAGGGATAGTTCTTGACTGTTTGGATCTTTGGTGGCATCGGCGATGGTACTTTGCTCTCCCCTTGGTAAGAGCGTTAGGTCTCCTGGCTGAGAACAACTGGCAAGCTCGGGGCATTCTAGCCAACCCTACACAAATTCTTTTTCATAGCCTCTGATTCCGTGCTTCCCATCTCCGTTTTGTTTTCTTGCATCTTAAGTGGCATTTTTGAAAGCTTCCAGATGATTAGGAAGACAAATCCGATTGACTTCCAGTTTCATTTGAACCGCCATAGGTACTGCGGTGGGTACCAACATAGCCGAAACCCCACGGATTTCCCGGGGACTTTTCGGAGGGCAGCTCCACAGTTTGTCTGTGACTGGGAGCTTTCATGAGATGACAGGGTACGCTGTGGACAAGGTGACACTGAGCTGTGGGTTGTATTGTAGCTGGGGTCTTGGCATCAAAACCGGGTGCAACGCCGGGGCGTTTCCACCATTATCTAATAATCCATATAATAAATCATCTTTCCAAGGTCCCAGTTGGGTCTTCTTGACTTCTAAGGAAGTAGTTTAAGTGGAGAAAGCGGAGGAAGATTGTCCTCTTCAGAGCACAATGGTTCAACTATTATTTTCATAGGGTGCCCAGATATTTTTGTTCAAGTTAAACAGTTTTTGTTCCACCCAAGTAGGAGCGTGGTAAGATATACAGCGGCCACCCCTGTGCACTTGGAGACACTGGACTGAAAAACTGGACGTGAATTCCTGTTGTGCCCGCTGGAACCAGGCTCCCTCTGTGCCTACTGCTGTGGAGTGGGTATTTCCCTGACTAAAATAGTTGCTTTTTTTCTGAAGTAAGGGCAATATTTTTGCTTTCGGCTCTGATGCAGCGTGACATGTACAGTAGGACCTGTCATAATTCATGAAGTCAGTTCTGTTTCAATGTTAATAAGTCCTTAATCAAGTCATTTGTTTCATCCAGGATGTCACATTTAGCAGTGGATTGTGAAATGCTTGAAAACTGGAATCATAGGAGGATTATTTAACGCTAAGTGTTATCCGCATCGTAGCTGAAGCTGGAACATGCCAGGAAAACATCCTTCACATTCTGCAACTAATATATCCGAGCTTTCAGGATCAATTGTGAATTGGCTGGGTACGTACACTATTTCTCTCTGTTTATGTGGGGCATAATTTTGTATGCTGTATTCGGTAACTCCTTCTTACATTGCTTATCCGTTACCTATTTTCTATGGCTGGTTCTTTTGCTTTATAAAATAATACTGTGCAACGTTGGACTAATCACTTTAAACCAAGATTGGCACTTTAAATCCAACAGAAAATAATTGAAATTTGAAACTAGTAGTCTTCATTCTAGTCTGTTTGTGATATAAAGGAGAAAGAAGAGGTTTGAGCCAAGCAGCTGCTGGTGGGATTAAGTGGGAAGCTATTCAGAGAGACCGGGTTTATGATTATCATCTCCTGTTCTTGATGTTGTCTTCAAGAGGAACAGAGCTAAGGGCTAAAATTGTATCTTTAATATCTAGTTCCTGTAAGACTTTTCCATTTGCAAAGAAGATAAGGAAGCCATAGTGAACTCATGGCAAATATTGTCCCAATGCATTTTCCTCCTTTATTTAAATTACATTTAAGGTTGTGCCATTTTTTTCTTATAAGGTTGTTTCTGTCTGCAAATAGGTATGTTACATACTGTAAGCGATAATAAAAACCATACCTGTATATGTGGCGTATGTTGCTATACAGCAATGTCATTATGTACAAAATTTCTGCAGAGCGAAGTGCTGAAAAGTCATTTTTTTGCCTTAGGGAACCACTTGCATTTATATTATAAAACTGTCTTACTGTTGTATCCTTCTTGTGAACCAGACCCCTTGTGGTAGGTACTGTGAAGACACAAAAAGGAGTCCTGGTCGTATCTGTGAGGAAAACGTTTTGGTTTGGGGTTTTTCCCAGTTTCTGTCCCGAAATACTCAGTAAAGAATAGTATAAAAAGGGAATTATAAAATATTTCTTCAGATTTTATTTTGCATTTCCACAGGCTCTATCAAAATGACCCCTTCCCAGTTCCAACCAGTTCATCAAAAATACTAAATGTTTTAAGGACCCATGTTTTCTGCAAAACCTTTGTGTTCTCCTAAAAGCTATTTTTCACTATAAAATGTTTTATTTGAATTTAGTCCAAGTCATAATGAGTGCTGGAGCAATTAAAGTATCAGCCACTATAAAGGAGTCTTGGGAGCACAGGAGACAGATAGGATCAGGGCTTAAGCTACTGAAATACCTTTTATGAGAAATAAAGATTTCGCAAACCTCAGTTTCAAACAAAATAGTTGACATATGCTAAGCTCAAAATACTAAACTTCTCCTGCCCTCTCCCACTAAGCAAATAAAGATCTATTAAATATTCAAGCTCTATATCTGCAGGAAGAAAGAAAACATTTTATTTCTATTTTAAATTTTTTGGCAGGTGCTCAGGTATTTATGATAATGGGATCATAAAATGACATGGAAAGGTTAGTGGGAAAGGTGTGGTGGGAATTTTGACTATGACTTTGTAAACTGTCGCATTTCCTAAATCTTAAACTTCAAATTCTAGCCAGGTTGTTTGTTCATTTACATGTGTCATAGTGTAGATATTGTGGGTTAGGAAGCTCTTAAATCAATGAAGTGTTTATGTGTAGGGCTGGATCATGCCTTCATATACTGCAATCAATTAAATTCCTTTTATTTAATTCTTGTAACCATTACCCTTAAAAAAAAAAAGAAAGAAAAAGCCTTTTAAATATTTTTCATTAACACATACTATTAAGTGGGTAAGTGCCCTAAGTATATTTTAATTTAATTTAGATTTAACAGCAACATTTTTCCCATACTAATTAAATGCCAGTTTGTTATTAAGAAAATATTTATTGAAGTTGAACTTGGTGATAGATACATATCTATCACATCACTGTTAAACCTCATTAAATAGTGTTTTAATTGCAATTTGTTTTTAATTACCATTCATTAAGCATATTATTAAATCTAAATTGCATGCTTATGAAAGACGGGTTTGCCAATATAAGTGGCTGAGGCCCTTAACTACTGCCTTACTTCTAGGTTCCCATAATTTGAGGTGTGTAGGGTGAAAGTTTGATCTGTTTACATTATATCTGTGTGCCCTCCCACACTCCCTCGCTGCCTGTGTCTCCCATCTTTATTAAATAGAAATAATAGCATCCGAGCCAGTCAACAGATATAAAGGGAAAAGAAAGCATGAAAAATTGTGACAAAACAGCTGTTTGGGCAAGGAAGCGGGGAGCCAGCGGGGAGGAAGCTGAAGCAAAGAGGGAGCCTGGGCAGGGAAAACAGAAGTCAAACAGGGCCTTGAAACCAATTATCTAAATTAAAAAGAGGTAGAGGATGGGGACTGGATGCCTGAAGGATGCAGAGCGATATGGCTAATGATCTGTAGAGCTTTTTGCTCTTTGGCTTGTCGCGGCAAGCCTGGCCGGGGTCAGTCACCGTTACCATCTGATGACAGCCCGGTGGTTTTTCAGCAGAATGAGGTGTTGGTCTCGGTCCCCGCGGCGCAGAGCTGCCGGCGTGGGCAGGTCTCGTCCCCGAGATCGGGACAGAAGTTGCCGCTTGGCGGTTGTGCAGGAGCAGTTCACAGATAATAGTTACGAAGAAAGCCCAGTGCCTTTCCATTTTTTTGTGATGTGTGGCTCTACAGTTTTTCCAGAGGCAGCGCTGCCCCCCTTTAGAAGTGCCGCTCAAATGAACAGCACTATGGGGTGTGTGAATTTGCTTTTCTTAGTCACGTTTGCCAGATTTCGTAGGAGTAGTCCATGAATCTAAGGCAAGCTGAAAAATCCTGAAATAAAAGGTTTTCCTTTCTAAGGATATCAGTCGTTCAACAACAAGACCTTATTGAGTTGTCTTTTTAAAGGCTGGATGGTTTTTTAGATTTTAAAAGAAAAGAGTCTTTTGGAGCCTTTCGTCTAGGAATGATGCTTTCTTTTTGCCAGAAAGGAGAACAGGCTGGGAAAAAGGGCATGAGGGTGCTCTTCTGCTGGGCACCAGTGAGTAAACTGGAGAGCTGTTCCCAAGGCAGATGGGACAGAAGGCATGGTCCCTTATGTGGTGCAGCGTTGGCATCCTCTAGGATGCCAGCGTCTGCCCCTGTCAGATCGCTCCGGGAGGAATTAATGGGGATGGGGGCTGGTGGGCAGTGCCATAGGGGTGAAAAGGCAGTTATGTGATGGAAATAGCTGAAGTGGCCTGAGGTATTGCAGACTTTCCCATGGGCTGGATAAGGAAACGTGGTGAGGCTCTGTACATTGACGCTCTTTGGCTCTGGTTCTCCTTGCAGCGAGGATGGGTTTGTGCTGTATTATCTCCATTGACTCCAATGGATTATCTCCAATTCACAGTGCAGTTCAAATCAGATGCAGGACCTCTTTTCTCCTCTTTCCAATTCATGAATCTCTTTCAAAACCTTCTGTACCAGATGTTACAACTGTAAACAAATCATCCTGGCAAACCAAAGTATCCTCTCATATGTCGGTGTCACAGTAGGCGAGGTCCTAGCATCGGTGCCTCTATCTGCCTCTGGGTCTTCTGCTCATAAAACATTAGTTATACAACGTTTTTTTTGGCAGATGGGTATCTTCCATGAAAAAGCCATTTCCATTCCAATACAACAGTGCTTTTATATGGACTGTTTCGGTCCGCGTTGCGCAACCCTTTTGCACAATGATTCATTTTGCTATCTTGCTTCTTGATATGCTGAATCATGGGATGACACTTTGCCAGCTTCTTTGTATGCCAACAATAACTTGCTCGTGTTTCAAAGATAGAGAAGGCTGCAGAAATCACTACAGCTCAGGGAGCCCGAACATTTGGCTGAGGGAAGTTCTCAGCAGGCTTTAAACTCCTCCACATGGGTGGGGAAGTTATCTTTCAGCTCCCGCTCTCTTTGGATGGCTGTAGGAAACTGCATATGGCTTCCACTTGTCGTTATAAAGCTGGAGAAGGCCCAGATTCCGGTTCCCTCTAAACTGAGAGCAATCAGCCACTTCTGTGCCGTGGCCCCTTAACTGAGAGAACATGATTCAGTCCACCTATGCCGGGAGCACCATCTGTGTTCAAAGGCTTGACCTAGGAGAACCGTGGAACCGCGGAGAAACTTTGGAAATATCCACATCCATTTCTCCACCTGTTCTTCCGTGATCCCTGGGCACACTGCTGGGTTCCAGTACAGCTGCTTGTTTTCTGTAACTCAGGGGTTTGGTAATGATTTCTAACTTCTCTTTTAAAAATTTACTTTTTGTCAGTTATGCACAGGATCATTGCAGAGGCGAATAAATGGCGCTTTCCCTTGGCCATTCTGGAGTTCTTTCTGATTTGGTTTTGTTAAGAGTTTCTAACTGTAACTATTTATCTGATCACAGAGAATTCAGAATCAACTGAGTATATTCACAGCTGTTCTGAGAAAAGGGACAAGATTTTGGTCTGGAAGGAATACATTACATGTCCTGAAAACAGGGTTTTTAAAGGAAATACTCCTGTGGTTTTTAGATGTGTTCCTTTTTGAATACTGTGTTGTATTTCCCAACATACTTCAGTTTGTAGCACGGCATGGTACTTACACATCTTATGCACTTTGGACAATCATTTGAAAAGCCATTGGTTTTCCTACGGAGACACTAATTCTGAATCCCAGTGAAAAATTCTAGGTTATGAAGATGGTGTCCTGATAGACCTTAAGGGTGCCTTTGCATATCTCATTTTCAAGTGTAGTTATTGCAGCAATTTCATATACAAAAGTATTCACTATATTTAGGTATTATTACCTGACTGGGACCTCTATAAGAGAGGCAGCTTTAACGCCTGTGCTTAGTGCATGCTCATATTCCATGAGAATCTGTCCATGTGCAGTTAGGCTTTGATGTGAGATATAATAAATATCAGATTTTAAAGAGCAGCATGTACATATTTGTCTGACGTGTATGCGTAGAAAAGGTCAAGCGACGTACTGTTAGTGTTTTTATTCAGGGTCGTGGGTATGTGAAACATTCTTCAGATGGATGCTGTGTTTTATGTAATATTTATATCTCTGCTTTGGTGTTTCTAGTTCCGTGTCTCAGCCATTCTTAAGTGTCCTGCCTTATTTTTCCATGGATTTCTGTGTTTATTAGCTTACGTCTTGATTCCTGGTGTGTCACCTCCTTGTCTCTCCACCTTCTCTCATGCCCAAATGATTTTGCAGGGCTGCCCTGCCACAGTAATGGGTCAGACAAGTTACAAGAAGCGCAGATTGCTCGGATGGGGATCCACCTAGCAACACCACCACACTACTGCTGGATTGGGAAATTTGCCCTACAGGAGTTTGTCTTGATTAAAGGCTTCAGTCTGTCTTTGCAACACAAACATAGGAGCCCCCATGCTGCTCTCTGAAATTTACAGCGTATTTTCTTTTTACTCAAGCATATTGAAGCAGAACAGAAGAAAGGATCAAAGGTACCGTAATGTTTCTATAAACAAGTACTACTTAGTTTGGTTTTTTTTATCTTGGGTTTATTTTTTTCCAAACAAATCTTCTAGGCACATTAGGCTCAGATTTCATTTTATTGCCAAATCACCAGCTGGCAACAAAATCACATATGTCTGTGTAAATAAAGTAGATGAGAAGCTGAACAGGAGATTGGGAGATGATTCAAGCAGTCATATTGGCTTCTACACCTTAAAATTTGACTGGTTTATCTGTCTATTCAGCAATGTCCTGTACAGACCCCTTTTCAGCATGAAATACAGAATTACCCCAAGCTGAGATTTTAGTCTGTGGTTTTCCTCCCTTCTAGTGAATTTACAGGAAAACAGATAATTCTCTGGAACTATAACCCAAAAGTTCATTTTTTGTTTGCTCATCAAGTGATGACTAATCCACTCCCTGTTACTCAAGTATAGGTGTAACTCTTGTGATGACTGATATTATTATGAAGCATTTTCACTTTAAGGGCCAGACGACCCTTCCTTTGAAGGTAACACAATTTTGCAATTGGTTTGAGGGTCTCTTATTGCCTTTTTGGTGTGTTTGGATTTACTTGGCAATGGAACCTCAAAATTGGTTAATTTATCTTTAAGGTCGATGTCGCTATATAGCCCTTCTCCATTTGTAGATAGACAATGGCGTGGTCACCTCAATTTGTAACCTCAAATTAAGTTTCTTCATGCCACCCTATAATTCTCAGGGGAAAAAAAAAAAAAAGCCTGACCATTCTTATTAGGCAAACACATTAAAAAGTTAGTAATTGTCATCTTGCTTCTAAAAGCAGATGAACTGGAGCATCTTTTCAGACCTGCGTGATAATGAGACAAGAATTTTCCCCATACAGTCATGAAAAATGGGTTCCTTCTGGCTATACTGGTGCTCCTGGTGAAAGAAAATTTGAATTTTGGATAACTGCTGAAGAATTAGGATATTTGGTCATATTGGTGTATTCAAATATCTCTCATCCAGGGGAGATGTTCCTTGACAGAGCTCTGGGTAACAGGATTCCCTTTGTCACAGCAGTGCCACAGAAACACTGCAATGGCTCTCAAGGATGTGTTTGCAGGGGCAACTTTGCCCTCAGTCAATAAACTCTAAAAGAGCTTAATTAATGAGTGGGAAAAGAGCTCCATTATCTGGGAGGTGAAGGACAGAAATGAAAGGGGTTAAGCAGTAAATAAGCTTTGTTTCTTGCTGAAACTTTTTAATCCCTGCCTTTTCCCTAACATCCTCCTCTTAGGAAATTGCAGTCCCAACTGAGTACTTGAAGCTTGCCATGCGACAAGTTATGCCTTTTCTGTCAAGGGTTCCAATTCTGCTCTTTCTTCCTAGTGTTTCCCTTTAGTTTGTACTGCAGCCTGGGCTGAGATGTGGGGGAGAGGGGCTTCCGTTTGGGAAATATCAGTGCGTACTCACTAGCTGACTTTTTTTTCCCAAATTGGACAGAATAGAGAATACTTCCTGCCCCGCTCAAAATATCTGCATAGAAAGATAAAATGGGAGTTAACAAGGGTCAGGTTTATGACAGGGAAAGAAGGCTGCTAATGACCATTATCTATGCCACAGGTTTAACTTCATTACTTTTGCATTAAGTTCTTAATGCCCAAAGCAATAAGCAAACTGAGTCCTGTTGAACTGTAGTAACCTAATCTTCTCTCCAAACGAAATAGAGGGGAAAGCAGAGTCATTTGACATGGCCTTTATTTCATCTTCTNTCATTCACATATTAGGTAGGCGTGTTGTGAGTTTCCCTTCCTTCTCACAGCCTTTTTCTTTTTTCATTTCCCTTCCTTCCTTCCAGAGTTTTTCTGGCTGTCCGAAGTGGGATTTGGTGCAGGATTTACTCTGATGAGAGGGTTTAGGCCTTCCACGATAGTGGGTCCAGGGTTTGTCACGTGGAGAGGTCGATCTTGGTAATCGTTTAAAGTACAGAATTACACAAACTATGTCCAGAATCAAAAGCTTTTAATTTCAGAGGTAAGACAAGCTTGAACTGGCCATGACATTGTGGGTCCCAGTAAGTCAGGTGTAGGAGAGCGCATTTTCTGGGTGTTCTGAGGTGTGATCACACTTTTGCAGGGAGAGTTGAAGGTCTTGGATGATTATATCCAAATGTGGGTTGTGGGCATACACCAGCCTTGACTCCAACCAGTGGTTCATCTTCTGCTCATTCTCCAGTTGTGACCCCTGCTGACATTTATGGCTCTGAACTTGCCCTGCTAGATACGTGAACAATTTAGTTTTAGTGGGCAATGAACGAACACCGACAGAGAATTGAATGTAATTAATGATTTAGAATGAGATCAGCATTTCCATTGTTTCAGCTCTTTTCCTACTCAACTACCCTCAACTTTGTCAACTAAAAAATAATGAATTGCCATCTTCTGGTGTGACCTGCAGGCTTTTGCTCTGTGGCTGGAAAAGGAAAAGTCCTTGAGTAAGAATCTACAAATGGATTTTCTAATACATGCAATTCCTAGGCCGACAGCCTCAGCTTTTGGCAAAGGATGAAATCAACAGTGTGTCTTTTTTGGGTTCTCCAACAGAATGAAAGGGAAGGAACCAGGCTGGCAGGTAACTGGTGAATCTGCCTAATGTGTAAGAAATACATTACTGCTCATAGAAAAAGGATCCGAAAGTGTTAGGTGCCTGAGAAACATGATAGATTAGATAGATAGAAGAAAATAAGATAAACTTTGGAGAGTTAAGCAATGAATGTGAAAACCTATGAAAAAACCCTATCAGCAATGCAATGTAATATATTACCATAATCCAATATTATATGGTAACCTCCATATGAGAACCTTGCACTCTGAGTAATAAGTGCCGAAGGCTGAACATTTATCTTATGACCTGTTCCCTGTTCAGAACGATCAGGGTTACCAGATATTCGGGACTCTCAGAAAACTGTCCCTCCATAATAATGTTTCCCTGCCACGCAGCACAAAGGGGTTTGGTTTCCTTGCCCCTTTCTGTCTTGAAAAGGACATATCAATGTGGGTTTTTTTCTGTAGCCAGGAAACTGTGGCTACGATAATGTCCATGAGTATTACAGTAAGGCTTGATATATCAGTCTGACAGCCATCATCTGTTTTATAAGTGCTATCTCCTCTCTACAGACCTGTCTGCCTCCTCACTGCTTGGCTTGACTCTACGGCTGCTTTTTTGGCTTCTTATGGTCACAGATTGTTCTTCAAATTGCTAACTTTCTCATCGCTTTTCTCCCAAATGAGATATTTCTTGTGCTTTTAAAATGAGAGTTGAGTGAACTACAGGGCATGTCAATTCAAGCTCCTGGGAATGCCACAAATAGGAAGGAGTGAATGGTGGATCCCACCCCAGGTGTGCGTAAATGCAAGTAAATTAAATGTGTCTTTGGTACTGACTTGCTGAGCTTTGCCTCCCTTCCGTGGGAGGGAAGGGAACGTCTTTTATCCCTGCACTGGGCTTTTTAAGATTGCTCTCCATCAAACTCAAATGTCTCCCACTTTGATAAATTTCTGGCCTTTCCCACTTCTCACTTTCTTCAGGCTTTTTCCCATCAGTGACATCTCTTGAGTAACAACATCTCTTGACGTTTTTCCGCTTGCCTGGGATTCACAGAGAATCCCAGACATTAAGATATCATTACTGAGAAAGAAACAAAACCAAAAAGCCTTCCGCTCTGGTAAAATAACCTACCCCTTTCAGAAAAGAATTGAGAAGAGATGCACTCTTAAGTTCTGATTGTGGTCTCCTTTCAGACATGGGAAATAACTTCATTGGATGCCAAATTGGGTATTTAGCCACTAAATGCCTATTTTTTTTGAACAAACAAGCTGCCATAGTTCTGAAGTTTGGGGTGAAGAGGGCTTGGGGAGAACCAACACTATTTTCTAGGAGCGCAGAGCAGATCAAGGGCCCCTGTGCAGTGAACTATGTCTGATTCAACACAGCCTGCAAAATTAAATTTTGTTCAGTTTAAGCATTTAATTACTGCAGATGTTCAGGAGATTCTCTGTGAAGCATCACCTACTGGGGCCCTTTGGACAGATGTTGTTTGCTTTGACACTCCATCTGTCACTTAGAAATAATCGCTGAAGCTTGAACTAGCATAACCCTGCAGGGCTGGCATCAAGGCATGGCATGGAAGAGGTTAAAAATAAGGTCAAGGTTATTGCATGCCTCGCATGCTAGAAGGTCAGGGAATGACGATTGCCACCTCTTGCTCTCCACGATTTTCAGCAGAGAGCACTGTATGTATCATTACAGAAAGCTTTTGTTTTGCTTTCTGGAAGATCTTCCAATACCAATGATATCGGCCCCATAGCTTGTTTGGTCCTTATATTCAGACCGTATTTTGGCGATGAGGAAGATATGGCAGTAAATAATGTGTATGGTTTAAACCAAATGGAAAACTTGGTCATTTTATAGGAACAAACGGAGATGTAGTATTGGTACGGATGTGGGAAACCATTGGGATCTACCAAAAGACAGCAGAGTTATTAATTGGCCTCAGAGAAGTATAGTGCCTTTGGGAAGGCATTTTCTTTTCGTGCTGCCATTCCTCAGGTATTTGCCCATGTCTCGGGAGGACTTGTGGAGACAATGAACTTAGTCTAGTAAATATGCCTTGTCATGTTTGTAAAATCTTATCAAGCCCAGAGCATTCTTGCTCCTACTATGTCTGAAAAATCTGTCCACGCTGAGGCTGTGAATATGCTGGAATGGAAGCAGCAGGATGCTTTGCTCTGCACTCCCGTGTTGATGGTGGCATCAGTTCTTCCCCTGCGCTGCTGTTCCCAGCCCTGTTAGTAGCACGTATTATAAAGCCAAAGGGTACAATAGACCTATGCATTTTAATCCATTGTATAACACTTAATTCTTTATAAATCTGACTTCAAAGGCCTCCCAGAAATCTGATTGTGACTTATTAGATCCATTTATAATCTCATAGAGAAATGAAATAAGTTTGGCAGGCTGTGGTTTCCATAAACTCAGGTTGATTGCTTATAGGTTTATCCATTTCCATGCTTTGAGGTTCACATTATTCCTTTGGTTAGTTTGTTTTCACCAGCCTTAGCATCAGAGTAATGCATCTGTTCATTGTGTTTTAAGACATTGACAGAACGTCAGGTTTATTTTTCTAGAACCTTCCTTCTTCCAAGGCATGCTGGAAACATTTGCTTCTGTGTTTGGAAACTGTTAGATGGGAATTGCTTAGGTGTATTGTCTTGAAAAACGTCTTCCTTTGGTAGTAGTCTTCTGCGTTTCAGTGTTAGCTCTAAGCACAAATTCCATTTTAAAATTCCTAATAAACTTCAGATTTAATCCATTTTATGCTTTATCCTTCTGGCTATAGAATTTTCCTTGCTTCTATTAGGTTTCTGCAATTTTTTTTAGTGTGGATTAGTTATTTGACCAGTATCATCCTGTCTCTTGACTATTTGGTTGTGGCATCTGAGTCTTTTAGTAAGATGTTCAGAAAAAATTCCCGATCGTGTTTGGTCAGTGAGACTTTTTTTCTCAACTGAATTGCCCATAACAGTGCCACAAAGCTGAAAGCTTTTCAGGGCACCAACTGTATATCACTACTGGTTTAGATAGTTTGATCTTGTTGCCTGTAACAAGTGTGACTGACTCGAAATTAATTGTACTTATGTTACCAATGTTTGGGGGATCAATTCCCCTGTTTGTCAAGAGAAAGTTGGAGGGTTTTTCCACAGCCTGGTGACCTCTCTGCCACCTAGGTTACAGCTGAGATATTTAGTAATTCTAAGGGGGGGTTAGCATCGCTCTCTCATGGGAGACGTTGAGGTTAGTAGATTATCTTTGCATCCTACACCTCATAAACAACCAATTTTTGTATTGGTCACCCTGCTTTCTAGCATGATAGCAGGGGATGTCAACTCATGTGCCATCTTGTTGCTTTATCAGGGTTGGCAAGTAGGAAGAGTTCAGGATAGCTTTTTTTTTAAAAAAAGTTGTTAGTGACTCAGTTATAGGTAAAGCCTTCTTTTCTACTCCTTATTTTTTGCTAAGACCTAGGCCCTGTCTAAGTAGATTACAACCACTGATTTAAACATTCAGTCATGCAAATCATTCTACGTGGTTCAGTAATAGCAGCTAGGTCAAATTAGTGCTCATAAATGACTAATTCTATTTCCTCTTGTTTATTACGCAGGCTTTTGGCATTGGTGTGTAGTTAATTAAATAATTTCTTCTTCCCATCCTCTCTTTGCATTCAGTGCCTTCCTGGCCATAGCCTCCAATGGAAATCCATCAAGGGCAGGGTGCTGCTCTTTGTAGATGATGGTTGGGTGCTCTCCTCACCTCCCTGGGGTCCTTCCAAGCATTACAGCATGAGAAGCTGTTACCACCTCTGCTGTTCCTGTCTTGCATCTAAACTGAGAGCCGAGAGATGGAGGTCAAGGTCTCCCTTTATGGCTTTTCTTTTGTCCTATAACATAGGATCCTGTCTCTTAATCTGACAGATTATTGTGCTTTGTCATTTTTTGGTCCCTATCCCCTCTTGAAAGAGATGTCTGACTTCAAGGCATGTGCCTTGTGTCAGGAGATCAGTTAGGTTTGTTCAGTGTCCCTTCTGGAGCTTCTTTTTTCTTCTATCCTGACTTACACTTCCATGTCTGATTTCTGTTACTGTTTGTCCTTTATGTGGATTTTGTTCCCTTCTTCATCTGAAGGAGAAGATTTTTTCCTATTAAGCGATAGCTGCTGCTGCTCCTCATCCCAGGATTTAAATAGACTAGCATTTTTTCCCTGTTTTACCAGCACTAAATTCACACGAAATAACAGAAAACCAAGCCCATACACTGTCGAACGGAGACACTCTCACAGTGTGGTGACCCTCTTTCTGTCACCTGCCACATTTTTCATGCTCAACCTACAGCTGTGAAACTGTTTGGTTTTTTTTCCCCCCTCCTCTTCGAACAACAAAGTCCAAAGAACACTCCTCAGTTTGATGCCTGTCTCAATTTGCAGAACATCCTTGGACAGAAATGACATTGATAACAGCGAGAGAAGAGTCTTTGTGAAAGCAGCAGCAGCAGCTTTTCATTGCCAGCTCCTCCGGTGGGTCTGAGCTAATAACAGTCGTGCTACAAACTTTATTTAATTTGTACGAGCCTGTTCCAGAGCCTTCGTCCTGACTTCAGGGGCATTGGATCGGGCTGTATGGTAGCTACGGCTTTGCTTTATGACTCAGTATCACTGTCTTGGAACAGTCTCTGCCAGATCAGTCAGATTTTCCATTAAAACATTCTCTGAGGAGAGAAATGAGTGTTCAGCTAGCTGCCTGCTAGCAGAAATGTCTGATTTTTCACCTTTTTGTATTTTTCCCAAATAACTTTCTCCTCCACCATGAGAAACTTCTGGGTTTCAGGGGGGACGATTCTGTGAGTGTCTTCTAGAGAGCTGAGAGTAGCTGCTTGAATCTTTGCTAGCTAACCCCACTTATTCTGTTGGAATGTTCCTTTTGTCCTTTCAATACATTTCCATATTGTTATCTGAAATGAGAGGAAACTGATTTTTTAGGAGTAAAATGTGCAGACCACATTTCCAGTTCATCTTCTGTGATAGCAGTTGCTATTGTGTGACTAACTGACCTGTGACTAAATAACTATAACAGTAAAATAATTTTAGCACAACACCATAAAAATAAAAACTAAAGCTCTATGACTCTGTAAAGCAGTATTTGTTACGAGCTGAGCATATATTCCATTAGAGAAGAGGAGACTGTTTGCATTACCAAGCTATAGTATATGCCTGACTCTTCCCATATAAGCAACCTGTGTAAATCACTTCTTTTGGCTTGTGTTTTTTCTGGTTTTTTTGATTATGGTTTATTGGGGTTTTTTTGTGTGCTTTCTTTTTTTTCCCCTCGATGAGGGAGAACCAAACCAGAGTTTTGCAGTCTGACTTGTGTTTTATTTTGGTTGTTTTGTCGCTGGAAACGATTAAGGGTGTGAAGTTAATCTGCCCATGTAGCGCACCTCCTGCCACTCTGACTTGGTTCCTCATCTGCTCTGGGTTTTTAGTTGCTGATCCGTCCATCCTACCCCAAGGCAGCTGAGCCCCTAGGAAGGAAGGGGATTAATTTCTCTATATACAAATCAGCGTGTTGGTCACAATTGCATTCCAGCCTCTTGCTCTAATAGGTGGGGAGACGTGCAGAGCTATAGAAAAACTTCAGCCAACTGGAGAAAATGTGCGTGTATGTAAGTGAGAGCGGTGGCTGGAAATACAGAAATGCATAGAGAAGTTGTAGAAGAAGGTAACTGCACCTAGAAATTCATGAGTCTTCTGATATCCAACTGACTATCTTTCCCCCTAATGATAGGGAAAGATAGAAGATTTCTGGATGTGAGCGAATGAAGGTAGTGATATAAGTGGATGTATCTTCATTGTCTTCATGGGAGTCAGGAAAGCCCCTGGTAGTCACCCCGGGAACGCAGACTTTCGCTTCCGAGATGGAGTAGCAAACCATGGCACACCATGTTGAAGTCGGGACATGAGTGGAAAGAACTTTCCACATCTCAGTGCTCAGGAGAAGAAAAAAAGGAAGCAAACAAAAAATTATTAGCAGTTTGCAGTTCTGCTGCTGTCTGCTCCTGTTGTTGGTTTTCTTGCTCTCTGTTCTAGGAATTCTATAGTAGTGCTATGAGGAATAATCAATTAACGCTTAGAAAGCAATTATAATGATTCCCAGTTTACACATGAATAAACAGAATGCAGCTCAGGTGCCTGAGTCACAGTCATTTGCAGTGTGATAGGGCACGGGCAGCGACAAAGAGCCGGCTCAGCACTTGTGCTCTAATTGCTATTTTGCCAGAAAAGTTGGGGCTGGAGATCAAACGGACAGAAATGAGTTATAAAGCTCTCTGAATGTAAAATGCTGTGCACTGTTTAAAATAAAATCAAATCACTACACTGTGTAGTGATTTCACAAGTACTACATAGCTAAGGCAAGAGTTGCTTGAGGTCTCACAGGATGACCATGGGTCATACCAAGGACAGGATCCAGGCGTTGTGACTCTAGTGCTGCGCTTAAGCAGAAGACCATCTTCCCTCCCTGTACAAATTTGATATTTTATTATAGAGTACCTTACCATATAAGTCCATACATGATACTTTCCTCCTGCGTTCAGCCTGAAACATGGTTAATGTAGAAATGTCATTTTTACGTGCATCATAGCTCATAACATCTTGCTTTTATTGGAAAATTCACAGCTTCAGTTCAGATGCGTGGCCTGGTACTGTGATCACTCATTGGTGTTATTCACAGTTCTGTATGTCCACTGAGTAAGTGCCTTTGGTTCTATATGTTCAGACAGGAGAGGGTATGTTATGAGGATCACTCTTTTCTCCTCCAGGGATGAAGGTGTTGCCATGACGTAAAAGCAGGTCAGGATGAAGCTCCCCCTTCATGTCCGGGGGGCATATTTTTGTTATTTGAAAACCCACAGAGCCCATATAACTGCAGAAGAACAAGCACAAGCCTCGCTATCCTACTTCATGTACTATCAGCCAAGCAAGCAAGCCAGCTTTTGAGTCCTCCGGGGTCATTTTATTTTTAGGGCTGATGCCTGAAGCAGGAAGAAAACAGCTTGATCTCTAGGTTCTGCTTTGAGCTTCCAGTGCTGGCAGCAAAAAGCAACTTCTTTTGACGTGCAAGCTGAGTTTAGCCAATGGAAAAAGCTGCATGGGCCAGTGAGTTGCCATATTTTGAGCGTTGCTGCTCAGAAGCACGGCACAGTTCCTCGTCTGTCACAGAGCTGATTTACTTTTGATCTCTTCAGTCTATACTTGACATTCCAGCTGTTTTTCCATCTCTTTATTTAATATCAGGCTTTTTCTCTCCATGCTTTTTCAGGTTTTCATTTCTCCGTGTTTGTCTGAAATCCATCTTGGAGACACTTGTTGCCCTGCTCTCTGATCTGTTTTGAGCCTCTGCCAGCTGCCGCTGCTGCTGCTGCCAGTGGATAAAATGACTGAGTCACCACTTTGCGAATTTTGCGCTTGCTCGTGGGGTGGCAGAGCCAAGGCCATCATGAACAAATCAAGCAACCACAACAAAGGCCCAAAACACAAACACTGGGACTTAACCTCAAAGCACATGCTGGAGCCCGATGAGGTGACAGCCAGCAAAATGCATACCGAAGGACCTCAAAGCGTTACTCAATCTCAGTCCTGCTTTAACCACATCAGAGGCATACACCTCACACAGCTCTGCATCGGGGGAGAGGGTGGAAGGGAAAGGTAGCAGTGACTAAAGGACCTTTTTTCCTCCTTCCAGAATGAATTTATCAGAGCAAAGCAGCAGATGGGGAAAAAAAAAATAATTATATATATACTCAGGGTTATTGAATGCAGCAAAGCTGCAGCTGAAGGAAGCAGCAGTAAATGCAGTGGAGAAGGCCCTTGGCTGACTGGCTCCTCCTCTGTGCTGTCTTGTGTGACGGCTGTGGTCCCAAAGGACTGTCTTGCCTTGTTTCGGCTGGGTCGGGCTGGAGGGGCAGCTCGCTTCTCCGGAGCAGCACCGCTTCCCCGCAGCCATGGCGGTGTGTTCTCACCGGGGTCTTCTCCTGGTCTGGCTCTGATCTCTACCTGCTCTCAAGAGATTGTCCCAGCACTGGCTTGCTCTTGGTGGCCGTGTTTCCTTGTTTCCCATGCTTTCTAAACATCCTGTTTGTCAGCCTAAGAAACATCATATCAGGGAAAAAACTGTCTCCGGTTGACCTGAAGGGCCAGAAGTGAGTGTTTGGGCTCTTCACACCTCTGCCTGCTGGGACCAGAGCTTGCCAAAAGGTAATTTATGCCCTATGTGCCAGCAGTGATTAACTAAACACAGGGTTAATCAGCATGGTGATGCTGAAGCTGGTGGAGGTTTTGTTACCTAATTTTTAGCTTGATCAGGGTCACCCCTATGCTGCCAGCAGAGGTGTGGGGACGTTTAATGTAACCCGGCCATCAGGGCTCTGTGGCTACCTCCAGGGTTGGTGGCTTTTGTTGGCGGCATGTTTTCTTAGGGATAGACAGGGGAGAGGCTGAAATGCAGTCGTCCGATCTGCAGGCAGAGGACGGGGATGTATCAGGGTGTCGTTTAAAACCTCCTGGCCTGTTTGGCTTCCAATAGCCCTATAGTAAAAAGATTTTTCATTCTTTAGCCCTGATGCAAAAGGGAAACGGGTTCCTATTTGCATTGTCCCCACAGTGTTTGTGTAATTAATGTACGTGGGGGGTTCTCCCTCCCCCACCCTCTCCCAAGGTAAAAAATGACCTTGTCAAAACTTAGATTACAAAATCTTAGTTACTAAGCAATGGGTAGGGCCCCACTGGGATGGCATCCCGGCTCCTGAAATGGTATGTATAGTAAAAACTAATAAAAATGGTGTCAGAGGCTCTCAGGCTTCCAAGTCCCCTGCTGTGTGACCCCCTGATCCCAATTTATTAGCTGAACCCGGGGAAGCAGACAAACCTCGCTGGCTCCAGACTGTAGGCTCCAAGAGAGGAAATAATGCGCGCTCCAGAGCAGCGGCTCCAGAGCAGGAGGGAAGAAAGGAGGGATGGAGGGAAGGGAGGGAAACCCTCCTGGAAAACAGGGGCTTGAGCGTAGGGCTGGAGGGAACTGCTGAGGAGAGCCATCTGAGGTAGGGAAGGGCAGCTCGCTCTGCGATATGTCACTGCCTCGACGATGTTCAGATGCTTTAAACATGTCAGAGAAGAAGGGAAGGAAGGGGGTGGGGAGAGCAGGGCTTGTAAGGAGGCAACCAGCCAAAGTTGTTTCCTTTCATGTGTTAGCGGCGTGCTTCGGTCTGAGATCACCTTGTGCTGGTGACGGAGGATTTAGCAGCTGGGGGTGGCAGATGGAGTGGCAAAGAATGTGCCCTGTGGGTCAGAGGGGGATGCGCCTTCCCCCTTCCCGCTCCCCAGCTGCAAGAATTTTCTCTTTAAAGCATTAAAGGCGATGCAGCTCATCGCATTGCTGCTATAACCCCCTGGATTCCCTCTTTGGTGTGTGGTACACGTAGCAATTAAAGCATGTTGCACAAGGGGAGTGTGATTTTTTTTCTTTTTTTTTTTTTTTCTTGAAAAGCTGCCAAAGCAAAGTGATATTGATGAGGATGGCTCGCTTCGATTAGCAGAGGCTGGCTAAGAACAGTCACCTCCAGCCCGTTTCCCTCCCCCTCTTCTGGCTTGGACAAGAAATCTCAGTATTTTCTCTGCTTTCAGCAGTTGTCTGTCTGATCTGCGCTTCTAATCTATGCCCAAATCGAGCTTAAGTAGGGGCAAGAAGCGTAACAATAACTCTCCTTGTTTAATGCCAAGCGTTGCATTTGAAGTGCTTTGGCTTCCCAAGGGTGATCTTATCAGGAGAAGGCACTGCACTTTTTTAAAGGCATGATTCTGCAGTAAAACGGCTAATGATGGAAACGAAGGGAGGAAGGCTATGTGGAAGGTAAGCATATGGCAATAGAGCAGGCCCGTCCCGTTTGCCAAGACTTTATAGATGTGTAATTTGCTATTTGGAAATGTATCTGGGGTTTCCTGAGGAGGGACTGGCCCAGTGTTTCTCCTGCTCGGTGACCTTAATGTTTGTTTCTAAGAGCAGACAAAAGGGCAGGCCCGTAGCTCTGGCGGCCGTAGTGCCGTCTGGCTCCTACAAAAAGGGGTTGTGGTTATACTCCCGCTTACCTGGAGGTATCTTGGAGAAATACCCCTGGATGCAAGGCTAGTACAGATGACAAATTTGGGGGCTGGAAAAACATGTGTGCACAGGCAGGTTTTCTCCTTCGTGCTATTAGGAAACAGGCTGCAGCTCTATAAATCTGGGTTTTCCTGGCTCTGGTTTGTTTCTTTTTAAACTGCTGCCAGGGGGATCCGTTTAAACAACCACATCATTTGTGTTTTCCGTAGTTGAACATAGGAATTTTGAAGCGTTGTCTGAAGGAAAGATATGTAACATACTCCTCCTCTCTCCTTCCTCGGCTGTAATCAGTGTGAGAGTGACGGCTAGCAGAGGTCCTTGCTAGAGGATCAGGATGTACTTGCTCCCCGATACACACTGTGACCAGAGAGAGCTGAAACCTGCATCCAGACGTGGCTCCGGCGTTGCTGTTGATACTTAGAGGGACCTGAAGTGCCGCTGGTTATCTGCAGCTCGGTGTCTGCCTCTCTGCCGTGCAACGAAATTGGTATGATCCTTTTGAGGGAAAGGTGGGTGATGAAGGGTGCTTCCCCAGGAGCAGAGGCTGGGGGTGAAGGGGAGCACGGCTGGAAGTGATGCTGTGCCTGCACTTCCTAGGGCTGGGGAAGGCCTCGCACATCCCAGTGAGGCTGTGGTCCTGGCCGCTATAGAATCACAGAGTCGCAGACTGGTGGGGGTCGGAAGGGCCCTCTGGAGCTCCCCCAGTGCCACCCCCTGCCAGAGCAGGGGCACCTCCAGCAGTGGCACAGGACGGCGTCCAGGCGGGTTTGGAATGGCTCCAGAGGGGGAGACTCCCCCACCTCTCTGGGCAGCCTGTGCCAGTGCTCTGCCACCCGCACAGGAGAGAAGGCCCTCCTCAGGTTGAGATGGAACTTCCTATGCTCACGTTTGTGCCCGTTCCCTCTTGTCCTGTCACTGGGCACCACCGAAAAAAGACTGTTCCCATCCCCCTGGCACCCTGCCTTTGAGTATTTATAAGCATTGATAAGACCACCCCTCAGCCTTCTTTTCTCTACACTAAAAAGACCTGAGTCCCTCAGCCTTTCCTCGTAAGAAAGATGCTCCAGTCCTCTAATCATCTTTGTAGCCCTTTGCTGTATAGCTCCTACATCCATGTGCTGTGTCCACGTGGCTGAAAACAGCGGAGGAAGCGTGGTTCCAAACAGGAAGGCTTCCCTCCCGTACGGGCTGTAGTAAGATGCGGCCTCAAACCTGAACTAATGACGTAGTCGCGCTGCCTTAGGGCATGTGTTAGGCGTTCTGCTGCGTGTGGGTGCATCATCTGGGTACTGGTCTGGGGGGAGCTGCGCAGTGCAGCCATGGCCTACCAGTGCTTCCTGAGGTTTGGGAAGTGGAAGGCACCTCCCTTGGATGGGTGCTATCCTGTGTTTTGGTTGGGGTGGAGCCTCAATATCCACAATTTAAGGGCAACAGTCCTTTTGCCTCACTCGTGTGCTGAAGCAGTTGAGGGGTGGAGGGTCTGAGTTCTCAATGTGTATCCCCCTCCATAACCTTGGGCAAGTTGCATTCACTGCGTGGCCCTCTCCATTTGTGGCAGAGGTATCATTTTTCTCAAGATAAGCTGAAATTCTGTGCATTGTTGGATGACTTTTATCTTGCCATCACAGGCAGCGTGCACTTTAAGCGTGAAAGGGGCCGTTTTGCTTTATAACTTGGATGTGAGGAGGGATTATTTTGCAGGAGGTCACGGGAGAGTGAGAGAAGTTATGATCAAGTTGTGCCCTCTGGAACATGCTGCAGGGTGAGGATGTGGAGAGCGATACCTTCACTTTTCTTCCTTTCCCTTCTTTGCTGATGATTCAGAGGAGAAATGACCTGGGTCATTTTATGTCAGAAAAGATGCTGGGCTGATCTGAAACAAAAGGAGAAAAGCAAGTCACTGTTTCAAGTGCATTTGTGGTTCAGTTGAATGAAAGCCCAGTCTTGCCAACTCATGATTTGATCATCAGTGCCGCAATGCATAGTCCTTTCTTATAGCTCCAGGTCTTGAGTTATGGAAGGTCTTAAAATATATTCTACCCAGCCCCCCCCTCTTCTTCCCCTGCAGGTTTCATTATTTCAAAGAAAATATAGGAAACGTGACCTCAGTGTACCCTCAGGACTGAGGTACTGGAAGGTAATGGATTAAAAACTGGCTCAGATTGTGAAGTGAGAAGATGGTATTTGAAGATGGTACTTTTTCATATAAAAAGATAAAGAAAAAATGGATTTTCGGTATTGCTAGCTCAAACTTTGACAATACAAGCTAAGTTCCAGGATTTGGGGTCTGAAAAGGAGCTTCAGGTCACCCATTTGTAGCTCCATGGATTGAGCTCAGTTGGTGGGAGTTGAATCTGTAGAAGTGTCATGGAGATCTGCACGGCAGATGGGAAGGCAGGAGAGCAGCTCTTGCAATTTTTTACCAGCACTGTGGTCTTGGTCATATTTGTGTAAATCCAGAAGAATATGGTTGTCCTGTGTGAACTGATGATTTCTTCCTATATTGTGGACCAAACCAAACAATGCGAAAAGCGATCCTCTTGTGCCTGCCCCTGACTCAAAGTGACAATAAGGCTTTTGCTTTTTTTCTCCTCTTTTTTCCTACTTTTCTTAAAACTAAGGTTTGATTAAGGGGGGGAAGTTTAAACGGCTGTTCATAGTGGGACACTGAAGTATCCCTACTGGATCAAAGTAAGGTCTATGCATACTTGTAGTGAATACTTTGTTTGATTACTGTCAATGCTGTTGGATATTCGCATGCAGGGTGAATATCCCCACACAGAAAATGCATTGATCAGTACCCCAGTTACTACTTTAAGAAAGCTGAAAGTTGCATATGGATTTGGAAGCATGGCAAATGCAGGCAGTCATACGATGCCAACGAACAAACTAATACTCAAACGTGAATGAAAAATCTCCTACTTCCATCCCTGACCTTGAGAACAAGCTTGGGGGCGTGAAAGGTATTTTGTCTCTCTTCCTGGTATATCAGTTGGTCTAGTAAAGAGATTTCCTTGGAAAGGGGAAAAAAAAAGATATATTCTGTAGTCAGTAAGTTATGGGCTGGTTTCTGGATGGCAGTGAAGGGCAAGGTTAGGTTAGACTGTAGCAGGGATATTTGCTAGGGTGCGTTTGCTGACAGTGATTGGAGCTGTCAATGAGAATGACACTGGGGTACGTCCACCTGTATGTTTAAAACATGCTCTGTGAATTCGGGTGTGAAGCAGGCCAGAGACGATATAAAAGACGTGAAAGGAGTATCAGAGCTTCTCCCTAAGGTGGGATTTTGGATGTAATAACCTGTTTCTGTCAGAGTGTGTTAAAGTGAATAGGTTAATAACTGTTTTGGTTTTTACCATTAATCCTGCCTCTGATTTCCACTTAGGTATATTTATAAGTTTGCCATATAGCTCCAGAGGGACTGATCAGAGGTGAACTTAGCAAAGAAAAAACCCAAACAATTCAGTGAAGCCACCCTAATTTCAATGTAACCTGACAGATTATGCAGAAATGTTGGTGCCACTACAGAGCAAGATAGTGCTGATCCCTCCTGCATCGCCCATGTGTAAGACGATGATGTGGGGCATGGAAGCAGCCCGGTGTCGTGTTCCTGTGCCAGCAGTAGCTCCCAAACCTGAGTTCCTGCGAGCTCTGCAGAGCACGTGCTGCCTCCTGGGTGGCAAAATACCCTCTTTTGCTTTGGGGTGTGAGGCACAAAGGTGGAAAGGCTCTTCCCTACTCTGGAGGGTGTGTTTCTGCGGCATTCTTTAATTTTAAATATAAATTTCTGCTTTGAGAGAATAATTTTCTTGGTTTAGTTGGCTAGGTCTTCTTAAATTGGGCCTAATTTATGAGAAGATCAGAACCCCTGGCCCATGCTGTGTTTCCTCTAGTTCAAACATAAGGGATAAAACCAAAGGGCAAAGCTGACCTTGAGGAAGAGAGAATAGCGATTTCAATGTAATCGTGTTATCTACACAAACATTGTGTTTCATAGTCCCAGCCAGAACCCACCACCTTCCTAAAGAGAGTGCATCTGAGTTGCAGAGAGCTGGAAAGATGAGGGGGGCAGAAAAGCCAAAACCAGGGCAAGAATAAATACTGGTTACACAAAGCCTGAAGTGGAGGGAGCATCTAGTGATCAGGCTATCGAGCCTTGGATCTATAAATAATGGTACCTTGTTTATTCCCCTGTTTATTCCCTTTGGGGGCCCATTCTCAAAAAGTCTTTTTTTTCCCCCCTTGTGAGCCAGAAAGAGATAGATATGGTTTGTCTGAGTGGGAACAAAGTATGTGCCCCTTTCCCAGGGCTTGTCATGGCCGTGGGGATGTGGGTATGACAGGGAAAGGTGCATTTCAAACAGACCTTTTCAGGAGGTGAACTCATTGTCACTTAAAAGAATCAGGTGATTTACAGTGTCTGTTTATGGGCAAAAAGTAACATCTTTCTCTATCTTTCTGCAGTATACTGAGGAGAGACATAATAGCCTGGTCATGTGCTGGAAAGAAATGACTCATTTCATATTGGGTCTAAGTGAAACTAATGTATTACTCATTTTTATGCAACTCTAGTAAATTGTACTTATTAAAAGGGGGNGGCAGGGTAGAGGAGGGACAATTACCTAAAGTCTAACCACTATGTACTAGAAAATTAATTTAGAAATATGGTTGACCTCAGCTTCCTCATAATGAAAACCTGCTGACAAATCTTGTGATTTTTGTTTCTCTTTTTAAAACAGCCCTCAGTTGCTAGTCATTCAGGTGTCAGGACCAGCTACTGATTCAAATCCTGGCTGGATGATTTTGCCGTTGTTCTTCCAAAGAAAGACTCCAGATTCAGTCATCTTCTGGGCTTTCTGCACTGCTTGTTGCTAAAGCGTCTGAGTCTGACCCCGTTGCTGAGGTCTGCTGGTGGTGTGTGAAGGAGCTCTGCAGGCTGCTGCACCGTGAGCACAGCTTCAGCGGCTCTGAACGCGGCGGTTGCTCGTTCTTCTGATGACACTAAAATCCTGTGAGGTGGCCATGCACCGAGGTAGGTGTGATCCCTGCCTCACAGCCCCTCGATGATTTTTTTGCTGACTGCTTAGAGCAAATAATCCAAAACCTGTTCTCATTCCCAGCACTATTTATCATTCAGCTCTGACTAACTGAAGCCCCATATCCAGAGCAGCTAGGAGAATGGCAGCAATTTTCAATAAGAATATCCAGAACAACCTTATCATGGAATCATGGAATGGTTTAGGTTGGAAAGGACCTTGAAGATCATCGAGTTCCACCCCCACTGCCATAGGCAGGGACACCTCCCACCAGACCAGGTTGCCCAAGGCCACGTCCAGCCTGGCCTTGAACACCTCCAGGGATGGGGCCTCAACAACCTCTCTGGGCAACCTGGGCCAGTGAACCTTGTCACCTCTTTCATAATCATTGCTTTTATTTTCAAAGGTTAAATAAATAAGATCATTTTTAGCAGCACCCAGTGCTATTTTTCTTCAGCCGTGCTTGCAGTGCCTACGTGTAGAAGCCCCCCGCACCGCCAGGCTGCGATTACCGTCAGACAGAGGGCTCTGTGTTCTCTGGGGTCCCGTTTTTCCATTGGCGCTTCCCATTCACACCTGCTGAGTTCACGGGATGGAAGAGCTGTGGTACCTGGGAGAAACACGCTGCCGCTGGGCACCTTTCCCTACTCCTCCCTCTCTCTCCATGAAGTTCATGGAGTTAGGATGGGGCCGGTGGCTCTGTCACTGGTATATGAACTACCACAGCATCTCCTCTGCTGTCCAGCAGCAAAACCACAGGGTCACTGCACCGGGAGAAAACAAACTTTATCTGATGTGGATTTTGGTGAGAGATTGACTCAGGAGGGGACTAAGGAGAATAGATATGATATATCATAAAAGGGAATTTTTTTTTTTGCTTGTGCTTTTTTATGGGGTTTGTGTGTGTTTATTTTCTAAATCGCTCTTCTGGCTGTTTCTTTTCACAAATGAAAAGAAAGGCGCCTGGGAGAAAGCAAAGCCACTAAAGTAATTGGAGTGATTCTGGCTGGTTTAAGGGTGGGCAGACACTCCTCTGGAACGGGAGAGATCTAATCTTTGCCCTTTGGTCAAGTAAGCTGTGAAAAGCACTTGTGCTTCTGGAAACAAAGACTGAAAGCAAACCTAAGCAGAGCCCACGGAGTCCTTCAGCTCAAGGGGTTTCAATAGACTTCTTAGTGACTGTGCAAGAGGGACTGGTTAGGAAGCACCTGGAAACTTATCTAATTTTTCCAGCTATTCCGGTTCATCTAACGAAAGATCTTATTTCTGCCTACAGACGCTGTTGTGCCTAGGTCCTTACACCCTCCCTGCTGAAGCAAAGCACTGCAAGAAAAATATTTACAAAACAAAATGGAAATATGGTTTCCTTCTGTTGTCAGTCCCAACTTTACCCCAGTTCTGAGAGAGCTATGAAATGTAGTGCTTTATTAGTGCTTGGGTAATGATGGAAAAAAAGTGTTTTTTCTTTTTTGAGATTTTGTATTCACTTTGCCACTTTGTCAGTTAAAAAAAAAAAGGCTGAGGTTTACTGGTAGGCAAACAATGACATGTTTCCAAAGGCCTTGGTGTGTAGCATTGCGCTTTTGCTATATATTAAAAAAAACCCCAGAGTTTCATTGTTGCATTTCTAATTAAAAGATCAGTGAAATATAGGAGGTTTTATAGCACAGAAAAAAAAAGAAGAGAAAAGATTAGTAACCGAGATGGCGTATAGATGCAGAAAGGAGGTGTGGAGACCTAGGCAAAGCGAAATCAGAGAAAACAAAGAGTTCAACCCATTCACTGCTTCTTTATGAAAATCGCATCTATGAGTCAGCAGAACAGGCTCCTCTCTCATCTAAAAATGTTCGTCTTGGAGACGTTCACAGCTGCTGCGTTTCCAGGCCCCAGCGAGGTGTTGCTGGCACAGGGATGGGGCGCCGCTCTCTCCCGGTGGCCGCAGTGGCGGGGCTGGGACGGAGCACACGGCTCCCCTCGATGCTTGCGGTGCAGCGATGCTCGCCGTGGCCGCGGGAGAGTGGACGGAGCGCTCCACCTCGAGTGCTCCAGTGATTCATGGGGAGCTGCTCTGCACAAGCCTGGGGTTGCGGCGTATTCCAGATGCCTGGCATGGACCACGCTTACCCCCTCGCTCGTACGCGCAAATGGGGCAGCCCTGGCGGTCAGGGCGGTGGGGGACCGGGGTTCACAGCAGTGGGATTTTGTATTCTGGTTGTGGCTAGAGTTGCGCTGACCCTTTGTATAAAAAAAAAAAAGTATATATTTTTTTTAATTTCTGTGGAATTACTCCAGGCATCTGACTTACTCTGTCAGCCTTTCCTTGGCAAAGCAGCCTCACCTCCCCAGCAGTGACTCAGGATGCTCGTCTTGCTGGCTAAGGCTTTCTCTCCCTTCCTCCATGTCACCACCGTACACCCTTTCCCTCCCTCCCTCCCAGCCGCTGCTCCCTAGCATTTTTAGCAGCAGAGCTCGTTGAGAAACACAACCATCTTCTTCAGTGTTGATCCGTCTTTGACATTTTCTGACCTGCTCTTCTGAGCCGCACTTCGCTGATCGGAATCTCAAACAACCTCCTTCACCCGCTAATGCAGTGTTAAGACGAGCAGCGCTCAAATCCCCGAGATCTCTCCTTCTTCACAGAGGTTAAAGAGAATCGTTTTCGAAAACTTTCGCTGTCCGCCAAGTTAAAAGGGAGGAGATCAATGGGATCTGTGCAGTCCTGACATGGTGCCCTGGGGGTTACGTTCCCAGCCCGCTGATAGCATCCAGGCTGCAGAGCCCTTCCAGTGCTCTCTCGATGTGTCCCGTCTGGAAAGGTTCAGGAAAAACCACGTGGGTGGGAAACGCAGGACTGCCTCAGGTAGGAAGTTTTGCAGGAAAATTTTGGCAAGGAAGCCACTAGGTAGCCTGCGATCATCACAGCTCTGGCACCCCTGGCAATTATAGGGCTGTTTGGCTGCTGCAAAGTGAGACCATAATGACTTACACCAAACCACGACGAAGCAAGCAGAAGGAAATGAAGTGGGCAAAACGTTACCCTACTCGGCAGCCGTGGCTTGGTAGGTGAAGTGCTGTGAAAACACGCTAGCACAAGAAGAATCTGAGAGGAGCTGATGGTATCATCAACCCCCACCTGCAGTTCTTCTCTGGCATTGCTGTCCTGTGGTGGCCACGTGTCCCCCTGCGTTGCCTCCAAGTGCCCAGGAGCTGGCTGCACAAGCGGGGTTTGCATGCACCCAGCATCCGGAGACCAGACAATTCGCTTATTTTTCTTGAGTTACCAAATCTAGAGAAGACTTCTCTCTCTTTATTCAATTAGGTGTCAGACTGTCACAGACATCCTAGTAAAAATACCCAAACAAATAAAACAAAAGAAAAAAAAAAAGGGATGACAGTACTTTACGGCAGTGAATTTTGACTGTTGTTTGCCAGTCTTTGTAAGTAAGTGGTTTTCCTTTGTTCTTAGACTCACGGTGGAGCAGGCAGTCCCCTTGACTGATGTTAAGTGGAGGCTGGATTTCTGGGGTTTCCTCTTTGCCAGTAGTTTCTCTGTGTGGCCAATTTATTCTGCTTTTATTTGATAGCAGGAAAAGGTTTTATATGTTGACATCAGAGTCTTTTTGCACTTTACAGTATGTGTCTGTTCACTGATTAAATTTCTGAGAGCATCAGAAATGCAGGGTTACCTGCAAGCCGTGAGGGTCAGCCCCGTGGGGCTGCAGATACCCGAGAAACGACTTCACTGACATTACAGATAGATGCTGTGTATTTTGTCACGCGGTGGAAAGGAGACGCCCACTTATCCCAAACTGCAGGTACAGGAGCTCAGAGACACTCAGTCCGTGTGGCTGTATTGCTAATGTTGAGTGCGCATCGTCCCAAGTGGTCAGGAGGAGCCTGGGGTGTAACTGCAGGGCCCCCTATAGACCAGCGATAATCCAGGGCTAACTGCAGCCATGTTGGCTGGAAAAGCGTGTCCTATCTATGGCAGTGCCATGTATAGCAATGTCATATTTCCTAAATGTATTCTTCTTGTTCTGGACATCTATGATAGTGACTGTGGTGCTTCATGTTGGCATAGTTCTGGCAATGGCAAATTTGATGTCAAATTGCTGTGCTTTACAGCTAAAAATGTTCTGCTTTGACCAGCAACTAGTTGGTGATACCCAGTTGCTTCTGGTCTGGGATGGCTGGCTGGCTGCTCTCCACAGTTGATGCCACCTGAAGATACCGGGCATGAACTTCTTATCCTTTCCTGTTCTCTTATTAGCAGCCTGGTACTGGGCATGGAGTCAGTTGGGTCCTTCCACTTGTTGGGTGCTATGAACTGTAGGCAGTGTACTGGCTGTGAACTCAGCTGAGGGGTCCTCCAGGCACCTCAGTGGTGCCAGGCAGGGACCTGCCACCTCAGTGTAGTTTGTGTCCCCTCCCCTGGCCAGCCCTCGGTGAAATCTTCAACGTCTCCTCACTCCCGGTGCATCGGCTGGGTGTCAGGCTGCGGCAGGGTGCTGCTGCAACTGGCCTGACCTGGGTGATGGACATAGCTGTGGGAAGAAGATCCCAGTACTGGGCTGTGTCCCAGGACTCGGGGGTGTGAGATGAGGGTGGGTGGCAAAGGGCTACAGGATAGGCATCGGTGTGCAGCGTAGGGCAGTGGGTGGACATCCCAGGAGCTCTGGGGATAAGCAGGGACCTTCACTGGGGCAACCCATGGGAGTGTGAGCGTGCAGTGTGGGGATGTAGCCCAGGAGATGGTGAGCTCATGTGCCTCTCTTTGTTGTTAGTCTCTTAAAGATGATCTCTGCTAACCACAAATAGGTTGTAAAAAAAGAAGACAAATGGTAGAGACTAAACGTAGAGTAAGATAGTCAACGGCAACAAAAATAGGGGGATTTATTTAAATTGAACTGCATTTGAAAGTCTATTTTAATCTAGTCCCTATGCTCCATTCATCATGTTGCTGTCTGGGCATCGTTTTCAGGGCTGCTGACCCCGAGCAGGCAGATGCACATGCAGAGCTGGGAGTGCGTTTCCACCATGTCCGTGCAGGCACTCGTGTTAAAACCAGGGGTGAACTCCTCAGGGGAAGGGAGAGAGGGGCACCAAGGAGCCCCACCAGCTGTATTTGGAGTAATTCGTGTGTTCTCTTGCTGTATGGTGGGGTTGTGCCCGACTCCCAAACCCTGTCTCTCCCGTTCAGATGAAAGCTGGGTTTGATGAGTAGAGGGTAGAGATGGGGACTCGAAGGGCAGAAATCTGGTTTCTATTTCAGGCAGTGCCACTGTAACATGCTTTTTAAGAGGGCTGGTGGATTATGTGTTTCCCACAACCAAAGGGGAAATGTACTCCAAAGGGAGTGTTAAAAGGCAGCCAAGGGAAAGAGGAAAGGGGTGATGCAATCTGATACCCGCTGACCTCTCTTGTATAGGCATATCTCCCCTTCTCTTGGGTACCCTGAGAAACACACAGCCCTCCACGGAACGGATGTTCTCTGAATATTCTCCCCCACACCCTTTTTTTTCCCCTTCCTTCAGCCCTTGATCTGTTTAGAAATTCCCATTTGTTTGCCTCTCTGGTTTCCATAACCTCACTGACACCGAAGCAGCGAGGAAAACCCAGCGTTAGCGGCTTAGCAGTGGAAGTTCAGCTCAGTCCAGCTGTGGGCAGTTCACTGTTCGCTCTCCCTTTGTTTTTTTGTTTGGGTTATTTTTTTTTCCACTACCGTGTCCATTTCTGCAGAAGCAGCTGACACCTTAGTCACAAGATCAGAGTCACAGATCTACCAAAGCTCTTAATACCTAGTTGTAAGTTTGTGTGTGCATTTTCTTTTTCAGGGTAAGTACATATTTTAAGGATGGAATAACAGTTTGTCCAAGAATCAACAGTCCACAGGGAGCCAACTAGTCTAGCAGCCAAGGCTTGTGCTGTTTCCTTGAGGTTTTGGGGATGAGTTGCTTGCCTGTCCTCTTACATAAAAGCATAGCAAATTGTCAGAATAAACACATTTTTAAATATACGACACCATCAGTCAGAGCTTAAGAGAAGCTCATTGGCTGGAAAAGAGATCAAGGCAACCGGGAATTTGGATGACCTGACTGAGGCGTTTGGACTAAAAGGTTCTTTTTCATTCACTGGAGCTAGTAATATTTTTTTTTTCTTATTTTTTCTTTAGGTAATCAGCCAGGAAAGAAATAAAATCTCCTCCTCCTTCCTGCAGGCAGTGAATCTGGAATCGGAATCCTATTGCGTTATTTTATAATTGTTTTGTTGGTTTTGTTTTTTTTTTTTTTTTTTTTTTGAAAAGGACAGATTGCTACTGGGTACGAGTCCTTGCCCCCGCGCGCTGGGGAGGGAGCCAGCACGCAGCTCTGCTGTCTGGGGTGGTTCGCTGCTCACCGATTCACAAGCCAGCCGTTAATTTAGGTTAACTATGGTCATCTGGGGATGATACCCCCAGTTTTACAGTCTGGGTTAGGTCAGCTTTAATCAGCCCGGCCCGAGGAGGGAGCTCTGGCAGGAATTACACTGAGCAGAAGAAAAGCCTGGTGCGTTGCTTTTCGGGCGAGCTGCGTGACATCTCTGTACAGTTGGTTGGCCGCGTGGGGAGGAGAGGCCCTTGCAGCTATTCTTTCTCAAGAGGTGCCATCAGGACTATTCTGGGACCAATTCCTGCTCCCTGGGCATCGCTAGGTTTGCAGGTCTCCCCGGGATTCCACCAAGGCCGGGGGAGAGGCCAGGTGGGACAGCTTGTTGAGTCATCTTTCCTACGTACGCTCAGAGCAGCAGGGCGCTGTCTGTGCCACAAACGCAGAGGAGTTGTCTATGAAATTTCATTAAATTTACAGGCGGCGATTGCTATTCCAGAGCAAGGAGAGGAGATGGAAAGAGGCTGAGCTCCAGCTAGGAATTGGCTAGACTAGTTCTTGGATTGTTTTCCGCGCTGTGGTTACCCTTATCTGCATCTGGAAACTGGAGTGTGTTGTATGTGTTTGTAAGAGCAAGCGGATGTGTGAAGTGTTCTGGCAAAGCCAGAAATCTCATTTTCCCTTCAATATAATGCAGCCTGATTAGATTGTTATTGACATGCTGAGAACCTGCTAGGGTTGTTACATCTCTGTGGAAAGGCATCTGTCTGTTCCTCTCCTCCCTCTGCCTGGAAGGATTGCAGAGCTGGAAACGGGAAGGACCTTTCAGACTGCAAATCCAGCTGTGAAATAAATCTGTTGGGAAAGCATGGTGTGCCCGCCAGCTGACCAGCAGTTCCACAATGTATGTGGGACTGTAAGCCAATTAACAGCAGTTTGGAACAATTAATAATTCCCTAACGGGGGGAGGGAGGGAGAAGGGAAAAAAAAAAAGAAAAAAGAGAAAAAAATAATTACCCACAATAAGAACCTCAAAACAAAGCTGCTGTAGTTTGCTGGATGTTTTTCATCCTGTAGATCATTGCTAACAAGAGTTACCGGCAGTGTTTGGGTGATGAGACTTGTCTGACTTGATTGCACCATGCCAGAAAAGTGCAGTGTTGCATGATCTTTTATACCTTTAATGGTTCGGGAGAGAGCGGACAGGCGTGCAGTGTCTGGAGGAGGCTCTGCAGTACCCTGTGGAGGTACCTGACCGAGCTGCTCCCACTGCAATATCTGCAGTTGTGTGGTGTGGAACTCCACCTGATTATTTTGGGCAGCTTGCTGGGTTAGCGTGTCTGTACTGCTGTTGGTACTCAAGCTCACTCATTCTGAATCAGCTTTCGTATTTCAGCATAGTGTGGTACAGTGGCTTCTGGTAAAACCAAGAGAGGGTATGGACTAAGTGGCTTTAAGAATATTCTCCTTCTCAAAGATGGCTCTTGCTAACTTTGCACCGTGAGATGGTCAGATAATGGTAATTCTCACATTCAAAATTTGCCTTTGCAAAACGCAGAGAGAGTCAGTCAAAATATCTGGGATGTTGCTGTCTTTGATCACAGCTGACCCAGCCTCAAAAATCCTCATCCCAAAAGCTCTCTGAAGACAGATTTGTCTCCAGGGATGATTTTAGGTTCAGTAAAATTGCATGTCTCAGTGAAATGATGTTTCTTCTCACCAGCTTATTTATAGTCATAGAACCATAGAATGGTTTAGGTTGGAAGGGACCTTAAAGATCACATAGTTCCACCCCCCTGCCCTGGGCAGGGACACCTCCCACCAGCCCAGGTTGCTCGAAGCCCCATCCAACCTGGCCTTGAACACCTCCAGGGATGGGGCAGCCACAGCTTCTCTGGGCAATCTGGGCCAGGGGCTCACCACTCTCATAGTGAAAAATTTCTTCCCAATATCTCATCTAAATCTCCCCTCTTCCACTTTGAAGCCATTACCCTTCATACTATCACTATGTGCCCTTGTAAAAAGTCCTTCTCCAGCTTTCTCGTAGGTCCCCTTCAGATACTGGAATGCTGCAATAAGGTCTCTCTGGAACCTTCTCTTCTCCAGATTGAACAACTCCAACTCTCAGCCTGATATTCATCATAATTGTCTCACAGTTCTATTCATTCATTTGCTGGATCCACTCGTCATCTTGTTCTGACTCCGAGTGCTTTTTAGGGAAAGCCTGCCTTTCAACAATATTCATGAGTGGTACCACAGGAATAGTTTTCAGGTGCTTGCAAGAAGTGCATTGCTAAGCAAAGTAAGCAGGGAAGCTACAAGAGATGAGTAAAAAATGTCTGTGTGAAGAAGAGGAAAGAATTAAAATAGATGGCAAAGAGTTAATCAAATAAACAAAGGTCCTTTTTAAAAATGTCTTCCTTTTTTTTCTTTTAAATAATCTCAATCTTATAATGATTGCATTGGCCAACCCTTGATATTTTTCTGTCTGATTAGAGCTGGGTTTTAGTGGCCATGATGAGTTACCACAACAGTCTATTATTGGCATTGTTAACTAGTGTCCCTCATTAAATTAAACTAAAAGGGGCAGGGAAGGGAATCTTTTCAAGGTGTTCCTCAGCTTATAATTATTTAAATTTATTTTAAAGGATAAATTTATTTTAATTTATCAGAACGTCCTTGTCTTGAAAATAAAAGCTCTTCAGTTTTGGTGGTGTTTTTTTTTTTTTTTCCTTCTTCTATAAATTCATGCTTTGAGGAGAGTTAATTTACTATGCAAAGAATTTTTGAAGGTCATATTCAGTGCCATTAGCATTGTAGGGAGGGTGTTTGAGAATAGCTGTTTGTCTGTGCCGGTATTTCTGTGGCCCTGTGTTGCTCTGTGTACCAGATGCCCTTTATCTACCAAAACAGTAGGCACCTTTCTGTCCACTGCATCTAGAGAAGAAATTACTGTGTATTAAAACACGAAGATATCAGAAGGGAGCTGCCACTGTCTTCAGGCCTGGCTTGCAAATCTATAAAGGCGGCCAATTAGATGTGGGTGGAGAAGGAGCTCTAGAAGGGCTGGACCTTTGAAGGAAATACTGCTTTGGGCAGTTTCGTAGAAATATAGTCTGCATGGATTTGTTTTGTCTTTCGTTTTGTGAAAGCCTAGTGGCAAATTAGGTGACTTGTTTCTGCATTTGCTATAGAAGATGAGTTTTCTTGAGGGCACAGACCTATAAAGTGACAGATCTGTCTAGCGATGGGGAAAAATAGTTTGCTTCCACAGAACACAGGAGTTGAAACCATGAAAAAAATATTTAAGGACTCTGAAAGGTTTCTCTCAAGATAATAGCTCTTGTGCTGGGATTCCTGTAGACCTTTTAGTACTATGTAACTTCCCCTCCGTGACCACAGGTCCTATAAATTGCACAGGGGAATAACGCAAAAATCTGTTTTTCTCCACAGGAGAAAAGCCATGGGGAGAAGATTGAGGTCAGTCCCAGTCCCCTACACTTTTGGCTATTATACGTGGTTAAACCAGAAAATTCCCAGATTATCTATAAGCATGTGATGTAGACAACAGAAGGTGCCAAATACTTCTTCACACCCTTGAAAGAAAGGTGATGTAAAAAAGAAAAAGCAGGCTACAACTGCGACTCTAGAGCTACATTTGTGCACTGTTTGAGTAAGAAAGTGTGATATAAGACCATCTAGTTCCTTTTTGAAGTCTGCTCTGACTTCATTTTGTGTTGAGTGCAGGTTTTGCCCTCCCATCAGACAAACACTGTTATGTGTGCTCCACACTGATGGATACCGGTTCTGCCACGTGTTTCACGGGAAACAGCACATTAAGTTGTTACTCCCTGTAACTTTCCTTAAAATCAAGTACGAACTATGTATCAGTCACCATAAATAAATAGAGAAAGCTCTGAGATTGGAACCATCTGTGTTCATTAGAGGGGAAAGATGTTCTCCCAATGTATCTTACATCTTCCCATGCCCCTTTACTTTCACAACACATTTTTATTTATGATTATGGCTGCCCAGAAGGATAGTCTGGTGCCGTGCTTTGTCTTGGTTTACCCAATCTTTTGGCTGGCAAAGTTGAGTTATAAAACTTTCTTCTAGTGCTTTACTGACTCCCACCATATTGATTTGTGATTCCGTTTGGATGGTCAAAGACCCGGCACCACCGGGGTTAAGGAAGAGGAAAGAAATAAGGGAGGTGGTTAGTATGCACCTTACTTATCCTAGTGTACAGATTACCGTTATAACATGGCAATATACCCATTGAAAGCACTGCTACACCAGTCTGAGGTTCCGATATGGCATACTGAAGTAGCAATATGAGGATTGCAGACGCTTCCTGAGCAAATACATTTTTCAAAATGTCACCACAGCATTGGCTGTGAGTAGAGTTTGAACAGAGCAGAGACAAGTAGTAACTAAAAGTCTGCCTGACGGAGAAAGGTTGCCAGTAGCTCACTCTGTATACTGCAAGTCAGGTCCTCGCATAAGCCTATGACTTCTACATCTCACAGAATTTCAGAGCTGTTTCTTTCACGGGGTCTACTTGGGTTGCACTCATCTGGCCCCCGTTTCATGTTCTTGTATCTGCTCACAGCTTGTCTACTCCATTCCTGCTTGAGGGCCCCAGACAGCAGCTGTGCTTGCTCCTCACATCTGGAATTGCCATCCAGCACGTGGTTGTCTTCACCTGATGTGTATGTATGCACCTGCGGTGTGCTAAGTGCTTGTGCCTGATTTGAGATCCCAACTATGACTATCGCCTATTGCATAGGAGTCTACTAAGTTGGAACTTTAAAAAGATAGATATGGAAAGATAGAGGTGGAGGTGGAAATTGCTCCTTAATAGTAGCGAAACAGTACCGTGGCATCTTGCATTGCTGTTCTCCAGTCTGTTAGACTTGTGTGAGGAGGCAGAAAGCTTGTCATTCTGTGGAGCTGGCAGTTCAATACGCATCACCAACCACTTAGTCCCCTAAAATATGAAATGCTGCAAATGCTCCGTCTGCAGAAGTCATAACGCGATCGATTGACAGGGCTGTTCTGAAGACGTTGAATGGAGCCAGATGAGGGTAACCCGAGATCCTCACTGTAAGCCTTTTGGTTCAGAACCACATTTGAGCAATGTTTACACTTGATGCGTAGTGGAAATAGGTTTGAGGGGAATTCCATAACTGTCTTCAGACTGTGCTGTTCAGCTGTTGGCATGAGGTTGTGTGGTTGAGACTTACAGTCTTCTTGCATCAGCTATGCTGCCTCTACATTAGCTGAAGGAGAAATCCAAGGAGAGTTTCTCTGACATTGTTCTGTTTTAAACAAATTGTAAATATTCTTCACTGTTCCTGTTTGATATGAAAATGACGCAGGGTGCAAATGTGACACCTCTCAGTCTATTGGTGGCGGGAAAAGAATCCCACGTCTGCTTGGCATTTCATTGGATGTGGGAGCAATTGTGTACTTGTAGTCTAAGCAGCTTTATTTATTTTATTTTATTTTAGGAACAAAAGTAAAATATCTACAGAATAACTTCACTGTTGCAGAAACAAACAAGCAAAATACAGCAACTCAGAGACAGCAGTTGTTTCTTAGCAGTGGTAGCTCCTTGGCCAACACCTAGAAAAGAAGCCATTAGAGCTTCTTACCTTTGTGAAGTACAGTCTTCTGCCTTAGAAATGCCTGCATTCCCAACTGCTTTTCTGTCTGTTAAGACAAATAATGTGGGCATATGATTTGAGCCCTGGGACTGAAAGGATGTAAGCATGTACCTGAAATTAGGCATGTGGATGTGTTTTGCTGAGTAAGGGTGTCCTAGTCAGGTATTTAAATTTTAAATGCACTGGGGCCTTCGCTCATAAAGTAAGCAAATTTCAACCTAGACAGCAGTGAGAGGAATAAACATTAAGCTCAAAACAAACTGTTATCAAAGTAGCTCTTCAGACTATGTAGAATTGCACTTTAAGATGGGCAGAGCATCTTTAAAACCCTTTTGCAGTAGCTAAGAGCTTATACATTAGCTTTCATGAGAGGCATTACAGATGTCTGTGAATATTATATAAACACTAGCCTGTTTGCAACAGTTTATAAACCTAAATATTTTATAAGAAAATCCTGAACATTTAACGCGCCCTGTATTTTTTATGCAGCAATAAAAACACCATTTTTATCAAAAGATGCTGGAAAACCTGACTAATAATGTGACGCTTTGTTATAAACTAGGAGGAAAGCTCACTGCTCTAGAATTAATAAGGTGTGTAATCTGCACAGGAATTTCTACACTACAGGGGGAAACAGCTAACTTTGGCTTTGCTTGCTTTTGCATAAAGATGCATGTAATTTGTGAGGGTGTCTCTGATGTATCTTTATGTCTCTGTGGCTAAAGAGGTTTCAGTGCTTTCCAACTGGACTTTGTCTGGCAAATGAAAATACCACGTCCGCACCTGGTGGGATATATGCATGGCATTGCGTGCCTTTGCCAAGTAACCGTCCTGCAGGAGGCAGGAGCCAGCAAGTTTTAGACTCGAACATATTCTCCCAAAATGTAGGTACCAATTTCAAGGAGACCCAAAGCATGCTTTGAGGAAGCTACAATGAATTGCTTGAATCCAACATTCCCAGATGGATTCCAGGAGGAATCCCCCAATGACTGAAGTACAAAAGGCCTTTGGCTGTATTCCCAAAGTAATTTCATTCCTGTTTTCACAGATGATATGGGCACGTAGGGTTAACACCTCAAAGGATGTACATGCCCAACTGTAGCAGACCTCAAAGGCTCACAGTCTCCTTAGCAGAATTAACTGTTCTGAGAAATCACCCAGCCTGAACACTTGGGCAGACCAGAGGTAATGCTGGACAGGGAGGAGAGTAACTCCAGGAAGGGGAAATTATTTGCCTTCTACAATGGAAAGCTCTCGGCTTCAGCATTAGGTAATTTAAGGGCCGCCTTTGTTCCTCTACAGCTTGTCAGGACACTCTGTGGTGGGGCTTTTTGGGAAGAGAGTTTGTGTGTTTAAAGGGCAGCTACATTCCCAAGGTAGAGAAGTGTAAATCCTTGAGCGAGTGAGATTTAGGACGTAACCCTTGTTTTCCACAGTTTGTCTTAATGTTTCCAGCAGGAATGCGACAGTTTTACTTCCTCCAAGCAGAGCAATTGTGTGCTGTAAGTGAAGGACCATAGGCTTCTGGGGGGATTTTGACATAGGTGTAGTAGGCGGCCACGGTTTTTCAGAGCTATCAGGCTTAGGTAGCAGCTGAAAAGAAGTTTTGAAAATCACAACTTGGACTAGTTATGAGGTAGAAGAGTTTCAACTTCCAAGTATTTTCAAAACCATACTTTATTGTAAGGTCGTAGTTTTAATTTTTTATGTCTCTGTTGCTGATTAATTTCATTGTTCTGGTTTTACTGATTGTTTTAATTATTGTTTTTATTGCCTGAATATCTATATAAAACTTGACCTTTAATGCAAACATTCACTTGGCTTTCAATAGAAATTCAGCTTCTAATTGTGTAGGTATTTAAAAGTTGCTTCCTTTCTATACCAGAACAGCTGCCCATAAGTTTTGTTCCATTAAAGACAGCAATGCCTCAAGAAAAAGACTTCATCAGCAAGTGCTATGAGTCAAGTTAGGATGACACAGTGGTAGAAATGCTTGACCCTCTCTAATTGTCACCGCTGACGAAGTGAATGTGTGTAACAGCAGGAGAAAGTTGCAGTTCTCCATGATTAGTAAACCTGAAAGGTCCGTCCTTTGTTTTCTCCAGAACACAGCAACCCATCTATGGTGTAATTCCATTTGCAAGGCTGAGTGCATATTTTTCCACTCCAAAATCTGCATAACACTTGATCACTTAGAGCAGAAGAATGAACAACATCTGAGATTTCCATTTTGAATTATTTAGGAATCTACCTTTACTCACTGACTGCGTAAGGCTATCCCTAAATGACCCACCTGCACTAGGTGTGAAAGAATTATCTTCTTGTCCCCTAAAAGGAGACCACAACGTGAACTGCAAGGATCCAGAGTTACAGGATATTTGTACCTCTTAATTCCTCCAGAAATCACGGAACTGGCTTTGCTTGATGGAAGATCATGTGTAGTGAAGGGGAAATTCCTTTCAGATAGGCACAGACATCGGGTCAAAAGTTTATATTGGCCAAAAATGTTGTTGCAGTTGACTAGGGCAGGCTGAAAAATAGCGGCCAAGAAAATGCGTGCTCTGGAATAAATGATACGGTTGCTGTGGCCAGATCTCACACACGTGTGTGTCAGGATTAATTCCTTGGTGGCCTACAGTTATTTCCACTTTACATCGACATAGTGTAGAAAATAAGGTCAGCGTTTGTGCCATCTACAGAGCAAATGCTACTGCCAGCCTGAGCTGTGCAATTTTTGGTTTGTCTGTGTTTTTCCTATAGCTTGAACAGGAGCATGGCTTCCTGAAAGCACAGAAATGTCAGAAAATCTATCAGCAGGCTTGTCCCTATAGCTTTAAGTGTTTTTCAATCGGTTCTTTCCTATAATTGTATTTCTGTATTTCTAGTTTGAATAATTCAGGAAGCCATCCAGACTCCTTTGTTCAATGAGTATATCAGGCCACCTTTAAGTTGTGAGGCTGCAAAGGGTGAGAGGGAGTTCTTTATCCCCCAAGATATTTTTTTTTTTTTTGTAACAAGGTTTATTACATCCATTTGACAAGTTGGAAGCTGAGACACCAAAACACTAAACGACTTGGCCAAGGTCATACAGGAAATTTGGGATGGAACACCAAACATATGATTGCTACTGGTTTCCAAGCCAGCTCTCAAACCACTGGACATCGTTCTTAATTTCCAGTCTTTTCTGGCACTGCTACCAACTTTCTGGGCCAACTCCTCAACCACATGGTACCTCTTTTTTCCTCCTTTTGTAAATAAAGCCAACCTCGCAAGGTAACGTACCAAAGCAATCAATAGGTGCGTAGTAATTTCCTCAGCTGGTTTCACGTCTCTTTCGGTTCACAACTTGTCCACCAACAAATTTATTCATCGCTTGGAGCGCTTTACTGAATCATTTCTATTCAAAATTATCTGTTAGCACTTTGCTAAGCCTCAGACTGAACATCTTTGATCCACCCATTTCAAGATTACATGGATGACAGAACCCAAACGCTAGATCCAAAAACATCCATGTTTTGGAGGTATATTCAAAGCCCAAACCTGGATTTGGCTCTCAACGTGGTTACTTTGATCTGGCTTCAGATCTGAATGCCGTGTCCTGTGACATCTCTGTTTCAGGCACAAAATCTCGTGTTCCTATCTCTGTGAGAGCTCTTAGCCTTGATGAGCTCCTCAGCCCACCTCGTGTGGGAAATGACACCTACCGATCCTCTCAAACTTCATTCGGATGGTGTTCGCGTGTGATGGTTGGTTATTTATTACTTACCTGGAGGCCTAGAGAATTTGGCAATTTGACAGAAGGAAGTGTGCGAGAAATCCCAATGTTGCATGTTGTCCTCCTGCTCTCCCCCTTGCCTGTTCTCCGTGCGGGGCGTGCGGCTGCTTCCCACTTCCTAAAAACCATTTCACCACCGCTCCTCCCCGTTTCTTTCCTTCCCCCACATGATGAGAACATTGTGTGGTTTTTTCCCCACGGCTGGGGAAGCCAGGGCAAACTGGGTACTGTGGTCTTTTGCACTAACAGCGCTTCGATGGCAATTCACTCTTTCCAGGGAATTATTCTAGATTTGTTCACCACAAAGCATCCAACTATAACAACTCAGTAATTTTAAGGCCTAAGGAAAAAATGTAACAAGATGTTAAAGAATTTTGGTTTGGGATAATTGGGAGTTGTTTATATCCTTGTGCTGCTGATTATGTTGTCATATACCACCATTACTGGTGTCCTCAGGAGCAGGATTATCTTTGCTTGGAAACAAAGCCTCTGTTTTAACCACTTAAATGCCGGTTACTGCAGCTGATAAATGGGAGGGAAAATACTCCCCTGCTGTTACTGGATCTATCGGATGCTCCAAAATCATAGTGATGAGGGTTGAATAAAGAGATAGACGGATAAATGAAACTTACTTACAGTAAGTTTTATGATAAAACTATCAGGGCACTGCAATTTTTCTTTAAGGCGTTTAGGGCAGAGTCTCCCCACTGCACAGCAGAACACAGCTCTCGCTCCTCCTGGGTTTGAAAATAGCTTTCTGTGCGTTCAGATCATTCCAAGCTCTCCAAGCTGTGTCTTCCTTGGGTTTTGTACCCTCCAATTATTTCTGTACGAGTCTGGAATTCACATCTCTGGCTCCTGGTTTTTCCCCTGGCTCACTGAAATGCCGGGGCTACCCGTGAAGTCCGGTGGATGCTTTGGGGCTACCCGTGCAGTCCAGTGGATGCTTCTTGTAATGGAAATGCGCTGTATAAGCTACGGGGATTGACAGTGCTGCTGCTCCGCAGGTTCCTGTGACAGCTGGGGCCGGTACTTACTACTGTCCCGCTGGAAAGGATTGTGCTGAATGGGCTGGGGCTAAACGCTCTTTATAATACTTTAACAGTTAAAACGAAGTTTAAATGGAAATTACTTTTGCACTCATGCGACTTTTTTACTTTTCCAGAGTGGCATATGGAAGTGTTCCTGTGAGGTTTTATTGCGTTTTGTTGTTTTGTTTTCATGGTGATGTGAGGTTATTTTTGTTTGTTTGTTTTTTAAAGCCCCTGTCAATAATATGAATAATGTTTTGTACCAAATTCCAGCCTCTCTGAGGTTTTCAGGGGTAATTTCCCCTCTGATTTCATGGGAACTGGGACCTGGAAGGCAGCAAGCTTGATGCACTTTGTCAAGAGAAAGCATTGTCTGTATCCAGAATTTTCGTAACATCTAATTTAAAGTGCATCTTGAATTTTTTGGGGGGAAAAAATCTCAACACTGTAGAGAGGAAAATGAGCCATTTCCTTAGCTTGAACCTGCATGAATTAGTGGTAAAGTGTTGATCTCTAAAATTGCAGTTTCTGAACCGTAAAATCTGTTTATTTCACTCTATAAAAGAACATTTTAACTTATATGGCTATTTAAGTTTAAAAGCTATTAGAGAAGTGGGTGGGGAGAAGAGAAGAAGCTTGAATCAGTAATTCAAGCTTGCAATACAATCTTCATCTGCTGCATAGCTTGCATAGAAATCCCCTTCAATGTGGATTTTCTGTGCTTGTAGCAGTCCCGCCATACAGGAAACATACAGTATATATTTCCAACATTATCCATAATTGTAGTAAAGCTTATAAAGCATCCCATTCCTTGTGTATTCCTGGTGATCGGCAATAACTGGATATTCTGAAGTGTGCATTTAAAGAAGGAAAAACATAACAAGAGCTGGCAGAAACTAGCATCTGCAGTGACTTTCCAAAGGGAGTTGGAGGGAAGGTCTTTATGAATATGCTCTTACTGCAGGAACAGCGACGGCTTTGATGGAATGCCTACCTACCGATGATTTCTCTTATACCTGAATTCCACAGGGTTTTTTTTGTGTTTCCCTACAGATTGAAAGTTCTGGGGCTAAAACTGAGTTAACCAAGTACGCCCTTGGGTGGGCAGAACAAAGTCGCAGCGCCCTCGGGAGAGAGATGGCATGTGGCGAGGAGGGACCGCGTCCCGCTGTAGGCAGGGCAGGGAGGGCGGGAGCCTGGGTGCTGCTGCAGCACCGGCCCTGCTCCCCTGTGGCTTGCTGCATCCCAAAGAAAGCAGAGAGGGGCTTGTGCTGCCTCAAACGCAAGGTGGGCGTTTGTCCTTCGTCCCAGGGCGGAGCACAGGGAGGGACATCTTCTCGCAGGGGCTCTGGTGCTCATTCCCACGCGTGTGGCTGTTCGCAGGCAGCAGTCACCTTCACTGAAAGGGAAGAGGGATTTTAATTCTCTCTCTGCAAAATTGGTAGAAAATTGTCAAGGCTTTGAGAGGCTGTGCTTCACTTGAGCTGCGCAGGCCCTTTCTATGCTAACCATCCCTGAACTTGCAGTGCCTTGCTAAAAATAGTTCAAAGCGTAACCGTGAGTTCCCCGAACTGTGATCCTAGCGCTTCTGTATTATTCGACTCACCATTCCTTTGGAAGTATTCATCCTTCCCCTCGTAAAACTTAAATCAGCTCATTCCTTGGTCCAAGAGTTGACATCATTATGATGTTACATCCTATGTAATGGTGTGAGACCTGGAAAAGCATTCACAGCACAAACCACGCGGTGAATTGAATTTGCAGTCCCTCAGCCCTTGCTTGCAGTCCGATCTCCCTCCTGCCCTCCGCGTTTACTTGTGCTTTTAAAACCTGTGAGGTTCCTGGGAAATACCCCAGGGTAACACAGCAGCACGCTGCTGAGAATCTATCAAGGGTCTTTTTAACGTTCCCATTTTCTTTCCATGACCCCATTTGTTTTACAATGTTTGCGAGAGCAGGAGTGATTGTTTTACCAAATTAAGCTAGTTTTCTTGCCAGGAACAGTGGCTAGGATCTTGTTGACAGATTTGGAAAAGATTATTCTTTCAATACATTTTGAGTGAGTTTTTTAAGGATGTCTGCCATGTACTGTTTCCAAACTAAGACCACATTTAACTGTTTAATATTATACAGTGACAGGGACAAATTAGCACCTTTCATTTTCCTATCAAAATTAACACATCCCAAGAAGACGTTTCAAGAGCTACAGATCTCTTATTTAGAAATGAATGTAGGAAACTACTTAAATATGTTGAACTCAAAATCCTGGCTCCAATAAAGTTTGAGAGTTTTGTTATAGATTTCAGAGGCCTCAGACTTTTACCCATTTTGCTTGTGTGTGTTTGGAGTTACCTTTTCTCTCGTGTGTCTTTTAGATGATGATTTTTTCTTTTTGACGGGAAGCTCTCTTTGCAGTCTCCTCTGAACCCCACGTCTCAGCCCTTTGCTCGAGGGCTTCCTCACGGGCATGAGAGGGGTTTTTTGTTTGGTGTGTCCCATCCCCCCGCCCCCCCTTCCCTTCATGCATAACTTGGCCTCTGGGTTTGTTTGCTTTTCCATCTTCCCCTGAAGCATCTGGAACTGGGCTGGAAATGGGCTAATGGGCAGGGTATATAGATGCTTCTGGTGGTACTGAGAAGCTCCTCAAGCTCCTGGCTGGTGTGTGTTGCCCCCGGTCACGTTGGCAGTGGTCATTGCCGTTTGCTTTATTGTCGTGCCTCTCCCTAGTGAAGGACACAGCTTTCTCCAGCAGTATCCAAGGCTTTTAGTCTTTTATCCTAAAAGTCTGGAGTTAGAAGATATTGGAGGTTCCTGGATGACTTATGTTTAGGTGGGTGTCGGAGCTGAAGTTCTGAGTTTAGCATCGTGACTGCAGTGATGGCAGAGGGGAGATGGTCCAGACAGTGCTTCTAGCTCTATGTTGCCGTGGTGTTGGGGGCTGTGATGCTGTTTAGGGCCATTTTTGCTGTCACGTGAAATGACTCTTTTGATCATTTGTGCTCATTGAAGCTGCTACGCGATGTAGGTACATGAAGATTTGTATTCTTTCTCCCAGTTTTGGTCCATGCTGATACCTTGGGTTAACAGGAGAGAGAATACAAATCCAAGTCAATATGTCTGTGTATTTCACTTTTCTGTCAGAGAATATTAAGGCCAGATTCTCTTTTATACTAAGCCCACTTGCAATATTCTGGCAACATAAAGATGCCTTAGCAGGAATGTAAATTAAAGCCTCTTTATACTTTTAATAGTGTTTGTAGTTTCACTTGGCTGCAGTACAGGAATGACACATGTCTATACAAATGGCATTTGCCATCCTGTTGATAGCTGCTGATAATTCTTCGTGCCTCTACCCCCTAACTAACTAAACCACGAGTCTGATGCAGTCCCAGCTTTCCAATCTCCTTAAAATGTGCTGTTTTCTTGAAACATCTAAACCAGGATTTAAGATTAAAGTAATTTTTCTGTCCTTCATTCACCATGCGATGACTCTGTATGTGGCTACATGAATCTCTTTTAAGTGCCCAGTTCTGCCATGCCCAGAGAGATTATTCTTACCACGTATGTCGCTTAAATTGTGGAGGAAGGTTCTTCATCTCAGTATGCCCTGTATAACGCAGAGCACCTTTTTCTTTTCTGGATTAAGAAAAAGAGAATATCTTGGGAGAAAAACCTATATTATGGGCTCTTGGAGCAAGGACCTCACATATTTTATATTTAATCGTCCCAGCTTTTACATGTTCAGGTCCATTTTCATTTCTAACCATTAAGATCTTGTGTACCAGTGCCTCATCTTTCCCATGGGAAGTATTGCCCCAGCTAATCTTACAGGGATGCTGCAAAACTGGAGAACATTCAGAAGCCCAACAATTTAAAGAGCGAAGTGAGGGACCTGAAGTAGAAGGCTTGTAGAGAAGAAGTGTATGAAGTGTAAAGACTGAGGAAAAGATGTAAATATTAGCATCTACCTAATATATTTCAGAGAAAATACTGCTTTTGTAATGTCTGAAAGCATGTTATAAGCATTTTATTAGGTCCATGGGTTGTAGTCTGACTGTAAGGTCTCATGCTAAGTTACCACACGTTCAACAGTGCAGGGCTCGGAAAAGCCATGAAAAAAAGCCTCCAAGAAGCATCCAAAATGAGTTTTTGTTTGTTTGGGCTTTTTGTTTTGCTTTGTTTTTTAAATAATTCTAAATAAGTGATGACTGTGAAATGTATAGCCTTGAGACTGCCATAGAATAAAGTGTAATGCTCTTTCCCCTCATGGAAATTTGGAGCTCTCCAGTGCTTTAGGTCTCCCACTCCTTCCTTTTCAAGGTCATGAGAACTTAGTCCAAAACCTGTTTGTGGTGTAGGACTGACTGTTAACTTGTCTGAGTCTCAGTCCCAATTGATTTTAAATAGAGAAAATGACACGCGGAGAGAATAGAAGGGAAAGAAATGTCTCTGGCAAACTAAAATGGCAGTATTTGGAGCTGCTACGGAGACTGAGATCTTAAAATAACTTATGTAGGGGGCTTAGGGATCTCAGCGCAGGTGAAATGGCGTAAGACTTATGAAATGCAAATATTTATAAGATTCTGTAATTTAGTAACTGGATACTTAAAAACTAAGAGATGAATAGCCTCCCCATGTATAGTAAAGAACATGACGGCACTGTGCAAACCTTCGGAGACCATAACATAGAGTAAAATAGCATTTCTGCAGAAAATTCTTGCCTCCTTTATACTCTTAAGTTCCTCTCTATGTTCTTCCCATAGATGGTGCAAGTCTCCGTTACAACACTTTCTATCCAGACCAGCTGCTCACTACTTTTCTCCTTCCAAATCTCATCTGAAAGTATATTTTTCTGCATTTCTAGATGAAGTATTCTTCCTGTGTTGATAGGTGACTCTAAAGGAATATTTTGAGTGACTGATAAGATAAAGCTCCCCTTTTTGGGAGCAGCTTGCACAAGGAGCATCGTACAGTTGAATGGGGCTGTTAGAATTTAATCTGTCTGGTTCTGTCGCCGAAGCTCGGCTGTCAGGGGTTGTTTGCTTATCACACTGCATTGCTGTTTTCGGAAGGATAAAATATTCCAAACCCAAACAAACTCATCATTCAAGAAGAAAGGAGGTCTCCACCGAGTATCAGTTGCCCTCCGTGCAGAAGAGAGGAGCCGCTTCCTAAGATAGAGGCTTCTCCTGAGCCCTCATTAGTTCATTGCTTATTGTGGTCTGGCAGTGCCCGGGCTGCCGCGCTCGAAGCCGATGACAGGGGAGATGATAAAGTGTCTGCTGAAGCTGTACATGGCTGCGGGTCACTGCCTGGAAATGTGAGAACAAAATGGGTCCGAGCGCTAATGACTTTCAGGTGTGCGCGCCAGGGCCTGTCAGGGCAGTCAAGGAATTAGCGCTTGGCACAAGGCGCAGACCTCTCGGCTGCCAAGTGAAACATAAATGGGGCCTCGTGTAAATAAACAAGGGCAAAGTGAGCTTTTACTCACGCTAGATTGTATATCAAGCTCGCGCGCACGCGTCGAGCCCATCGCACGCGCGCGCACCCAACAGCCCCCTCCTGGGGAAATTAGGCAAGAGTGGGCACTCGGGCTGTGAAAGGCGGGGGCGAGGGGAGCTCCCCAGCACCACTGCTTGTTTACAGGCAAACTGGACGAAGCTCCTGCCTCGCTAGAGGTTGTTAAAGCTGCTGGAGCATTGCTTTTATTCTTTGCTTCTTTTCTCAGGCAGACGGACCAGCGCTCACCTTGTGGGGTATTACCTTCCTCTCCTTGGAAATGCTCTCCCCGATTTCTCAGGGTGAGTCCCCTTCCAGCCCAGCACCTCTCCTTTTACGTTCCCAGCCCGCTCTGATACACACCAATACTACATTTCTGCTTTGGCCTGGATTATGTTTTCCAGGCCAATATATTAAGCCACCTCCACACTCCCCTCCCTGCCCCATCTGGCTTCCATCCTACCCCCATAAAGATTATTAATATAGCCCGTTTCCAAACGATTTATTAGCAGGGGCCAAACTGGTGCCATTTCCCATTTTAGTAGAGCACTGAAAATAATCCTGAGGAGTGTGCCCAGCTATAAAAATGTACTTATACTGTCATATTTGCAGTTTCAAACATGCACCACTTGATAGTCTCAAAAGTGCTGTTTAATTGGGTTTTATGGGTTCTAATTAATTATACCATGTAAAAAAATTACTCGTCCCATTACAGCTCTCTGCGGTTTACTCCGAAGAGCAATGCAATTTAGAGATAAATTGTCCTTCTCTATCCCCCTGCCCCCCTTTTCCCAGCAAGTTTCAGAAAGGTTTAATTCTCCTTAAACCCAGGAGAGAGAAGCTGAGAGAAAGCTACGGTTTTTTCAGGGGACACAACTTTTTCCCAGTACCCATAAACAGCTTTAAATGTGACTCGAGGTGATCCCACGTTCCTTCTGCTGAATCAGGCCGGTGAAATTATGAACAATCCTGCAACTTTCCAAAGCTCAGGTCTGCGGTAGCTGTGATTTTGCAGAGACTTGAACGTGTTTGCAGCTTTATATGCTGGGGACTCTTTCCTCTGATTGCACAGTAAGAGGAAAGGAAGCTGAGCACGTGTGCAGGGTGTTTTTTGCTGGATGAAGGTCTAGATTGAGATTTCTCTCCGTGACACTGTATGAAAATAGTGTGTTAAAGGAGCCGGCTATCTTTATGGCATTTTGGTGTGACTAGCGGCAGAGGAAACCTCTCAAGTCAACTTTCTGTCCTGTCTCGTGGAATCATGGAGCCTGGATTATTCAAACAAATTCTGGGGCAGCTCTCTGACTTTTAAATGCTTCCTGGAATGACTTGGTGAAAAACGAGCAGCCAAGCAGGTACACTCGTGGCTGTTTAAAATATACTCTTATATTACATCCATCACTGTAATAAATTGGGTCTCATCAGGCAAAGCATGAAATATAGTAGAACTGAAGTAGACAAACATTATATCTTATGGTCTGTGACTTTATCTGGAAATTAGGGAGTCAGAGTATCAATTAATGCAAAAAGACATGGCAAAGAAACCTCTTTAATTTGCCTTATATAGGTAAATGCTACTTATTTCAGGAATGTCATGTCACACTTCAAACAATGCAAAGCTTTTGTGCGTGACAGATACCTCCAAAACGACACTGCCCAGCCCTAGGAAGGAAATTCGGTGAAATGACCCAGGTCACTGGTGTTACTGTTAGCACCAAAAGGTCAGGATTCGTAATGTGACTGCGCAGATGAGTGTTCACTGGATCAAAAAGTTTGTTAGTCATGCTTCACTAATTTGCTTATTTTATAAAAGAAATAGCCAGCATGACAGTTGCTGGAAACTTGGACCGTCCAGGGTGTCCAGATCAGTCTGCTTCGTGCTCTGGAGCAGGAGCAGTCAGAGCTGCCAAAAANAAAAAAAAAAAAAAAAAAGAAAAAAAAACCCCACCAGAGTCACACACATTACTCATCAATCTGACAAGTAATAAGATTAAGACTAAGAACTGCTTTTATAAAGTAATCCTCTCCTGTAGTAAAATTAGTTAAAAGAACTTTTAGTACGTGTATCTAGTTAGTTATGTTAACAAGAGCTAAAACCTGCAATGTTTTTACGGAATGAGTTAGCAAAACAGAGCCCAAACCTGAATAAACCTGAAAATCTCCATGCGGTGTTTGGGTAAGCCCAAACTAATCTGAATATTTTGGTGCTGGTACAGTGTTTATGTTTGCTTTTACATGGCTTTTACTGCCTCAGAAAGCCATTTATGGAGAGGAAACAATGTGAAACGTGCTCTTCTCATGCGATTTTCATCATCCACAGATTTAAATAAGTGGGATCTGCTCTTTTTGTGCTATTCTGTCCCCATAAATTACTCCTGGAGGCATTAAAAGGGTTAGTGAAAAACACAGTGATAAATACCCGAAGCACAAATACAAATGTTGCAAACTGCTCACGCCGCTGTGGCGGCAGCTCTGTTGTTAATTTATCGGGCAAAACTGATGAGGGACCTCAATACCTGTTTGAGCGCCGCTGGGTGTGGGGCTGCATTTTACACTCCCGCAGCCGGTGCTAAAAATCCCATTGACTTTCTTTAACAGTGTCGTGATTGCTTGGGAGCTGACCGCCTTGCTCTGATTATTCCCGGGGAGCAGAGGAATAAGGAAAATGAAGGGAGAAGAAGAAATACCCAGCTGCAAAAGGATCTTCTAGCTGGTGTCACCTGCAGCGGCGCCGTGCCTGTGGGAAGAAGAGGAGAGCTTGTGTAACGGGGGGCGAGCTCTGCCAGGTCCCTTCTCCTGACACATCCCACACCACAAGCACGGCCCCTCCGTCTGCGGGAGAGAAGCAGCAGGGGCACGCGTGAGTCATGGCCCTCATGACAGGGGAATTCCTCGCTGGCAGCTGCCGGGCCGAGCGGTTTCCTCTGCCTGAGCGTTACGGAAAGAGCCCTTCTCAGCTGAGTATTCAATTCTGATTTCTCACCTCCCTTCAAAATAGAAGATCCTGACATTAGGGTTTTTTGTGATCGAACAGTTCTCGTGCAGTTCTTCTGACCGGTTCTTTGTGAACTAGGAGAAGCCCAGGTTCACACCAAGCCCCAGGGTGTCCTTCAAAGGCATCTGAGTCAAGTTGCAGCACTCTCATGAGACCCCACCTGCAGTACTGCATCCAGCTCTGGAGTCCCCAACATAAGGAGGACATGGACCTGCTGGAGCGTGTCCAGAGGAGGGCCACGAGGATGATCCGAGGGCTGGAGCACCTCTGCTATGAGGAGAGGCTGAAAGAGTTGGGGCTGTTCAGCCTGGAGAAGAGAAGGCTCTGGGGAGATCTTATTGCGGCCTTCCAGTGCCTAAAGGGGCTCCAGGAGAGCTGGGGAAGGACTTTTTACTGGGGCATGTAGTGATAGGACGAGGGGGAATGGCTTCAAACTGGAAGAGGGCAGGTTTAGATTGAACATTAGGAAGCTTTTCAGTTTGAGGGTGGTGAGGCACTGTCCCAGGTTGCCCAGAGAGGTTGTTGAGGCCCCATCCCTGGAGGTGTTCAAGGCCAGGCTGGACGTGGCCTTGGGCAGCCTGGTCTGGTGGGAGGTGTCCCTGCCTATGGCAGGGGGGTTGGAACTCGATGGTCTTCAAGGTCCTTTCCAACCTAAACCGTTCTATGATTCTATGCCCAGACACTCTACTCGTCCCCTTGATAAGAAAACACAAAAGAACAAACTATTATCCAGTGAAACAGCCAAACTGTCCAGCTTTCCATCGCATTTATCGCCCGGTTAGCCAAACCCTGGTTTCACCGCTGAGAGGTACCCTGTGTGTGCCCACAAGAGCGGTTACCTGCGCTCGCAGCGGGGCTGGCGCGGCTCTGCCTGCGCATCGCTGCTTCTCTACGGGAAACCGCCGCTCCTTGCTTCGCAGGTTGGTGGTGGGTCCTTTAGATTAAAAAGGGTTCAGATTTGGGTCTTTTTTTTTTTTCACAAATGTATGAAACGAGGCAGGCCTGTGGCTGGGGGGAGAACAGGGGTCTGCTCCTCTCTCTGCTGTGTCTGCGTGGGAGAGGAGGGAAAAGTATCTGGAAAACGAAGGTGCCTTCCCTGGTGTCACTGCATTGCAAATAACACATAGCACATTTAATAAGTTTTTTATTACAAAATTTTTATTCTCCTACAGTGGTATTTTAGAAATAGCTGGTGATGTACCTGTAACTAGGATTGCTTGAAACTTTCCAGGCTTCTTTATTTCCTCGTAATTCTGTCGAACTCTGAACATTCACATTGAAATTTCCCATGTCGGTATCAACTCTGGTTGATTTGTTTAGAACAGTTTAAACCCAACAAAAATAAAATTTTGAGGAGAAATTTAAAGTTGGAGGCAAGAGAGGCATAGGTGTTCTCCCGATTTAGAAGGAAATGAGATTGTGAAATAACTGAATTTCCAGCATACTGGAAATTTGGAGTGCTGCCTCTATGTATTCCTTCAGCAGTGAACATTACAAAATAGAAGTAGTCCTGATTCACACAAGCACATATTTCCTGATTCACTGAAACAGAAAGACACAGGCAAAATGCTGAACTGAAACCTGTAGGCAGATTTTGATCACCTCTAATCTCAACTTTAAAACTTCAATCATTTGGGCTTTGTATTCCATGCCAGGTACCTTTTCCAGTTTTTGGAAAACTTCAGCTGATATGACTCAGGAGCAAGAATATAAATTTATATAATTTTCTGTTATTACACTTATAACATCTTTATCCTATATGTTACATTTATCTTATATATGTATATATAAATATATATGTGGGTTATCTATAAAAAATATATTTTTTTAATATATGTATATATAATGGAGACAGTGTTCCCCTTGAAAAGCTTACTATGTAGAAAAGGGTGTTGGGAAATCATGAAATTAAGGTTTCCTGCGTAATGTTTATTTGGCTTCCTTTTGTACGTGTGTTTGGTATAGTCTTTAATTACATGACCATATACTATATTTAGCAGAGGACCCTGGTCTTGTTCAGTTCAGAAGGTGGAGCAGCTCAGGAGATGAGGCAGGGCTGGGTAGAGGAGGAAGCTGGTGCCTGATGGACTTTGCCTGTATTTGGTATGGAAGCTGGGAGAAGTGTAGGAAGAGGCAGAGGATTGGAAAGAAAATGGGGCATCTCATGGCTAAGGCATCTGAATACTGCAAAGCTCTCATCCAGTCTTCCCAACTGGCTATTAATTTTATTTTGTTTTCTGCGTTCCCGTTTGCAGAATACATTGTCAGTGGTATTTCTCCTGACATATGATGCTCTACAATGTTAAACATGCTGAGAAATCAATTCCCAGACATCTCAGTTTGGGTACCCAATGTTAGCAGAATGTTTTGACCCGAATCTCTTTGTGTTTCGGTTTCCCATCTGTTAAACAGGCATAGTAATATCCTCTCGTCTTACAGGGTGTTGTTAAAAGAAATTAACATTGTGAAGCACTCATATGCCATGCTGATAAAAGCCCTAGAAAAACTCACAAGAAAATTAGCAATTGTGTCTTCCAAGCAGGTTTTGGATACTCTGTGGTAAATAAGGCCTCAAGCCACATGCTGAATAATGGCGCTGTAACAAAATATTGAATATCTTCTTAAGTGAGCACTGTCCATCCTGAGGCAGAATCTGGTGGAAAACAAGACATAATCCTATATTTAAAGGGTGAATCATAATGCAGAAGGTTTTATGGTTTACTTTAGTTCTGACATTTTGATCGCTTGATTTTGCAGATACAAATGGCCCATGTGTAAAAGGATCCCTGTGCCGAAAAAGAAACAAAATCTGAGTTCAAAAAGGCTCGTTGTTCAAAGAAATATGCAGGATCTTAATTCTTATCTCTGTAAATGAGGTGCTTCTTGGTGCCTGGTGGGTTTTGAAGAGGAAGAGACGTTGCAGCTCGTACTATTTGGGAAACAGTTTTCAAGAAAATGTTAACCTGTAGGTTGTTGTCTCTTTGTTTTTAAAAGATGAGGAAAGCTTTCCAGCCAGGAAAGCTGGTAGTGGAAATAGTTTTGAAATTAGTACAGAGATTCTTGCACACACCTGGATGGGCTCCTGCAAAATTTGCATGAGGTATTACAGTACGTTCTGTTATTAACACCTCTTCTACGGCCTGTGGAAGAGGAAACTCCTAGGTTCTGTAGCAATCAAGTATGTAGCTTTCCCAGAGCTAGACTTATTAAAGATAAAAGAATATTTTGGCACAAGAACAAGTGGGTATTAATTGGCTAGGAGTAAATTCAGTCTGGAAAAGAAATGAAGTGTTTTAGCCACCACAGCAACAGGATTCTTGAGTGTCTTCCCAGTGGGAAGAACCATGGAGTTTCCTAGTTCCCTCACATGGTGTCTGATGAAGATTAAAGAAGGGGGGGCTGCAGGTGTGAAGATCTGTATGACAGCAGACTGGGCTTAAGAACCTAGGAACTTGGTTTCTAGTCCCATATCTGCCATTTCCTACTCCTAAATACAGCCCCCACAAGGTTGACATTTGCCTTCCCCACTTCACACATGGAGAAACTGACTCCTAGAGGGATGAAAGGATAAATCCAGTCTCCTCAACTTAATTAATGAGGGCTCATGAGCAGAGCAAGGAATCAGGCATCCTTCCAAATGAGACAGAGCCTAGTTTTGAAAGAGGAAAGCACTCTGCCTCCTCGTGCCCCTCTACAAACCCTTCGCTGCCCTTTGACGGGTGAAGAGCATCCGTGGAACCAGATCTAGCGTGATGCAGTGGTGGGCTGCCGTCTGTACCCCCAGTGTTTATTCTCCTCTTCTTTATTCCCTGCTGTTTGCAAAGTAGGGTTGCATTGGCTTTGCTGATAAAGGATCCTTTGCAGACACAAAGAAGAGAGGAACAATTCCAGGCCACTTCACAAGTCCCTGGGAACAAAACATAGCTGCCCCTGCACCTTGTGAGTGGTGTAAAGCGTGTCTGATTGCTTAGCCATCAGCAGGAGGCGGCTTAGGGTGAACCGTTCCTGCTGGTTTGCCACTATTAAGATCCAGCAGTACCTTGATGTTTCCTCACTGGCAATAATTTGCAGGATTAAATACTTCAAGCCACACTAAAATTAGTTCCAGGAGGCATTTTGTGCTTTCGTTTCAGAGCTCTCATGAGCCTTTCCTACTTTGTAAGTCTGCTACAGCTAATTACCTGATGGTTACAGCGCTCTAGAAGATTTCAAATATCTGTCTTTTCCACTGGTCTAAAGACCCAAGTGGGGGTACAGTGTAGAACCTGTACCAGGAGTGTTTGCCAAACACTGTAACTAGCTCAGACAGCTTCGTGAGGTGGGCAAATAAACCACTGCAGACAAAATTACCTTTGCTCAGCGTCTCCATCCAAGATTCAAAGCCAACTTATTTTTGAGAAACCCATTGAAAGAAATGCTTTTATGTATTGAGCCTTCTACATCTGTCCAATCCGTTAGAGAAGCTGCAGAATCACAGCAGATGTTCTCAACGGGACTGCCTTCAGTGCTGTGTAGTTTAAGAGTTTGCAAGGAATATTTTGTATTTTATTTTGGGAACACCTGTAGCGCGTGATGCTACTGTCTGTCCTATGCAGACACATAGCTATCAGAGCCAGAGGTAGAATCATTTTGGGAGAAGCGAGAAATCTTATCACATCAGCAGAAAAGCACAGCTTGAAGAAGACTGCAGAAATACACTGGCCGTGGTATCCCCCTCTTGAAGATATAGTTCACTCTGCTTGGTGTTTCTGGCCACGTTTATTGGCCCGTGCTGGCTACAGCCACACCATGATCCTTTCTAATTTCTTCCCACCCTTTCCTGGCCCCTTTGAGATGATTCACTTTCTGAATATATCTATGTGTCATTTATGAAAAGTCTTACTCTCCTGACCACAGCAGAAATCCAGAGGGGTTTGTTTCCTTACTTGTGATTTCACAGGCTGATTTTTTTCACCTGGCACCATGCCCAAAAGAAATGATCTTTCTCTCATACTTCCCAGGGTCATCATTGCTTTTAGCATCTTTTAAAACTTGCTTGCTCATTGCTTCTGAGGCATCAAGGCAAGAATAGCTTCATCCACCAATTCCCAGCCTTACTTTTTTGGGTTTGGTGTTCATGTTGTTAATCCCATGGCAACTTGAAACCCATTGCATGCATCCCAGTACCAGTAGCAAATATTTTTACTCTCTAAGCCATCACTGAACGAATTTAAATTGTTCCCTCATTTACTCTGAATGGAAGATGTCCATCACCTTCAGGTAGATATTCGGTGAAGCTGTCCACCACTATTGTTCAGTGTTTCTTCTAGAAAAAGAAGCTCACCAGCCATTGCTGTGAACCTCCAGCACAGCCTCACAATATCTGAAGTCATGTTTTTCAGATGTAGGGACCTAACATGAAACTTCTAAGCTCTAAATACTGAGACCCCGATTCCGGTCCAGTAGCAGGACTTGGTGGCTTCAACGTGATTTTCAGCATTTACACTTGGGCACGATGTTTGAAAACTGTGTTCTAAGACTGAGACCCATCTTCCTTTGAAGTCACTGGGAGTTTCAGCCTCGACTTCCACAGCAGAAGGGTTGGGCTCTTTGTTCTTTTGTTTAGTGCGATTTGTGAGTAATTGCTACAATCCAAGTGATGGGCTGGATTTTCTAGCTTGTTTCCAAACTGTGCTCCTTCTGAGACCAGGCTCCTCTTCTGCCTCTCCCAAAACAAAATGCCGAAGGAGCATGGATAGAGGAAATGCGTTCAAACGGAGTAAACAGCTCGTGAGGGTAGGCCAGCAGGATTCATTCATGCTCATTCAGCCTAGGCTGGCTGGTTTCATTCCAGTTGGAGCACTCTCTTCATTACAGGCCCCCTGGGGAATGTTAATCTGTACAGTATAAACATTTATAAACATCTACTAAATCATTACACTTCAGCTGCCCCATAAACACTCCTGAATGCTTTCCTTAGGCAGCGTTGGTTGGGTAACGTGTGGCTTTTTGGAATGAGTTTATGGGTGTTTGGCACCGGTAGAAATATGGGGAGAGGGCACGGGAGGTTAAATAACATTGTTTAAGCTCCATGACTTATTTAGGGTAAAGACAGAAGCTGTTTGTGAAGGAGTAAAATGGGTCTAGCTGGTAGATGTTGAGGAAAAGCCCAAGTTGTAGAGGGGCTTAGACAGGCTTCCAGCGTTATACACTGGATTTTTAGTGGTACCATTGCCGTGAACATCACGAAATGCACTTGCCACTAGTCCACTTGACGTTTCTGGACCCAGGCAATACATCATTATTTATCTGTGACTGCAACACTAGCTGCCTCTGAAAGAACTGCCTGATGCAAGGGGAAAATGTAGACATAGATTCTGAAAACTGAACCAGAACTAACGTAACCCACAGAACTGTAATCAGCAGGGACGCAGGGCCGAGCCTTGCTTGTGTGTGCTTACATGACCTGTGAGTATGTATATATGGGCAAAAGGAGGTATGTTTATGAACCAAAATGAGCATGTATATACATCTACTTGCATCTGTGTGCATCTGCGCAGCAATCGGATTTGAGTGCACACCTAGCAAAGCAAAGCTTGTGCTTTGTAAAGTTGACCTTCTCAATTCTGGATGGGATCTGTCCCCTTGCCTGAAGGTGCCGCATGAATGAGCATTACCAGGACTGCGGTCATAGTAAGTCCATACCCAGCTCTAGAAGATGTATGTGAATATAGAAGTAGTTAAGCAAAAAACAAACAAAAAAGCAAACCCTCATGACTAAGTCTCAAATGGGTAAAGGATAGTTCCCTCAATTATTAATATTTTTGTTTGCAGGTGTTTTGACAAGCTAGGAACTGATAGAGGTACCATTAATTGCCACAAGGTGTGTGTATGAGTAATGTAACCTGAGCAGAAGTTAAACGTGTTGTATGTGAGAGAGATGTGTTTACTGACAGTCTGATGAATAGATAACAACTTGATTTCTAAAAACCATCTTAGGAAAAATTATTTAATTGGCTATAATTATATCGTATCCTACACTTGAGCGAATATGCGTGTGTACATAAATCTGTTTTACTTGTACATATCATAGGTGTGTGGTGGGACGTAATGTCTCAGTCTTCAGAAGCTGCTGATAGGAGTCTCCTTTTCTGTCTCCTCTTTCTTGTATTCATAGCAGACAGGCACTGCCTTCCAGCTATGACCACACCTATTTGTGAAATGTGGGTAGAGAAAACAGATTTTTTTTCCCTAAGTGGATCTGGATGCACAATACAGGCAGGCCAGAGGGCAGAAATCCTCCCTGATAGACACCAAGCCATGGCTGCAGCTCTCCTGGCCGGGCTTCTCTGGGCTGCTGTTGCCAAATTAACAGCTGGAGATGAGAACTTGCGAATGGAACAGCTCCACAGTCCTTTGCAGAACCTCAAGGCAGTGGGCTGCAGGGTCTCCAGACCACAGTCCGGTCTGCCCAGCCCTGCTTGGACACCAGCCCCAGGCTAAAAGGCCCATCCTGGTGTGCCTTGGCCCTTGGTACCTCGCAAGAAAAGGGGACAATGAGGATTGGTTTGACTACTCATGGCTATCCAAATCTCCTAAAATGTGAAACCAAATCAGACCCATCATGACTTTATCATATCTGCACTTTCCAGCTTGCAATTCTCCCTCTCTCTGTGTGTATATCTATATAAGTTTCATCGTAGTAGTAGAGAGTGAATTTTCCACAGTTGTTTTGTGGCATGTAACGAGGTGGGTAATTTAAAATCTGTTCTGTACGGTCAAGGAACTAGCTCACAAAAAGCATTACGCATTATTAGCTTCAATTGGTCTTTTAACATCCATCTTAAAGGGTCAATAAATGAGTTTGCCTAGAGGTAAAGCAGTTGTTGTCATGTGTAGGGTTACGGTCACAGCTGGAGGGCACCGCAGGGACAGGCTGTCTGTCTGCCTGGGTAGGAGACTTCAGTCTCTAGAGTCAGCGTTCTATTAATTTTATAGTACCTTAAATTCATATTGTAATTATGAGAAATAAGCAGAGAGGCCTCCTTTTAATAGAAAATAAGTTTTAAAAAATCTGGAGCCTATTACCCCACTAAATTCTAATTATCGTACAGCTGGACTTTTATCTCAGTACACTGCAAATAAATTCAGACCGAGGTACTTGGGTGTATGTTTCCCAACTTGACAACAGGACCCTGTTGACAGGAGAGAGAGAAGAGCAGAACAGAGCAACCAGCGTGAAGCTTTGGGAGTGTCAGATTTTGAATTTTAGTTTTTCATCTTTAAATACCTGGGCTGAAATTTGGTGATTTAATTTAAAAGCAAAAGTAAATTTAGTGGTCTCATACAAGCCCCTAGTGGACATCGTTTATCCAGTTGAAAAGATCACCGCATGCTTTAACATGGTGAGGTCTTTGATTAGAAAGCAAAGCTTGGAATATCCTTAGTTAGGAGGATTGGGAGACAGGGAAACTTTTAAAAGTGAAGTACATCATCCCACAGCTGTCTGGGATGAAATGTGATGCAGTACAGCAATTCCATGGATGTGGGGAGCCCAAAGCTAGAAAAGTGATAGAATTTGCCTATTGACTTGATGACTATTGACTGAAGTGCGTTCAAAGCCGGAAACTGTGTTATTTGGGTACTTCAACTCTGGGTTGAAGAGTAGAATAAGGGAACCTTGCATGGCATTCTTAATACACACACTTTCCCATTTAGTTAAAAAACGTTAACAAGGGAGGAATGCAAACATCACTTTGTAGCATAAGTCTTAAGCCACCAAGAACTCAAAACGTTTTGTAAGCACCAGGCTGGTACTTGACCCTTCCCTCCCCAGTGATCAGGACTTTCAGTTGCAGAGTCCCTGGGTGTTTGCACGCAACATCCAGACATTTAAGAAGGCTGGTCTAATCTAAGCTCCATTAGAGGCATTTAATATTGGCTTGACATGATCTACTGCAGCCTTCGCTCATATTTCTTCATATCTCTGAGGGATGGGATAGTAGTGGTGGTGGTGAAGGGGGAGGGAAGAGTGGAGAATTGAGACTGTAACTTCTATCAGAGCTTTACGAGGAGGACGATTTGAAGCACTGTCCTTGCAAGGTTAAGGGCAAGCACGTTGGCTAATCCCTCTCCGCTCCCTCCCGGCTCCCGAACAGCAGGAGCCTGTGCCATGCTCCCAGCTAGCACGTCTTGGGGTTTCTCCTGGGACCTGGGTCATCTGAGCCTTCCTTCTGCCATCCGCTTCGTTTTGTCTCTCTCCTTTTTGTAGAATCAACTGCTTCTGAAAAGAAGCCTGTTCTGCAGCAGCCCAAGAAGTGACATTCATCAATGTGAGTGTCTCTCATCCCCCGGTGTGGGCACTATTCGTTTAGAGGAGGACTGAGCAGCAGCTGCTTAGGAGCAGTGTGCGTCTGTATGGATGCGACAAGGTGTTATGTTTTAACCTTGTGCTCTTTTCTTCCAGCTGTGAGGAAGAGGAGGGGCTGTACTGCAGCAAAACCCGTCTGGAGTCGGGGATGGGACACCTTCTGTCGCTCAGCGTTTGGTGAGAGCTGTGCCAGTGCAGCCGCACACGCTCCGGGGGGGAAATGTGCGCCCTTTCGAGCCGCTCCTGCCCTCTGCTTCTCTTCCTTTCCACTCTTTTGGGTTTCCCTCCACCCGCCTTGTCCTTGTGAGCGCCCTTACTCTGCTCTTCCTTCCCTCCAGCCCTTCCTGTTCCCGATGCAGCAGGCTGTACCCTGAGTCACAGTTTCGGGCCGTGTCTGCACCGTGACAAACATCATTGCACCGTCGTAAACATCGCTGCGCCGCAGCAACCATCACTGCCCCGCTCTGCTGCCAGGGGACACGCACACTTTGCTCCCCAGGATTGCTCCAAGGAATGGATTTACAGGCGGGAATATCTGTGGAGACAGAGGTTTTTTTCCTTAAATGTAAATATCAGAAAATGCTCACAGAAGGCACTTACGAAAGTAATCCTGGGGGAGCGTCTGTGCCCATGTAGCTGGTTCTCAAGTTTTCCCCATTTAATTAAGGAGCCAGAACATGAGCTTTTTATCCAGAAAAGCCAGCTCCCTTTTGCCAGTCCTGCTTGCTCCAGTCTTGTCTGCAAAGTGAAGACTGGGAGTGCCTTTCGCAAAAGATACTCACCAAATCATTTCAAATAGTAAATGGATATATGAAAAATTAAAGATGGTTCATGAACCACTAGAAACTGGGAAAAGAGGCAAGGTCAGCTGAAGGGAGCCTCACAATTTTGCTCCTGCTGAGGAGATAGATAAGTTGTACATAGTCCTTAGGCTGACCCGATGCATAAAAACAAATCCTGCAGCCAGCTTCAGCGATAAGCACAGCTTCGGAGTCCCCTGGACAGTGTTTTCCAACACTAATGTACAGTCCAACCCAGTGACTTTAAGCAAATGAGCAGATTTGGCTGTGGTAACAGATTTTGCTTCTTCCTTTCCTTGCAGCATACGTTTGGGCAGAGGAAAAACTTTACTTTTAAAAGTTTAATGCTATCAGTGTGAGTTCAGTAAGTTATTGTGTCTGTATCTCAGCCTTTAGCAAATATTATGCAGTGAAACATGAGCATGAGCCCTTGTCAAACTTCACCCCCGCTTTTTTATGCCAATGCCATTGGCGGTACCCAAAATTGTGTTTGGTACAGTCATGCGAGAGATGCAAACCTCTCAGAATTCGTCCCTTATAGACTGAGGTTGTCCCTGTCACAAAATCTGTGATGTATCTCGCCTACTTCAGGCTAAGCACTTACTGCAGGGAAGGGAGCAGCTGTACAAACCTCTGGCTTCTAGAAAGCTCCTTTCTCATGGCTGCAGTGGATGTGTTTTGGAGAGAAGGACAAGGGGAAGGGAGTGTGAGCAATGCTTTTGCCAAAGTAATACACGTTCTTTAGCTTTTTTCCAAAGGTGCAGAACCATTCCTTAACAAGAAATTGGTGAAGGATTTGATCTAAAGGCTACTTGTGAGTAGGAGTCTTGTCCATAACCGTACTGGGGTTTGGATTGGGCCCTAAATCCTACAGCTGTGCCTATTAATAATTAAGTAAAAAGGGTTGGCAGAGATTTTCATCCACTGTAAACAAACATGTTTCCACTCTGAAGTGCATTTAATGGAGTTTTGCAGCATTGGTCTCCCGGGCAAGCATATTAGTCTCTGCTTTCCCTCCCTGTCCTAATGGCCGCAGCCGGGAGGGGGGCTGGCGTGGGGGCTGGTTTGAGCTGTGGAGGAGGCTGGTTTTTATCCACATGGAGCGGAGAGGCATAAATTGGCATTCCATATCATCATAAAAAAAAATTCCCAGCAATTATTAAAAGATTCTTATCTCTCGCTCCCTACATGGATAATGAGATCCCTCTCTGCTGGACTGAGACAGGCTGTCTCTCAGCTCACTTAATGAAATGGACCCAAGTTTGCAAATTAGCATAGCCCTGACTCCAAACGTAACCTCTTGTTGTCTAGTTGTACATCAAGGCCCCTGGCTTATGTCTTTTCTTATTAACACCCCGTAATCATGTCAACCCTCTTTAGTTTTCATTTCCTGTTTCCTTTTACAAATTCACTTTTGAGTTTGGAGCACACTGTTGGATGCCTTTGGATGAGCTGGGATTTTATTTTTGTCTCATTTTTTCACATTATTGAAGTATAAGTTTATCCGTGGGTACTGGTGAGGAGCTAGGAAATCTGTTTTCTGTTTCATATTTTTGCTGGTTGTTTGCCATGTGATCTTAAAGCGACTCCTTTCCTACGTCTGTGCTCGTTTCCCTTCCGCTTTCAGATTTTTGTATTTTAGACTGTAAGGTCTTCGGGGCAGAGGTTCTGTCTTGCCGTATATTTGGTCAGTGCCTCGCAGAGTGTGTTTTTTGTTTCTGGGAGGGTGTCTGTGTAATATATTATTAATAATAATAAGGAACAGCGATATTGTACTCTAGCAAATGCAATATGCTAAAGGCTTTTTAAGAAGTCAGGAAGGACGAAGCCTTTGAAACTCTTTTTCCTTCTCTCTCCCCTGATGTGAAACTTCATTGTTGGACCTTTAGAGTAATAAATCAAAGCAGCCGAAAGAAGCGAATCATGATTTCTTTTGCCCATGTGTAGCTGACCCAATCTGTCTTTGATAAGGCAGTGCCCTTCCACTTTATCCACTATCCTACTAATTATCCTTCACTTTCATGAGCACTAAAATCCATTCACACATTAGAATAAAAAAAGAAACAGGGCAGTGATTAGTTGTGTACAGATAAGAAGCAGCCCACAGTGTTAGCTGGGTAATAACGTTTTTCTAAGATATTTTTTTTTTTTTTTTTTCCCCTGGAATTCATTTTCTCTCACTTACATCCACTGCAGTAAAAAATACGTACAGTTTGTAACACAAAAGATAACTCTTCAATGCAAAGCTTTAGTGTGCGTCTTTAAAAGATTTATTCCTTTATCAAGTATTAATTTAAGAAGGGGTGCCTTGTAGGTAAGGCAGTGACATCAGTGGTAGGCTTACAGGGCAGCAGATTTATTAATTTAATAGGTTTATCCATTTTACAGCTTGGATAATCATATTTCACTAAACCGGTACACAAGGAGGCCGCAGCCCATCTGACAGCTTTATTCTTGTGTAAGTTAACAAGCACATTTTGTACTCGTGACCTTGTGAATTGTAAAAGTGCGAGGAGCTGGAGAGGAATGACAGACCAAATCCAAGGAACGTGGTAGCATTTCGGTTTTCCTGAGTGAGATTTATAAAGGCAGCAGCGAGGAACCTCAGCTGCAAAGATAACTTAAACATTTGCTAATTTAATCTGGTTTAAGAAAATATGCAGAATTAAAAAAAAAAATATTAATGGAATGTTAACCGAAAAAGTACGGACCTAGTTTGTTTATCAAAGACATCAGTTTATCAATAGAAATGTTCCCCTGACAGTAGAGGAGTTGTTCTTCATCTGGGAGAGCTAGAAAAGAATTGGGCTGGTTTTGTCTAAGGTAAATGTGCTTGGTGCAGACTCGTGTTTACTCCTTGTGACGCTCTGGGCTTGCTGTGGCCACTAAATTCCCTCTGTAAATGTTTGAAATTCTTGAAATTGGCTGAGAAATAATGAGATTAAACAAGCAATGGAGCTAGATGTTTAAAAATGCCTCGCTAAGAGCCATTTTATAGTTAAAAACCTCATGTATACACGTGTCATTTTAGAGCATTTCTTGTTTACTATCTAGGAAAGAAAGAAAGCATGCGCTCCTTTAGGGTTTGGGGTTTTTTAAATTGAAACTGTTGGGAGAAAAAGAAAATATTTTCTTATTTGTGTAAAAGCTTGCACTTAAAAGCTGGACTTTTCATAAAAACCATGTTTCAGTTTCTTGTTGAAGAGATGACATATTGTGGAAGGATATATTTCCTGTGCAAAACGCTGTTCAACGGAAACCTGACTTCTCTTCAGAAAATATAACATAAAAGTAGGGGCTAATCCTCCTCTGTCCCTTTAATAAAAACAAAAGCTGAGCTACTTCCACCGTAGTAACTGCAAGCTCTTCAAATAAGACAGCAAATACCTTGGACCGCATCATAAAATGGTACATTTGGCAACAGTGAAAGAGCTGAAAGAGTTGTAGACCTCAGGGATTTATTTCCATTTATATTCAAACTCCTTTACGCCATTCTTGACGTGTAAAAAGGAGTATTTTGTGCAAGTCAGAATTAAGCCGTGAAGACAGGAATTTCAAAAGCTTGGGTATCGGGCGAACGTGACAGGCTGTGCTCTTCACTGACTTTCCCCCGTATGCCTCGCTTTCCGCGTGTCACTCATTTCTGACGGCAGGCGGTGACTGCTCAGCTCTCCTTAGCGGGTGTCGAGGTCCGTCTGTCCGTTCCGCAGGTGGAGCAGAGCCCCGCGCGTGCTGTGCGAGGCTCCCTGAGTCAGCCTGTGAAACGCAGCGAAATTCGGTCCAGGCGGGGATGCACAAGCGGAGAGTGAAGTCGCGCGCAGACGGACAGACCGCCTTGCACAAAGCGAGGGGACAGGGGCTTCTCCGCAGGGCTGCTTTGGGAAACCTCATCTCTTCCAGGCCCTCGTACTTTCTGCAGGGTACGCAACAATAGTTAGTGTTTGGGTTTGAAATCTTGTACGAGGATATTTATATTTGCAAGAGAATTCCTTTTTAAAGCAAATATTATAAATCTTGTTACATTTTGAGCTGCTGTATTTACAACAACGTCTGAACTTTCACCCTAAAGTATACAAACAAGTGTCGCCTGGGGAAAGAAAGCATTTCTCTTCTAACTTCTAGCTGGAGATGCGATGCCACTGCCTGGTCTGTGGTAGGAAAAAAGACATCGTGCCAACCTCTTGTTTGGCCCTTTTTAAATTTGCATGGCCTGAAATTCTTCCTGCATCATGCCATTGGCGGTGTTGCCTGCAGGTCTGGCGGGACTGCGCTGAGAGAGGTTCCTTGGCTCGGCGGAGGTTGGTTTCTCCGGGATGCTGTGCTCCTGGCGAATCGTTTGTTTCCCCAGGCTGGAAGGCTGTGAGCTGCGGTACTGTTTCCAAAGCATTGTCATGTAAATGAAACCCCTATTTCATTCCCTACCACGTGAGGGACACAAAGAAGGTGGCCAGTTGTGTTAGAGCATGCCATAACCTATCTTACCATAAAAATGGCAAAAATGAACTTCTTGTTACCTGTGATAGTATGGTCCCATCAGGCTCTGGAGTCTTTGATCATTCCCTTTTCTCCTCTTCAAACGGGGGGAACTTTGTTCACGGGAACACGCTCAATCACGGGGATGTTTTATAGTTGGCTGTGGATGCGTTACCGGTTGGGATCCCTAATTATTATCAATTTGCAGATTACCTTGAATGTCTTATTAAGATTCCTGCGGAATGATTGATCATAATCAAAAAATTAATCACCAATCAGCCCTGGCAATTAACATTAGCAAGTCTATTTGCATATATGTGATAATTTATGCTGCTGCTGGAAGAAGGGACTTTTGCTGAATATTATTGATTAGGGGAGAAGAGCCAGATGCTTCTATCGTTGGGACATTAGGCTTTATTAGATAGGGCTGGTAGCGGGTAAGAAATTGAAGGGCATTCCTGCAGTCTGCTGTAACGTGGGCGTCTTCAAGCATCTAAAAGGAATTTCTTAAATGCATCCAATGAAATTGCTTAAATGTTGAAAAGTGGAATATTGTACTTCAAAGAAGCTTTGACTTTTGACTCTTATTTACTACAGATGTTTTAAATATCCATTATGAGAAAAACACTTGATAATATTAGCCTAGATTGTGAGATTTACATTATAAGAAGTTACTTAATAGATATAATTATTTACTGTTATGAATAAAGAGGCTTAGGATTAATTTGACTAATTGTACTATTTAAACTATGAAGAATTGCTTAACAAAGTCCTAAAAGCGGTTGACAATAGTCTTCACTCTTCAGTCAGTAGATTTTGTTTAATGAATTTATATTTCTTCGTATTTTGTCTTTTTAAACTGATATTTTTATTAATGCATTTGCAGAGAGGTTTAGTATCCATATCATCAGCACTGATTTTGTCTTCAAATTGTCTTGAAATTGCTTATAGGATAGCGCATCTGTGTAAAATGTTATGAGTCTAGTCACATTTTCTGATATTTATAATCTTTTTTTGCACCATAGCCTTTGGTTTTGCTTCAACACCCTGCGGGGTCTCTCATACCTGGTGCTGTAACTGCAGCTACATGAGAATGCACGGTCTCCCAGCATAAATTCAGGTTTGGCTCTCATTTATAGCTGCTTAAAGATTAGGAACAAATTCATTTAAGCCAATACGCAAAGTGATAACAGTTTATCCTCTTTAGCCATTGCGGTCCTATAAAAGATAGCAGAATTAAATCTATTTCCACTAGCCAGAGATGTTCAACATTTTCAATGACAGAATTGTATTGAAAACAAAGGCCAACAAAACCAGGATTTCTCTCTCTAGTTTCTGAGTTAAAAAGGTACAAGAATTCAAAAGATGTTTTTATTTTAAAAATTTGCATTTTTTTGATCAATTTTAATTTTCAGTTGCAGCTTTATTGCAAGCTAGACGTCTTTGTAGTTCATACAGGATTTTAAAAGAACCTCTTGTACTGAATGTCTAAAACTCAGTGCTGATTTCAAAACTAAGAAGTGCTCTTTTTAAAATACATGAGTAAATAACGGAAAACTCTATTCTTAACATAGCTAGATTCGTTTACTCTCTGATGTCAGCTCTGTCCTTATCTCAGTTTTTCTTGAACAAAGACTTTTCTAATTTATCTGTGTGTATACACTAATCTCTTTTGCAAGCTTTGAATGCCTGTGTCCTTAATGTCATTAATATATTTCTCTGGGTCCTTTGACTTCATTTTCTTCCCATTAATGAATTCTGTAGTTGATCTGGTATGAGAACAGAATCAGACCCCAGCTCCGATACAATAATCAGACCCCAATTCCAACACAATAATGGTATTAAAGAAGGTCTGAAATGTTGTTCCTTTTTCTTTCGCTGAGCATGAAGTGATCTGAAAAGGGACTACCGCCAAATCCCGACTATACTCCATTTGAGATCTCGGATTAACCAGTTATAACATCTGGGTTTTGCTGGAGTTAGTTGGTAACCATGAGATCTTGTCACTGCAAAGTTCAGAGGTTAATTGAAATCAGAGAGGCATAACCCCTTCAATTGTCCCGTTAATTACGCCCAGCTCCCGTCTCCCTCCTCCACCCTCCCATAAACATCGGCCGCTGACCACTCGCTGCCGACCGAGGGGGAAAGCCGCCGCTGGCCCGCTGTCATCCCGCGGGATGGCCGGGAGATGTTTGGCGGCTGAGTCACTGAAGCCGATAAAAAATGCCTGCAACAGGGGAAAGGGGTGTGCGCGTGCAAAGGGGGAGTTGGTGACATCCCCATACATCATCCCCCAGCCGCAATGTTGCCAGTTTTCGCTGAAAGCCGGTAATGCTTCGAGATTTATGGCAGGTGTGCTTTGCTGAGCGCGTGGCTTTGGTTGGGAAAACTGGGGAGGCGTTGACTGGGATCCTGCAAGACTGGTAGGGATTTCTGGCAGTGGTTTACGAGGATGGTCTTTATGCTGCAGGAGTTTGTGTTGCGTTGAACAAGTAATGTATTATGGTTAAAATATATAAATTTCCCTTCTTCTTTCACCAAACTGATACGAACAGTAGAATTTTGCTAGTAACTATTAATTATCAGTTGTTTATTGTGATGGTAACTTTCTCCAGGGTTTCTGCAGGCAGCAGTTATGCACTATTTACTTTACAGTAGCCAGACAAGCGCAGCAGATTTCAGAACTGAAGGAACATTAAAATAGATCTGAATCTTGTAAACTTGGATTAAAAAAAAAATAATATTTCCATTGCCTTCAGTGGGAGATGGCTTGGGTAAGGAGAAAAAGAGGTCTTCCCACTTGGGGTAGTTTTGAAGTTTTGATCTTAAGGACGGAAAACAACTTTGAGATGTATTACTTAAAACGAGATGGACTATGGGTGTCTTAAAAACTGGGATACTCAGTTAATTAATTTAAAAATCTCACCTCATGTATTTGTCCAAATTTACCTGGTCTAAAACCTAATCTTAATGACTATTAAGCATAGGCCTGCAGAATGCCTTCCTCCCTTTTCTTCTCACAGCCTTCCTCTTCCGGCAAAAGCCTGACTCTCCCGTGCGGTCCGGCCAGGCTGGAGAGGAGACACCGGTCCTTGACCAGTTTCTGCTGTTGTGTATCCGTATGCTTGTCAGTGCTGTGTCCCTTGGGAAATGCAGGATGGAGTCGGGACCCTGCTGGCGTGTGCTGCACAAACCCGAGACAGAAACACCCCTTGTCTTGAAGCTTTATTCCCTGATTTTGATCTCTGTTGTCTTTAATTGAGGTTCAAGGGACTGTTCTCAATACTACGTCCGCCTGTGGGTAGAGTGCGTTGCAACCTGAAATGAGGTCCTTGTTCCAATCACAAGAAAGCATATAAATCGCCCAAATGATTCTTACAAATAATTCTCCACTATCTCATTACTCATCCCCCAGAAATAACAATGCAGCAGTGCTGGTAGAATTTTTTTTTCTGTAAATGTGTTAAAATGAAACATCTTTGTATCTCCTCTCAAAAAGGCGAAAGCTAAACTCAAACTGTTGAAATCTTGTTAATGAGAACTGAAAACTTTTTTGAATTTCACAGCTCTTATTAGTTTTCAAAAAACAAACAAAATTCTCCTAAAAATTCACTTGTTTTTATAGCCGGCAGCATTTTCTGCTTGTTCCTTTGTGTAACTAAAAAGATGATCAAAGTTACTTGGTTGTACTTTATTCTAACTCAAAATTGTTATTTTGAAATGTGACTTTATTTTTTGTCAAGCAGCTAAAAATGATCGTTTCTATTCTGTATACACTTAGAGCTAATACTTCATAAAAGCTTCTCCTCTGATGGGGTGACAACATATATATATACACTATACACAACCGTGAAAGGTGTTTTCTGTGTAATTTATGTGCCCCAGCCATATGCTGAGCCCATACACTACCGAGGAGGAGAAGCTAAATCAATCAAGAGCGATTTCCAGTGAACAGCCATATCACATCTACCACCCATTTGCTCTTGGCTGGCTGAGAAATGAAGCAATTTAAACCTATTGGGTCACGCTGAAATGGGGGCCAAAATCTTATCAATGTGCTGCGCACAACTCGTTTCATCTTCATTTCCAGAGGTCCATGGGCTGCAGCAGATCCCCGCAGTCCAGCGGTGTCTCTGGCATTGCGTGCAGCCTTCCTGGCTGCTGAGACAGGAAAGGTGTTGAAAACAACTTTTTGGTGGTCTGAATGGGGAGACTCTGGATTTGAACTTTCTCGATCTGCAGAAAAATACGGAGGAAAACACAATTAGTCTTTAGTTCAAATGTGGATATGAAGATAAGCTTGAGAAATCCAAGTTTTCTGTGGAATATGAGATGGGAAAATAAATGTTTTCCGTTCACTTGCTTAATGTTTCATACAATCCTGGCAACGTTCCACTGCCTGACCCTCATGTTTTCAGATTATTTCCACATCTGTCTCAAAGCCGTACCCTCCTCAAATGGACCAAGCAGCTAGTTTCTTAGTTAAAATAATAATAATAAAGTGTAAGAGCACCCCGAGCATGCTGAACATCCCCAAGGCTTGCTCTCCGTGCAGCAGAGAGCACCTGGAAAGGCTCAGACACTGGCCCAGGCTCACAGGCAGAAGTAACGCGCGGCATGTGTTCGCCGTTGGGTTTTCCTGTTTCTTGTTGCTTCATATTAAACGTGAAATTCCATATGGACCTTTTAATGGTTGCTTGGAAATGGGATGTCTGTCACCCCAGAGGGACGTATTGGTATTCTGCACCTGATTGCATTTCTCCCTTCTCCCCCACAGGACGAGTCAAAGGTTATGGTTCAGAGCAGGAGGAGTTTGTCGACAGCGGGTTCTCCTCAAGCTGAGAGGGGGCTTTTTCCCTTTAATAGCATGGGTAGGTTATGGGTGGATGTGAACAGTTGTTTGAGTTTGCATATGTGAATTTAGGAATCTGATCCAAAATAAGCTGACACGAACAGGAAAGTTGAGACTGACCCCCAAATAAGTTGTTCTGATCCTCAGCATTGGCAAGAAGAGTAAAGCAAAGCAAAGAGAAATAAAGAAGCAGTTCAGAGCTAGGCACAAATTTCCATCCGTGTCTCTTTTGTTTTCTACACCTGCTTAAGGAAAGAACAAAAAGGGGGGTTTCTGAACCGTAACACTTCTGAATAACTTTTTGAAAATTTCAGAAATCAAAATATTTTCAACGTGTCTTTCAATTTTGTTCTCTCCAGCGTGATGTTACCGCAGTGCCATTCCCCCACTGGGCTGCGACACACAGCAGTGACTTACCCAAACGATCTGCAGTGGATCCAGCCCACAAGCATCCGTGTAGCTTTGCCACCCTATTTTGGTCCAAGTTCCTGAGCCAGTACCTCTGCACCACGTTTTGCTCTTCGTACACTCAAGCTGTCCTAAGGTAAGTCCATACCAGCTTCCCCAGTGTGGTGTCGTGATGCTCTGGAGTTCAACACGTTAATTACACGTTTGTTAGTGGTTTATGGCTTAGCAATGCTACTTCCTCCGTTTCATAGTTAGGGAATTCAAGCAGAAGAGGTCAAGGTCCAGATCCTCGGCGTGTAATTCTCCTAAGGTTCCTGGGCTTGTCTCTGTCAGCAAGCGTCACACGGGATGGCTCATTGCAAAATCTCATACCTGGATCTTCCAAAATACCCCCCATAGCGCCCTGGGGTGCTCGGCCTTGCGATGCCCGCAGAGATACTTACACAGAAGGAGTGGGTAGGAGACCAAGTGCCAACATCTGCTATCGAATCTAAGCTGCTAAAGTATGACTCTGCAAGTTATTTCAGTAAATCTACTCTCTTAAATTTAGTTAGGGAGACAGAAATCTGTCCTTGGATCTGGGTGATGCTGTGTGAAACAACGATGAGCAGTTACCAGCAGTATTTCCAATTCCAAGCATTTATAAATCATAAGTCGGGTTTTCCAAACCTTAAAAATAATGAAATAGGTTTTTAAAAAGAACATTTCAGGTTATGTGTTGTTTCTGCTTTCTCAACTTTTGGGTGCAATTGGTTTGCTTGTGAAGTATTTCAACAGAAATACATGTTTTCTAAGCTTGCTTTTAAAAATGACAGTCGTCTTCAGATACATTCCTGTGTTCTAGATCTGAGCTTCAACAGCAAGACTAAACATTCCTGGTAAATTTATACGTGCTAATAAATGCAAACTCCTTGCCAAATTCATATCCCCCACAATATACAAGGAGCATCAGAAGTGAAAAGTAAATGAAATCTGTGACTGTTTCCTAGTTCTGCACTAGAGGTTGCACAACTTTAAAGCAAATGTAGATTATAGCCAAATTCCATTATGCGGCTTTCATTCAAGGTAACTTTGCTGCTGTCAGCTACCCAGTAACGTCTACTCTAGCCATCAAACGTGATCACTAAAAATTCAAGATAGGCAAGAAACAATTACTATAATAATCTTCTTAAATTTGTCTTCTGCATTTCTCTATGGTTTACCTTACGTTTTTTCCCTTTTTCTTACTTTTAAGTTTTCATAGTTTATTTTTAATACTGTTTCTGTGAATGGTGACAGCTAAAACTTTAAAAAATAAAAGCTGAGATTCATAACAATCACCTAATGGCTGAGGCCAGGGCTGTAATGAAAGCATCAGTCATCTTGAGACCTGCGATATATTCACTAGAATTAATAAAATTGCTAGAATTGGCAATGAAGGAGAGGTTGCCTTGTAATCAAGTCGCTCTGGCTGTATGTGATTTTATTGTAAGGTTGTTGTTGGCTTCCCAAGGTCTTTAAAGACTGGTACCCAATTCTGATAGACTTTATATAGTTTTCCTTTTAAAATGTGCTCTTTGTGATATATTTGCATGGTGGTTTGCACACAGACAGGCCCAATCCAGCTCCAGCCTGGGGTTATTAATACATGGACGCAGTCTTGGAGCTGGTTCTCACTTGGCCAGAGGACCCCCCCCATCGTTGCACTGTCCTGCACCCTGGGACATTTGTGTCCTACTCTCCAGAACATAGATGCAGAGAGGGTTCAATCCTCCATGTGGGCAGATCTCTCTAGCTCTGTTGATAGCAAAAAAAGAAGCTTCACTTGACTTCGGCTATAGTTATAAAACCTTCCAGATATGGAAGGCTTAGCTGCTTTTTGGGCGTATGTGCTTCACGGTGGAGTTCACAGGAGTTTGCCTGCTCCAAGGATCCATGCCAGTGTTTTTAGGAAGGTTTTTAAAAAAATATGTTTTCCAATTGTTACCCATAATTGAGATAATATTGCAAAAATCTGTGTAGCTTATTGACCTGACAGAGTGTAAACAGCTTTTTGGAAGCCTCCCGATATGAAATATTCCAGCCCTTGTATTGTTCTTGTACACAAAGTGCACGGAGGGAATAAGCAATAAAATACCAGATGGATTTCCTTTGAAACATAATTACTATCCAGGTGCAGACCCCACTTTTCATAGTCAAAGATTTCCATCATTTTAATAGGATTCTTTTAAGTTATAGTATCGGCATCTCCCGACCTGAACTGTCGGTCAGCGCACCGTACATGTGGCACTGGTGAAAAAAGAGAGGGGTTCACCTCTCAGTCCTCTTTGGCCACTGA